>JAWDGP010003216.1:1225000-1367500 GCA_033675545.1 Elysia crispata | reverse complement strand
GAGAGAGAGAGAGAGAGAGAGAGAGAATCCAAATAGAAAGCAAAAGCACCACATTTGGAGGATAACTTGGTAATTATAAAGAATCCAAAAGGACGCATGTATGTATATAAATAGTATAATACAAGGTCTAAAAGGAAATAGGCACACAACTTTATAGTTACAGGACAAAAATAAAAGAAAGAGAGAGAGAGAGAGAGAGAGAGAGAGAGAGAGAGAGAGAGAGAGAGAGAGAGAGAGAGAGAGAGAGAGAGAGAGAGAGAGAGAGAGAGAGGTTTCGTGAAATATTTTGCTATGTGATTAATAATTTTCAAGGCATGGGACAATTTAAATTATACCCCGGAGTTAAAGAATATATAGTAGCATATATAACGAGTCATCAGACAAGATTGCAGGGCGCTTTAGTAAGAATATAGCCAGGCTAACAATCCTTTATAAACTGTCTATGGTACTATTTTGTTGAAGATTATTAAGCATTTTTCCTGCAAGAATGTTTTACAATGTTTTTTCTCGTCGACTTGAATTTGCGCAAAAGCTTAATGTGTTAATTTGACAAAGACTTTGAGCAGAGCTCCACACAAATCTTTGTAAAACCGCACCTCCTTCAATGAAACCAAGATAATTAACATTAAAAATCAAATTTTACTTTAAATATACTTAAATTCCAACTGACCATCGAGCCTAACAAATCGGTCGTAGAAACCAAAGTGGGTTGTAAAAGATAAGGTAGAAAATATGACCTTCTTCAAATCGTAAAATCTTTTATAATGAAAATAAGCATTCAGAAAAAAAAAAACAAAACAAAAACAAACAAACAACAACAAAAAATGCTCCACAAACACTGTTAGTATAATTATTGATTTTTTTCCCGAAGTATGAAATTATCATACTTGTGTGCTGGAACAATTTTATTTTTGTATGTATTGATACGTATCTTAAAAAAAAAAGCGAGGGGGTAGAGGATCTGCCGTTTCAATTTTGTTTATATTATCAGTCTTGTTGATTGTGTATCTCACGTTTTAAACTACAAAAGACGGATTTGATGTAGAATCATGTCTGATGTGGCTTGCTCTTTTCAAGCAGTCAGAAGGCTAAAGCAATTGCATGTTATGTTAAACTGTCATCAAATCAAAAATCGATATCCTATGAACCGGTCAAAGACAATAAGAACGCTAAATTAAATCTGAGACGCGAGCGATCTCCTTTGATAGAGGTTAGTTCCGTCTGCGGGGTAGGTGTGTCGATGAGTAGGTCTAGTCTACACATTGTCCTAACAAGGCTAACATAGGATCGAGGCCCAGCTAGATCTAGATCTAGACCTAATCTGGTACTAGGGTCTAGATCCATATCTAGATCTAGGTTCCCTGAAGTCAATCAAAATAATTATATTTGGACCTTTAGATTATACGTCTTGTCTCTTGATCTCAATATACCGATAATTTTAGATTATACGTCTTGTCTCTTGATCTCAATATACCGATAATTTTAGATAGAATCTCGACTTTTTCTCCAGATCTAGACTAGAGAAATCTAGATTTTCAAGGTTTGTAATTTAGATCTAAATCTAGACCATGTAGATGTAGATCCAGATCATCTAGATTATATCTAATAATTATAAATTTGAATCAAATTGATGTAATTATAGAATCTAGTTCTAGACTTGGAATTCGAGTCAAGATAGTTGCCCCAGGCTCGTTCATCATAGTTTGCCATCGGTAAGACTACAATTTTATATCCAATTGGGACAGATGCGACAAGATTTTTTTCTAAATTAACGAATTCAAGATAAAGTTTTTTTTTTTTTTTTTTTTGATTCCAAGATAGCAGACTAAGATGGACAAGCCGGACATAACAAATGAAGTGCCAGGCAAAGATTAGAAAATGGATCTAGGCCTACAGTCAACTAGCCTATGCTGATGTTGATGTTTCTGGGGGATTTAAGACATCAATACCACCATCAACACAATGTGACAATTATATGAGGTTATCAAGGGGCTTAACAATGTTATATTCATTGGACATCAGTTAAGTTATGTCCGTTACCAACCGGAAAAATGATATGACCCGTAGGTGGCTTTATCTTTTATATTTAATTGTTATTTTCTTTGTTTTTTTTTTTTTTTAAAGAATAAAAGTTGGGATTATTTTTGAATTTTACAGCATGCAGTGTCAATGTGAAAATACAAGTGAAGCGCACAGTCAGCTGACTGTGTAGATCTAGTCTGCCAACCTGTAGCAGCGAACACAGGAAAAAAAAAAACAAAGGAAAAAGAAACACAGCAGATAGACATTACAGCCCTCTGCTGACCATCTGAATTTAAAAGTGGAACCACATTTCCCCACATTAGACTTTATTATGTTCACCCAATGCTAGCATAATGTTTGTAACGCACACCTTTCCCTTCCTATGCCACATCATGCCATGCAAGGCCTTGTCTTTCTCCAAGCCCAATCATCAATATGAAAGTGGGCTTACAGTTTATGCTTTTTTTTTTTTCCGTTAATAAAGCTTCTATTGGTTGTCTAGATTTTTCACCTGTAGATCTGTTGCCATTTGGCTAAGCCAGTGGCTTCAATGCCAGTGAATTACTGAATGTGTGCATGCAAGCGCAGCGAGCTGTGACTGTTAAGTTGTGTGTTGAGCCTTTGGTGCCTGACTCTAGTCACTGTCCAGCACCATCATAGGCCATTGGACAATCTGTACACTGCCTATGTAAGGTTGTAGTCTCAACACAGCTGGTGTGTATCTCTGTGATGTGAAAAGGGATTATACTCTGTACCTTTAGATTTGAGTAATCAAGTAGGGTGGACTAAAAATATTCTTATCAGTGGTATGCTAGCCTATTCAGTGAAACCTCTTAGTTGCTGAACTATTGTGTGCCTCACAATTACATATTGTAGTTGTAAATGTGGCAGAAAAGTAGAATTCACTTAATTATTTATTATAAAAGGGGTCGGCTTTGGTTCCAGTAAATTAAATCAATACAAATGAAGTTCAGCTCATCCAATTTGACCACAAGTGTAGTCCTCTATGAGCCCTTCCGACAAACTTTACTTTTGACATTTATTCCCTGCATTTCCTCAATTTTAATATTTACTTTGAGTTTGCAAACTGCCATTCTTCCAATAAGAATTAAGATCATTGATAACTTTTTTGCTAATCAATTTATAAACAACAAAAAAAATTATCTGAATGATGTATAAACCCTACCTATATGAGTATTCTGACTACTTTCATAATTTCAATCATTGTTAGTCTACTTTACAACTGATTTAAGAATAAGTTACTTAGCTTCTCATCACTTGCAAATTTTTTTTTTCTGAAACCTTAGAAGGGATTTAGAAAATTAAGATTTAATCAGACAGCTTATCAGACATTATCTAACTACTAAATCCTGGCCCAGGTACGAGAATACTCGTATTTGATATCACTGTTATATGTAGACCTGTGGCTCATTTATTTCGTGAAAGAAAGACTAGTCGGACGTCACATGATCAAATCAATGGATCAGAGCCATGCCCCTCTAACTATTTAACTTATATATAATGTACAAAGAAACTATCATTTGATAAGTGTATAGTCAAAATTTCTTGAAGATCGATCAAGAAAATAGAAATTAGAAGCGATCATATGCAACAAACACAACAACACAGCTCAGGGTTGCTGGTCTGGCTAGTCAGGCAGCCTCAGCACAGATGGGCGATGACCTGGTCATGATCTCAGTTGGCCGGGGTAGATTCTGTTAAAAAACGAAAGGGAGACCACCTGTATTTATAACATGGATTCTTGGACTTGTTTCCTGAAAATGGATAAAGTCAACACTTTTTTTGGGTCCCAATGTGTTGACTCTAAATGGATTCCACTGCTAATGTGTTTTTGTGTTTGTCTTGATGGTGGTCAATTGCAGTCAATCATTTGGATGACCTCTTAATATTTATATGGCTTATTATTTAATATTTTGTGCCATGTGGTCATTTTAATGTTGTAAAGTTTAAAATGACCACATGGCACAAAATATGCTATTTCAAAAGAAAAAGGATATTATAAACTGATCAAAAGGGAAAGAAAAAAATCATCAAAAATTCTTTATCACGTAACCTAATTTCTTCATTGTCTTTTGAGTTTTCTACACTCCTCCCATCTTTGAATATCGGAACTCTTTTCAACAGATTTGAGAAATTTGAATCTAGAAAGGATTTGGCTTTTGTCAGCACTTGAAATTGAATTAAGATTAGGACCAGACATAGATCAAGACTGATATAGATTTGCTATTAAGGCCACTTTGACCACCTCCACCTTCTAATTATAAATCTGAGTTTCCATGGACTTCACTTTAGGAATAAAATCAGGATCTTCGTCAATGCAAAAATTGTAAACCAATTTATGTGAGTCACTTTCCTTAGAGAAAAGCCACAAAATATCAATTAATCTTTTTCTGCCTTTCTTCACACAAGAAATTCTGCAAGTTTTTTTTTCTTTCAAATTCAACAAACGTTTTCTTTAAACAGCTATTCAACCCATGTATGCAACAACCTAAAAACTAACCATGACACACAAATGAAACCTAAAATAGTGCTTGAGTTAAAAATGGTTTCAGCAACTTTTGCAGCATTTATATAAGCAGGACTGGCCAGAAAATTACATACCACAACATTCGCAGGTAACAATTAACATCTGAGCTTTCATTGACTTCATGAAACAAATGTCACGCTTGTTGTCATTGTACTTTTTTTTTAACAACATCGAGAGTCCTGAAATCCATCTGAGTATTAAAAGAATCACTTTAAATAATAACTTTTTTGCCATTTTTCTCCGGGTAGGGAATATTAACTTATTCATTAATTGATCTTTGAAAAGTTATCTTTATGTTTTATGGAGAATTCATAGTTTATTTGATTATAAAATTGCAATTCCAACATCTCCTTTCTTTTTTTTTTTAATTTACTTTTAGTAGTAGTAACCATGAAATCAAATGTGGTGCCATTTCAGATTATTGCGATGACCAATTGAATGAACTCTGTGGCTTCAAACAGCAGCCTGGTGGCTGAGGGTCATCTTCAAACCATGGTCAAGGCAAGGAAGAAACTGCCTCCTTTCTCTACTCTTGTGGGCATCATTGTGTTATTTATTCTTGCAATAATTGTCACTATTTGGTGGATTCACCCAAGCTTTGCTGGAGTGTTATTTGTAAGGGATCTACCAGCAGAACTTCAAACTCGAACTAAAGTTTACCTAACAGCAGATGCTCCTGTCCCAGAAGCAAGAGATCTCAACTGTACTTTTCACAATTACTCTTGCACAGAGGTTCATCACTGTGGCTATGATGACAGCACAACTATTAGTGTGTATATATATCCTCTTCAGCAATATTATGATGAGAAAGGCAATGATATTACACCACCCATGTCACGTGAGTTTGAGGAGATCCTAAGGGTTATTGCCAAGAGTCCTTACTACAGCAATGACCCAGAGACTGCATGTGTATTCTTACCATCTGTGGATCTTCTCAACCAAAATTTCATCAATCCAGTGAATGTAGGAAAAATTTTGGCTTCATTACCATGGTATGTGCTTTGATCAAAGAAATTTTATCATAACTTTAATGTATTCAAGCAAAACCAGTATTTCCGTTAATAAAGATGTCTAACCTTTTTGGATTTGCAAAAACTGTAACTATGCACTTCAATGAAGTGAAATGTTCTTTCCTGTATTTCTTTTTTTTTTTAATTAATAAAACCTACTTGTGGTAGAAGAAACGGTGAATCATGCAAATCCGTTACTTAAATATTCCAGAAATTTTTATATTCTCATTGCTCCTGGTTTAATTCAGTCACCAAAATCAACCTTCCCTTCTGTTGTCTACAGTCTAACTAGGACTTGTCTTTTGTACAGTGAATGTGTCTAATTGATGTTTATCCTATTTAAACCATATGATGAGATGTGAAATTCATACAAAAAACCAAAATATCCTTATCAACTTTTCTTTTTATTTCTCAGGTGGAATGACGGTAAAAACCACATCCTGATAAATATGCTTCCTGGTTCTCCAACAAACTTCAATGATCACTTAGGTGTCAACATTAGCAAAGCCATGGTGGCAGGTGGAGGGTTTTCCACTATCACGTACAGGCGTACATTTGACCTCTCTATCCCAGTCTATAACCCCCTCCTTGAAGGGGTAGTATTAACTGCAAAGCCGTTTGAGTAAGTTATTCTTTGAAATAAACTAATTGTCCTCACAGTTAACTGTGATTTTTATATTATAAAAGTTTTATTAATCATTATAGTAACTGAAACTTTACCAATTTTTGGTAACAGTTTCATTATTGGACCCTGCAGCCTTAAGTTACCCATTATTTAAAGTCACATCAGGAATTCATGTCTCCATGATACTATAATAATTGGTACAGTGCTATTTTTTGTGCAAGCAAAAATACTTACTTCACAAGGATCTTGTATCATATTGGTATTTTATTTTGATTTTTATGGCTGGAAATTGTATGAAAAGGGTAAATCTATATTTTTAGATTCAAATCATTAATCTGTCCTGTTTTTTTTTTTTCCATGTTTCTTGAAGTATTCACTAAACCACTTACATGTTAATTGATCAAACTTGGCATTTTATTGTTTTATATTTCAAACACTTTACTAAATTTAAAACTCTGAGGGGAAGTCATGAGTTACCACGAATGCTCTGCAATACATTTCCACCTTCATTGATAAAGAAAAATTGAAAATTTAAAAAGATTGGACTAAATGAAAATAAAGACAGAATAACAAAAAAAAAGAAATTCTGAAAGTGAGTTTTATGCAAAATTGTAAATAGAGAGTGTGCTTTGGTGTTAAATTGAAAATTTGGATTTTGAAAAACAATTTTAATGGTACATATATTCTATCCTGTGCCAACACTCATATAAAAAACCAAAGCGTTGTAGCTTGACTAAAACACAAAGTGGGTGTTTCAAACCTATGCAGATTATTATTATTTTTCAATTCTGAAGATTGTGCATTATCACTTAATGGAGTTTATTTGTCCAAAAGAAAAAAAATAAGAAAAAAAAGAATAGGTAGACTACAGCTCCATTTTTAATGTATAATTCACAACTCATTTATGGAATAAATTTTTAAATAACCTCTTCCATGTTTTCTATTTTACTGTCACCAAAATGATCATCATTTAGCCTCCATTTTCTATCGCTCTGATAACTTTAATTTAGAGGCAGTGCTGTCAAGGATTTTTCAAATTATGTCAGTTTTTTATAATGATGCTACATTTTGCTCTCAGAATAATTGCACTGACATCAATGTGCTCTGATGTATTACTTTATCCCTTATTTGATTTTTTCATTTGTCATCAAGGGAAGAGAGGCGCTGGTTCTTGCTGTCAAGTCAGTTCGGGCTTCACCCTACCTACAAGGCACAGGTTGAAGCACTTACAAAGGCAGATAGTACTGTGATGATGATGGACCAGTGTGATAGCCAAAATTTTAATTACTCAATTAGGTGTGACTTCATGGGGCATCAGTATACCTATCCAGATGTGCTTCAGGTGAAGATTTGGCAACCGTTTTTAAATAAGTGAAATCGGGCCTATTTTTTTTTTTGCTCTACCTCTTTCCAAGGGTTGCAATTTGTTTTCTGTCTTTTCACATTAAATTGAAGACACTTGCTGGTTATTGAAATAATACAGATTTAAAAAAACAAACATACCGGAATATTCTTGTATCTAATCTAAACCTACCAATAATTATGATTGAAATTTGGAAACTGATCATATCTGTAACTGTTCATGGTAGGCAGCTTGTTAAATTTAAATTCATGAAAATCTTTTAAGCATATCTAGGTTATTTTCCTCTACACAGTATTGTAAAGTTTTCAAAAATGAAACAAAGAAGTCCCATTAAGCAGGCCACATTTTGTGAAAATGGAAGAAATATTGCTCACAAAAACAAAATAAATTAAATTGATTTTTGCAGCAAAAACCAAAAATTTAAACAGATGATTTGCTTAGAGTAAGAATGTTTTTTTTTCCACCTTCAAGGACTCAACGTTTTGTCTGGTAATTCGTGGCAATCGACTTGGTCAACCTACGTTCATGGATGTGCTAATGGCAGGTTGTATCCCTGTTGTTGTTGCAGATGGATATGTTTTGCCATTTTCAGAAGTTCTGGACTGGACTAGGTACTCCACCTAATTTCTTCGATAACCATGAACGTTTTAATTCTGGGACTAGTTGAAGAAAAAATTAGCTGCAAATCTAGTTTGTAACAAATTTAAATTGCGAATCATTTAACTTTATTGTTTTGTGCATGTAATTGTAAACTAATTGAGATCAAAATTGGAAATAGTCTAAATTTGTAAAAAAAAAATTCCCTAACAATCAGTCATTTGATCATATGACCCAATTAAGCTGGTGGGTTTTCATTACAAGGTTTTGTTTTCTACTTTGCTATCATTTAATTCAATTGTCAACTGAGCATTGCTTTTTTTTTTCCCCATTTTTACTGATCTAAAAAAGACACCAGATTCATATTGCCGTATACTGAGAAGTTAATAGTTTTTACTTATACACACACACTAATCAGTAATACAAATTAAAAGGTATTGCCTTTATTTTAACATGAAATTCCTATTTCATTAAAAAAAAAAACCCCAGAGCATCAGTGCACATAATTGAAGAACATCTACCCATTGTGACTGAAATCCTGAAGAAGTACAGTGCTGAGAGAATTGTAGACATGAGACGTCAAATTCACTACTTCTGGCAACGCTATTTCAAATCTTTGCCTGAAATAACTTTGATGATGATGCAAATATTCAATGATCGTTTTGTTCCATTTGTGGCAAAAAATAGTGATGAATGGAATGATTTACCTAATAAGGTAAACAAATTTGATATTTTCTTAAATGTTATCTCAGTATATTAACTATCTTTGCTTTTAAAACCAATTATTGAGAGTTCTCTTGACAGTAATTGAACAAAACATGCATAACATGAAAATGATTATTGCAGTGCCAATGGTTCATAGTATTTTAATTGTTTGGTCTTTTTCTGCTAGTTTTAGGAATATTTAATTTTCTAGATATTCATGTGTACTCATTTTAATGTTGAATAGTCAGTATGCATCTCTCATATTATGGATTTTTTTCTTATTCTTGCCACTTTCAGTGTCTCACTTACTATAAATTCAATAATAGTCAACAATTATTAACCTCCATTATTTTTCATAAATCATTATTAGTTTTTTTTTATGGACAAACTTTCTTAAGATGCAAGCTAGTTACAGTTTTAAATTTTTTGTCCGTTTTTTTCTTTCCCAGGCTGCCTTCAAAAGTCCTCTGTTTTTACCCATCAAGGCCCCCAAATCTTCTGGTTTTACAGTGGTTATCTTAACATTTGACAGAATTGACTCATTATTCCAGGTAGTGCGGCAGGTCGGACGTGTTCCTAGCCTTGCCAAAATCCTGATCATTTGGAACAATCAAGATATCAAGCCTCCTGCATGTGTGTATATTTTTATAGTCAATGATTTTTTTTTTGTCTTCTGCCAAGCAATTGGTTTTTTTTAATTGATTAATTAGTACTGAGTTTATATATTTTTAACCTTTTTTCCAAAACTTGCACAAGTTAGCTGTCCTTGATGTTCTTCTTAATCAAGATAGAAAAGCAAAACTGGATATTTTCTTATTTATGCTTCATATTTCTATGAAATATACTGCTATATCAACAATCTAGGTCTCCTTTTGTCAAATAATTGTCTTGGCTCTTTGCCTTTTTGTCTTCATTTTCTTCTAATATCAAAGATTTATTAGATTATCTCATTATCTGTGCCAAAATATGTTTATGAAAGTCTTTTTTTTAGTATAAAAATGAAATGCCTTTCTCTCTTTGACTTACTTAAAATGTCTTTCATTTCAGTGGCAGACTGGCCCAATACTGGTAAACCTCTGAAAATAATTCAGACCAAGTTTAACAGATTGAGTAACAGGCAAGTGCTTTTTCTCTTAGTAATATCAATATTGTACTGCTTTTTTTTCCTCATATGATGACCTTTTATGAGTACAATTCCCGGGTGCAAAATCCAATAGAACAGATCCAAAGAAAGAGTGCAACTTGGCTTACTATGAGAAATACACAAAGGAAGTAACGTATATGTTTGATATCAGCAGAATAAGTATTTTCAAGTCCCAAAATGCAAAGCTCGATTGGGAAAGAGCAAGTAAACCATGTCAAATTATCTTGAATTACCAGGTCATTCAAACTTTTGGAAAAAAATGTGCAAAGGACCTGAGGATGACATTCATTTTATTCCTGGTAATATGATCTCACTTTAAATATTGTCTTCTTTTTTTTTCAATCAAATTACACCTGATATTTAGGATTGGTAAATGTCATTTGTTTAAAAGTATAGTTATGTGCAAAACATTCACATTGTATCAAACCGATTAGCGTTATTGTATTGCTTCTTCAGATTTTATCCATATGATGATATTCAGACTGAGTGTGTCCTTGCTCTTGATGATGACATTGTGATGTTAACACCTGATGAAATTGAATTTGGTTATGAGGCAAGTTATTTTTAGCTTTTTTTGGCTTTTTCAAGAAAGTCATGTTTGGAAGTAAATTTTAGATCATATGTTTTTCAATTGAAAAATAAATCATTTTTATTAATCTGAGGTTCTGATTCTGGGATATGAATTTTTCATAAATTTATGCCAAACTTTATACCCACAGTTGAACTTGCTTAATGCACTTGTGTAAAATTTTAAAGAAAAAGAAAAAAGAATAGATTGTTCAACAAAAATTACAAGATTTTTCCGTCATTAAAAGAGAATAAAACAGGGCAATAAATTATATTGAGATTGTTTCTTTTTGTTTATTATTTACATTTTCAATTGCAATATTGAGATTGGTGTTATAGTTGAAACAATAGAGCTATTTACTTTGTCGGTCATTCATCTGAAAAACATCGTTCTCTCCATCTCCCCATAGAGACCTCGCCTATCTGATATGTACGACTAGACAGTTTTTTTGTTTTTTTTTTGTCAAGATACATTATCTAAATCCAGACAATTATCCAGATCAATTGGGAAATCCTAAATAAAGCCAGAGTAAATCTAGATCTTAATTGAAAACGGCATTACATAAGACTATAATTATAATTGGTAATTTTCACTCCAAAGCAAATAATTACAAATCTAGACCTAAGTGTTAGTTTGTAGACATATTTATATTTTTTTGTTCGTATACACGGCTGGTCTTGTAGAGCCTTGTGAGAAGTTCTAAACTTAATCCATATTGATCATATTCAGCTCATATGGCTTAACTCAAATCCATCAGTTTCTACACACCACCTGACTACGAACATTCTTGTGGCTGAGTAGTGGTCTACAAAATTGCATCCAAACCTTATTTTAACAAAAGTTATTCGAAACCATGTTTTAAAATTAGTTTTAGAAAGTTTACCACTACTCAGCAACGAGAATGTTCTAAGTCAGGTGGTTTGTAGAAACACCTTACTACGAGAATACTCGTAGGCTGGTGGAATTGAGTTCTATCTAAATTTTGTGTTTAGAATATTGATACAATATTTTTCTCTACAATACTTAAGTAAATAAAAATCACATACAAAAAACCCCCCAACTTTTTGAACATACATGGAATTGATTCAGATGTTCTGTTTCCATATTTTAGTAATTATCTGAAGTGAAGTTTTCATGGTTTGGGCCTTTTTTTTTTTTTTTTTGATTTTTTCAATGTTACACAATTTGTAAATTCAAACCCATATTTTCAAATTCTACTGAATGGAATTAAAATTTATTTGACATAGGTAAAGTTTGTTTATTCCTTGTGAAGTTTCAAAAGAATCTGTCTAAAATTATAGAAGTTATGACTATTTTGCTAGTGGTGTGTAAAATTTAGCAAATGTTGCAATGGCAGCCTAGGTAGGTGTGTGTATCAGGGGCAGAAAGGCCAGTGGGAAATGAGTGAAGAAAAGATAAAGATAAGGAGAGCAGTGCTCAGTGCGTCAGGTACATAATACTATGAACACTGATGAGTAAACCTTAACGATGCCTTACTTGAGCAAGTGAAATGCAGAAAGTAGTCACATTTTGGGGACTCAGTTATAGATGGGCTACAACAGGTCATTCAATCTTTTAGTCTGAGCATGGGGAAAAAAAGTGCTAAATCAGTAAGAAAAGGAAAATGCTCCATATGGCTCTGTTTTTAATTTAATTTATCTTTTGGGGGGGGAAGGGGGGGGGGGGGGGGTTAGAGATAATGTGTGACCAACACTGCCTGATTTCCAAAGTTCAGTAAAAAATGTTTCCAGTTCTCATCCTTGCTAAGACAATTCTTTCCCAGTTAGATGCCTGTGTCTCCTAAGTTTGTAAAAGTGAGTTCTGGATATAAGTAAGTCATAATTAAATATATTTTATTTAAGTTACTGTTATGCAAGTAAAGCAAAGTTTTATTTGAAGGAAGAAGCTGGAATGTGGGATGTAAATTTCAACAGTCCAGTTGAAACATTACCTTGAACCAAAGGTTGACTTTTTAAAATTATTTGCTGAATTAATGGCGAAAACCTTAGGAATTTTATTTGTTGCATTTATAGATATTTTACATGTGACCACTCAGCCAATAAAAATCATAAAAATCGTTCAATTAAACCCTCAATCAAAACACACAGCATCTCTGACCCTACATTTAAAATTTCTTGTGAGCCACATTTTAGTGGCAAATGTAACAATGAATAATATGCTTCAACAGTATAAAAAAACTATGCAAAGAGGAGAGCAAAAAGAGCATGAAAGCCAGCATGATGATTATCTAATTGCTTCAACAAAGTAATGTGAAGCATTCCCAAAAACTTTGTCAGTTATATTCTTGTCCTCTTACTAAGCCTATAAAAAAGTTCTTAGAGTCATTAAGTTTTAAGAATTAAAACTTGTTTTGCGAGGAAAAATGGTTGGAAAGATGGTGTAAATAGTTTGAGCTGTGTCATGTTACATGTTTCATTGCTGTGTATTATTTTCAATCAACTTTTTAAAGAGCCTTCTTTACTTAAAAACTTACAATATTTACAACTTGATTACTCACTCTGTGTTTTTTTTTAGGTCTGGAGAGAGCATCCAGACCGTCTAGTCGGCTACCCTTCTCGCTTACATTTATGGCAAAATGATACCCAGAGCTACAGCTATGAGTCTGAATGGATGAACCAAATTTCTATGGTGCTCACTGGTGCAGCTTTTCACCATAAGGTATGCAATGTTGATTTTGTATGTGTACTTTTGACCGGTAAGATGTCAGTATTTCAACTCTGTAATCAGTGTGCTTGTTTTTTAAATTCCTGTAGTTTTTGCCTCTGTGCATGAATCGGAGAAGATTTGTCAGATATAGAAACACAGCAGTACATTTTATACTTGTGCACTGATATAAGTATAAATTTTTTTTATAGGAACATAAAAGTTAAGCTGATACTCTAAGTACAGTATGGACCACAATAAAAAAAAAGGCAATGACTCTCACAATTTTCTTTTCATTTATTGCAGTATTATTCTTTTATGTATACATACGGTATGCCTGGAGACATCAAGCAGTGGGTAGATGAGCATATTAACTGTGAGGACATTGCCATGAACTTTCTTGTAACCAACGTAACAGGAAAAGCTCCAATCAAGGTAAGAAATTTTGCCAAAAAGATAATATTGCTTATAAACAATACCTCATTATGTATTTTGAAGCTGGAGGCATGACTTGACGTTGTAGACTATTACTATTGTTTAAATTGTTATTTTTTCTGTAGTTTCACTCATTTATTCAATTCCTGAAACCTGTAAAAATGTGTATTTATCAAATTTAAAACAAAAAAAATATGTGAGTAAATAAGTTAAAAGTCTTGGTGTACATTTTTACAAATTTACATCAATGCATTAATAAACAATAGAAAGAAGTTGACAAGAAGGCATTAAAAAAAAAAATAGTGTGAGTGAAAAGCATCGAGGAGAAAAAAAAACAAGCACCAAATTGCTACTGAAAGATGAGTAAAAGCAGCTTTCCCATCTTTCTTCTTTTTTTTTCTTATTTCAGGTGGTTCCACGTAAAAAATTTAAATGTCCTGAATGTGTGAAGGAGATGCTGTCAGCCTCATCTTCACACATGGTGCATAGATCAGCATGCATCAATATGTTTATAGAGCTTTATGGCGGTATGCCTTTAAAACCTATAGAATTTCGTGCTGACCCTTTACTTTACAAGGATAATCTCCCAGGTGTGCTAAGAAAATTTAGAGACCTTGGAACGTTATGATTGTTTTAAAATAAAAGTGGTAGAAATATTATCTAACTACTTTCAAGGGACCAGTTTAGAAACAATAAATTGCTTGCTGTCTAAATTTACAATCATAATACAAACTCAACAGTATTTAACAGTGATAAACTTGAGCTTATGAATAGAAATTCACTTTACTAAAAATTTGTGTCAATTGTCATGTTTTAGAATTAGTTTTGAAAACAAAATTATTTTTAGGTCATTATTACTTCTATGGGAATTTCAACACAACACAATAGGAATATTTTAAATGGAAGGATGCATTTTAGATGAAATAATTTTTCATTCTTTGAAAAGCTTAGGGACCATTTTATTTGAACCGGTGCCTGTGTACTTTTACTGGAATTTTTTTTAGATGTACACAAACAGTTGGAATCTTTGGTTAAGACTAAATACCCAGCAGAAAAAAGAATGCATTGACACAAAGAAGCAATCTTTGATATTACAGGCCAGCTTTTGTTGCAAAGCAATTTGATTGTGCAGCTGCAAGAGATGTTATAATCTCAGGCACGTGGATGTACATTTCGCTGGCCCAACTTGAATTAAATTAAATTTTTCTTATCAAGTGCCTTATTATTTCTAGTTTTCATATTACAAACCTTCAACATTATATGAGCTGAGCTTGAGATATTCTTTCATTCTTTAGAGGAATGCACAATATTGTGTTTCTACCATTAAAGTACAGAGAAAAGACATGACTTTGTGAAATAGTTTTGTAAATGAAAAGTAAAAATTCAGAGATGAATTGTGGTCATATGTTTACACCTTTACTTTCAAAAGGCATTTATAATCAATTACTCCAAGAGGGTTTTAGAGTGACCTGTTTCCTTGTAAAGCTTGTAGATTTCCTCATTGCTGTCATAAAACCAGTGTGTTTTCCTTTCATATTTTCTCAACCCATAGAAGCAAAAGGCATTGTGATAAAAGCTGGTGAAGTATGGTATGGGATAGCATTATATAAAAACCCAGAGAGGGAGGGAGGGAGGGAGGATAATTTTTTCATTCTCTGCTCTTTATTTTTTTCTTGAGGGAACACATCTGCAAGGGAAAGACACGATTTTGTTGACTATTTAATTTAAAAATTCAACATTTTGGATAGACTCGAAAATATTTTTTTAAGATCATTACCAGTTCAA
Organism: Elysia crispata; assembly: GCA_033675545.1. Taxonomy (NCBI): domain Eukaryota; kingdom Metazoa; phylum Mollusca; class Gastropoda; family Plakobranchidae; genus Elysia; species Elysia crispata. The sequence goes on along the minus strand of JAWDGP010003216.1, from coordinate 1,352,034 downwards.
CTTTCCCTTTGAATATAGCATTATTATTTATGTTTATCTTTCTTTACTCTGTATATATCAATGCGCCCAATTTCTGGATTATCTTGAACCAAATTTCAAACATGCATTATGAAAACAATCCTTAAATGTGGACAACTTTTGTGACACTCTTCTGCATCTTCAATCAAGCCTTTGTTGGAAATATTTATAAATAGATGTGGAGGAAGATGAGTATTTTATAAATATATCATCATTGAGCCAACACAGTCTATGCCATTATAACCGAAAAGGATAACTGACTTTGCCTTGAGTTCTCAAATGAAATGGGTTAAAATAATACATTTCATCAATGTCTAACAACATTTTGAAAGTGCCCATGTCAGATATAACCCAGTGTCTCATGGTAGTTTCTTTTAAGCCTCAGACTGAGGCAAACCATCATGTTGAGATACCGACAATATGTGGACAAGAAAGAAATAAGTTCTGGCTCGAATAAACTGAAAAAAGTAAAAAAAAATCTGATGCCCTGTTGTTTTCTACACCTACTTTTCATCCTTATTCAATTGCCTAACCACAACAGTGACTCATACCTTTATACTTGGTACAATATGCTTTATTTATTTTCCAACACTAGTCTGATATTATATATAAATGCACATATTAATATACCGGTATTGATTGATAGGAACCTATTTTTTTGTAATGTAGACATTTTTAAATTATGCAAATGTATCTTTCATCTCTGATGCAACCAGTACATACAAATTAGATTCTCTACATGATTGATGCTTATAGGTTAATTTTCTCTAGCAGGTTTTACCACAGTAATCATGACAAACCCCAATATATCTTTTTAAGAGTAAGGTACTTGACATTATTTTCCTTGGATTTCATTTGAAAAAAATATGTTTGGTTTGAAAAATGTTCGCATAATTAATACAAAAATAATTATATGTTGGAATGTTTAAAGGCCAGTGGAATGTGCAATATGCTGACAATATTTCTCTGACACTATTTCATGTCCAGCAAGTGGTTTCATACTCTTAAATTAATGGCAATTAATAGTTTTTGTCAGGGGACAACAATTATTTTCTCAGCAGATGCATTTGGTCACTAACTTTTTTTTTTAATTTTCGTTTGCTTAAATTGCCCCATGGCATTTCTTTCAATTGATGTTTTGTGTCAAGTTTGAATCTCATGTCATTTTATTTTGCAGTTATTAATTTAATCTTTCTTTTTCTATAAAGTGTTTTGCAATCTCCAGTTCTGAAATTACTCTTTAGTGATGACCCTTTTATGTGGATGATTATAAAATGATTTCCTTTACTTTCTTAATTGCTTACATATGTATTGAATGATGCATACTACCTAAGCAAGTTAATTTTCAAACTGTCTGATTCTGTCAATAAAATCATTAAGACTTAAGTTCATGTTCAGTTGTGAGAATTCAAAATGAAAAGAGTGGATTCTTTAGATGGAACATCTCAGCAGTAAGTATTTTTTTTAGTTTCATACATGACATTTACCTTGTATCTCCATCTTTACTTTCTTGTGATGGTCAGGTTGAAACAAATAAAGTATGATAACTGTATGAGTATGAAACAAGATAAAGACTTGTCAAAGTTCCATGACTAAAATCTTTAACATATTTGAGCTGACTGATGAGCCAACTAGCAGAAATGTTGAGATTAATATTTGGACCTTTTGTGCTGATGAATCATGGAAATAGTGTCTTTCTTTAAATTAAGGACACATTGTATATGATATATTTAATGTTTTTTTTTTAACAGATGTCTTTCAGAAATGACCTGTTCTAAGTATAAGAAATTTTAATAGTAAAAAATCTCAGTACAGAATGAGGCCTTGTGTGGTTAAATTTTAATTTTGTAGCTAAATATTTTTGGCTTTAATTAAATCAATGCTGTTAGGTTTTCATTTTGCTTTTTCTTTTCCTTTTTTGCTACTATAGTTACTGTAATAATCCATATTTTTTTTATCATCAAACAACTGGCAAAAAGATGCTTGAACCTATCTAAGAGAGGAATATACATATGCTTAATTGGCGTTAATTTCATCATTGCTTTTTTGGTTTTATTCTTAGTCTCTTATCCTCACACATATCTTTTTGCACAGCAAATCAGTTTTGATGGTTTGACTTTATCATAAAACACTTTGAACTCTAAGATTACATGTCACAAGCACTACTTCTTGTTTTGTTAAAAGTAGAAATTGGGCAAATGTATGCAATTTTCCAATACAATCCGTAGCACTTTAAGCCATATCCATGCCACTTCTAATAATTTTTTTTCATTTTCATCAATCAGAGTTATCTTATGTTGATCAAATTTGCAATTGATAGTCTTGATCAAATTTACATTCCAATAACTTCTTAATCCAGATTTAGTAAGGGTCAAGAAATCTTGATTATCGCAGTTTAGGATATGAGTAAAGAGTTAAGCAATGTGAACTGAAGCTAGTTCTTTAAAGAATTTTTGTCCTATTTTTCTCACTTTTTTAAAGTACAGGGAAAATTGGTAATTATATCTTCCATAGACCCTTGACATTTGCTTCCAGTTACCAATATTTAGAAGCTCAGGTCATTGCATTATTTAAGCATTAAAAATTTGGATGGGAAACTACAAGAAAATATTTATGTGGACAAGTCTAGTGGGAAAAAAATGTATCCTTTAGCTATCAAATCCTATTCATATAAATGTAGAGGCCAATGCACCTTGTTCTAAATCAGATTTCAAATGCTATTCAAACTTCAAAATATTTACTGCAAAAATAGAATACTATTATCATCTGAAAAATTTTTCCCTTTATGTAAAATGGTTTGACATCAATGTTGTCATTTGAGCCTCTATGCTTATAAACCAGTGAACAAAGTGTACACAATGGCCAGAACAAAAAGTAATATTTATAATAATATGCCGCAAAAAAATAAATGATTATTGAAAAAACATTAAACTTTGAACAAGACAATATGGCTTCTTTCAGAAGGACTATTATTTTTTGCATAAACATTCCTGAGTCTCTTAACCATTGCATCTCTCTTCTAGTTTTTGTGGAGATGAAACAGGTCTTTGGAAAAAAGAACATCTCAGATTGAATTTTGGACTTTATTTCACAGCTCAAGCTTGGTTCTATATATATTTTATCTCTTCAACAAATTGGACTGATCTATGTTGATTTTTATATCTTGCCACTGCTGAATTTATTCTTAATGTTTAATTAATCAGTATGTAAATGATGAAATAAAAAGTTGCTTGTCTTATTTAAGTCATGATGGGTGATCAATAGTTTTGTTTCATGTTTGTGTCTTTAAAAACACTGTAAATATTGGAAATTATTTTCATGTTTTCTCACTTAACATGAGTGGTAAATTTTCAAATGATACTAGAGGGTTTTTCATTTATTGAAACACATATGAAATAAACCAATCTCATTGAAATTAGCTCAAATTTTATTTAAGTTCAGTATCATTACATATATTGTCCATTCAACACTTGATAGGCCTACTTTTGGGAAAATAATGACCAAAATGAATGTATCAGGGTATGACTTTTAGTGGGAAACCACAAATTATCTCAAGGATTTTTGAGTTGGAATGGACATGAAGTGGATTTTATTGAGCAATGTAAAAAAATTACTGTGTAATTGTGATCATTGTACAAATGTTCAAGTAAGGTTAAATGTGAGTTAAAGTCACATTTTTTTTTTGTAGCTCATCTGTGTTGTCTTTTTTATTCCTGCTTTAAGTCTGAAAACTTTTACATTTTTGTCAAACAATTTTCTAGCCATCTCATCAATTAATGTAATTGAATGTATACTCTGCCCTTCAGTCGTATTAAATGTGCTGGGGGTAAAGAAAATTTAATAGATGTAGATTTGCTATCTCATCAGCTGGTTTAGGCGAAAATAAAAAAAAAATTAAAAAAAATTGATTTTAACTCCCATGTTAATTATAGATCTGATAGATTCAAAACACTTATACCACATTATGCCCTCACCAGAACTCTAACATACAAACAAGCTTGCTAAACAAAAAGTTACCCCTTCATCTGACTAGACCAAGTTGTCAAGTACTGTCTTGGCCTAATGATGTAATATCCTTGTTTTCTAGCTCCAGTCTGTCTTACTTTCTCCCAGCCCCAGAGCAGGTTTTTTTAAGTAGCTGAGCATCCACTGACTTTGATGTAGCTGCAAGCAAAATCTGTTTTGTTTCATGATCCTTTTGCATTTAACATCACTAATCAGGATTAGCACCAAAACTCTTTTCATCTCTCTGCCCATCATTTAGCAAGCAAGTAAACAAAGAGTTAACATATATATATATATATATATATATATATATATATATATATATATATATATATATATATATATATATATATATAAGTAATCATAAAAGCAACAATTCATCCCTAGGGAACAAAGAATTATTTAAAGCCTCAGTCATCAATTTTTCCTTATGAAATTGAGAACATCATGCTCAACTTTACAAATGCTGTGCATTTTATAAACAAATGTGTATATTTTGTTTGAAAGAAAAAGAAAAGAAAATTGTGCATGTGGTTTGGGAGTGAGTTTGAAATCACACAGCATGAAGTTACCTGAACTCATTTTATTTTAATGTCTCTAATCTACAATTTTATGATGATCAATGCCTTATTCAGTGTCCATTGCCTTTGTCCTGACCAGTCATGCTGCTATGTAAAAGATTTGATTTCTTTACATGTGTGTATTATAGCTGCATAACTTTTGCTTGAAGTTCAAATCTGCTATGTGTACAGTAAATATAAAACATTGTAAAACAATATTTCCAACAATCCAAGTTACATCTGCCCTTTTTCTCATTGGAATAGAAACACAACTTATTTTGTTGATTATATTATATTATTTTAGAAATTGTAGAATTGGGTCATGGAATATTTATTTTATTTTTCTTACATTTGTTTTAGTTTCCAATACTAGGTTAAAAATCTTGTTGAATGATCTCAATCATTTGAAAGATATTGATCATAACGATGTTTTACTTTTTTTTTACTGGACAGCACAAATAGCAATATTACCATTATGAATAATCATAAATTGTAATAAATTGCCATCAATGCATTTAATGGATGTTTTAAAGTTTTTGTGTGCATTTTGTCTAGGTTCTTACTGATGGGATTTTTTTGTCACTACTGCTCACAGTTTTATTGGAACTGCCTGAAAGTTTGCAATAGTTTTAGCATCTGTAAGGCATTAAAAGAGCAAGATATAATTGTCTCATAGCTGCAAGGAGAAGAATTCAGATAGATTTGCAGGAGGTGTCCATTTCAGTGGATGGCAGCAGGCCTGATATGAAAAACCTAATAGGCCTTTGTGGGATCAATCTATATGACAGTCAGGTTTGAGGTTCAATTGAGGAGGCTTTATCCGAACTACAGTCAACACAGTATCTAGAAATATCCAGTTTTTTAACTACATGTCTTAAAGATAATGATGCAGCAAGATTTAAGTAACCTCAAGTGGAGTTAAAATTTAAGTCTAGATATAGACTCTGACTAAACTTTTTCATTTCCTCACTCCCACTGCACCTATTATCCGAGTGCTTAGGATCTATCTTTGTATCTCTCTATCTCTCTATCTATCTATACAATAGTGCTGGGGCTATCGGCACGGATCAGTACCCTACCCTCTGCACGCAGCGAAACTTACGGCACATCGAGTAGATTCATGGTACGCGGTACTGTGCCGTACCGTTCCATGGGATCCGTGCTAGCTTCTTAAAAGCACATACTTCTAACTGATTCTATGCATAAAAATGTGCGGCGTACAGACAAGTAGGCGACAATTTTTTGTTTGTTATAGACCTTCCCACCAGACATCACTCAGCAGTCAGCTCAAATCTGTGACGGTGATGGTCAGCCCTGTGCAAGGGAAATTTAGGGGAGAGGGTAGGTGGAGAGGAAGTGGAAGGAGTAGGATGCAGTAATGAAATGATAACAAAAAAATATCAATAGGTGAAAATAGACAGTCCTCACAGAGTTAGACTACAATCAATGCGAGGTTTGTTTTATGCACACTGCACCAGTCTCTTCATTCCTCTCTGCTCTGGCGGATTAGAATCATTCTGTCTTTTTGCTTTGTATTTACTTATAACATTGCTGTCCCTAAGGCTTATTGCACTTTAAAATAAGGAGTTGGTACTATTTCAATGAAATCGCTTTCTGTTTAATAATCATTTTTCCTTCTGTTTGCATTTTTTTTAATGAGCAAAATCTAGTTGCTTATGCTCTTTAATTGTTCTTTGAATTTTTATACTTAATAAATTTCAGTTGCAACAGCTTTGCTCAGGTTATAATTTTTATTATTGTAATTAAAAAAAAAATAATAAAAGATTCATGTTATCTTTTAATTATGTTTTATTAATCGTAAATGAATAACCTATTGCTCTGCTTACATGCCTCTGTTTTAATTCCTTAAATTATAAAGTTTTTACTTAAGTCAGTTCAATTTTAAATCGGATTCTAATTGTAGTGTTAAAAAGTTCTTTTGTTACCGCTTTATCTAGGCCCAACCCCGCTCATTAAGCCACAGGCCAGTTTTTTTTCCTTTATACTCTGCAGCCGAAGTCTAATCTATATTTTTAGATGTGACCGACACTAAGCCAAAGGATGTGTAGGATATTGTAGACCGGACAAGCGGCATGTGGGTATGTCTCTGTTAGGGGTCTGCCCTTTCAGTTGTTACTCGATGACTCGAGAGCTGTCGCCTGCATTCAGTGCCAAGTTCCTAGATTTAACTTTAGCTCTCGGATCGGAGCTTACCACCCCATGGATTGGGATGTGCTGTGCTGCAGATCAGGATGTGCCGTGCCGCGGATACCTTGCCCACGGCACCCTGAGCCACAGGAACCAATACTCGACGGGTAGTAAAATATATATATATATATATATATATATAAAAATATATATTATATATACACACACAAATATACCTATTCTTAGCCATTCATTGCCAACAGATAAATGAAACCATTTCCTCTCAATTTCTCTCATCAGTCAATCAGCCTGTGGTAAACTTCAATGATGTGATTTATCCTTATACCTCTTTTCTGTATCTGTGATGCCTGTGCCACAGACCACACAGACTAGTTGAACACATAAACAACATGGCAATATCTCCTCTCCCCTCTTCCTTTTCACTCTCTTGGTTGTAGTTTGTTCAGATCTGCATAACTGCAAAGCATTTAAACATATGCTTCACTCAGACAGTTCAAATTTCAGCAGCAGCTGCCATGACAGCCTTCAAATTGTCGAAGTGAGATCAGTTTACTTCAAGTCAAAAAAAATTGTATAAGGGAGTAAATGCAAGTGCTCAAGACAAATAGGGAATTGTGGTAATCATCTTTATTCATACTAAAACCCTCTTATTTAATGGTATGAAATTATGCAAGCTCAAAGGCTTTCCAAACCGGTTCATTTAGACAATAATTACTGATTTGGAAATGAAGCCTTAACGATTCTTTCACTATCCTAAATTGAATTTGCAATCTAAATTGCTTTACCTTCATATTATAATGTTTTCTTCAAATCTATATTTGAATTAAATGAAATTCTAAATTTATCTCGCACAAAGTCAACGGATCTAGACACAGATTGGCTCTATAATTATAATTTATACTTAATCAATTCACTATAAATTTAAGCTAATCTTTAAGCTAATCCCTTAAATGCTTGGAATCTTTCAAAATGCAAAACAGTAAAGGATTGAGCTACTAGGCACAAATTTAGCACCGCTGCATTAGTAGGATCCATTTTCAAAGAAAAGTGGAGTGATATTTGAAAAACAAAATTACTGTGCTTTCCATACTTCTGAATGGTTTACAAAAGTTTGGTGATTTAGCAATTGTTAATTCAGTGAATTGACTTGTTCTCCATAATCATGACATACTTTCATCTTCCGACTGGCTGAATGTTTTCAGGAAGATTCAATAATTTATTCTAATCACCTGCAAAGTGTAATGACGATTCACCTAGAACCATTATATTTAGAAGAGAGAAGTAGTGAATGAGTTTGAGTACCTTATGCAGAATATAATGCAAGAAAAACAAATTGGTCTAACCTGAATAATGTAAAAAAAAAATGCAAACGATTGAAAAATGTACCTTCCTTTCTCATACACTTCAACACTGGTTTTCTTTTCTGTATTAAAAATATTGTACCCTATCTCTTGCAAAGATTTCTGAGTACTCTATAATTTCATCCTAGGCATGTATCATCTTTATTGCTTAATGCTGAGGTGATGTTTATTTTTTTTTCCAAATTTTTACAAGCCCAGTCCAGCATGAGCATTGTATTGGGGACTGATCGACAGAAGAATGAAACGATCACTATACCACCATAAGTGGCGACAAAATATGGAGATTTAATGAAGATTTGGTTGAAACTAATAGTAGTCACTTCACCACCTGACTGCATCTGAGTTTTAAGACCTACACAGCAAACGGTGGAACATGATACTGGTTTAATATTTCATCTATAACTGATAGTTAACTTAAAATTAATGAAAGTCCAATTCTTCATGAAGTGCAGGAGGTATTAAGATAGTTATGTAAAATGTGTGCCAAAAGTCTCACTGGCTGCAATTGAATAATCAATTTAACTTACCCGCCACATTGTACTAAACCATTTGCAGTAGCCAACTACATGTAGTACGTATGATATGAATTTAGTTTGTATTTAGGCTTCCGAGTACGTCTCCATATTGGTGCTTAGAAGTATGTATTTGGCAGTAACCCTGTAATCGGAAGTAAAAATACATGCTTGATGGACCGCCCATAGTTTGCAGCCATGGTGTATTTATAAAAGTTATAATAGAAAATTATATACAGTTTACAATAACATATAAGTAATAGATCAACTTGTAAACGTTTCATGAAACTTGTGTTAAAGTCAATAGTGATAACTGTGCTTAGTGGGCTACATCATCCACTACGTTTGCAGTGACTAATTTTATTTATCGCGCTAAAAATCTCCATTTGTCTTTTAAAAAGTTGGCAGCTATGTAAAAGGATTTAAAATGGTGCTCATACTATGCTCTCTATTTGGCCAAGACAGATTGATGCATTTGTATTGATTCTAGTATAGGGGATGTCCATGAATAGGCATATCGAAATCATAAATATTGACTTGAAAAAAAAATGAGAAAAAATTATATATTCTGGGTGTATTTGGGATGCTAAAATGGACGTCATGGTGACATGGATCAAATATACAAACGCAGTTACTTTAACTTGAATTTCAATCTATAAGTGCCATCATTTTTTGAATCAAAAAAGAAATAAGAAATAAATTCCCCGATCTCAGCTGGATGGAAAGTTAATACCTGTGTTGTAAATATTATTTCAACTGCTATCACTTTGTTTTCCCCTAAATTTGACTGTTGAGGGGATATAATTATATGAAAGTAAACGGGTCAGTGTGTGATGTTGGACTAATTTCAATGAGTGATAATTAATAACCACATGGATCAGAAGTTATGTTGCTCCATACATCTGAGCATTCTACTACTTTTCCTATTCTATTTCTTATAAATCAAAAATTGAGATGTAAACTCTACTGTCACTGTTCTTGTAATAGACAGGTCTAGACTTGAGAGTGAGAGAAAGGATGAGGACTGCTGCATTTATTCTGCACTGCTCTGCCCTGAAAATGATATAGTTCTCATTTTTTTATGTTACTACTGGAACTTACAACAGAGGGCCTGACACTCCACTGTAGCCAATATTTCTTTATTTAAGAACCAGAAGATTATTCAAAACTGTTAGGGTAAGGCACTTTTGCAGTGTTGCATGATTGATTAGTAGGTGCAATGAGCATCATGAGGGTGGTGAGAAATAAAGGCTCATCTTTGGCTTCATTCAGACAGTTGTTGAAACTGAATTAATGGCTCATCACAGGGTTTCTCTTCAGTTTTTCCTCATAAGTTTATTTCCTCAAAAGGTTTACTGGGTCAGTAGCATTTTTTGAGCAGAACACCACACCCTGTTCTAGCATCTATAGATTTCACCTAAACTAGAGTTAGCACTTGTTTAGCAGCATTGAGGAGAAAAGACATGTGATCCAGTTGGAATGTCTCGCATTTCAAGCATCATCAAGGTGACAATCTGTCACGCCCACAATATTAGTAAAAAAAAAACACTATTGGCCGCGCAGCAAATCTATAATTTGTAACACGTACCTTTATACTGTAGCATAAAATAAAACTTGAGATTTATTTCTTTTGAAAAATGAAGTGTAAAAAGAAAGGAAATACACGACTGTTCATATAACATTTTTAATACGCCATAATCACATCACAGGACGATAGAATGAGAATCATCTTTCATTTGTTTCCGAAAATTTTTACATTTATAAATAATCATGAAATGGAATAAATGCAAGTAAGACTAGTCAGTAGTCTCAATTAAAAGCAATCAAATGTAAAAACTGAAGATATAACTACAAATGTTTCCAATAACCTTCTCCCCATTTTCTTTATTTTTTGTCCATCAAGCTGAAATTAAAGAAAGACAAAAATGAAGAAATAAGCTTAGCCTCAAACTATCCGCATCTCATCCCCTATATCTCTCCATCTAAATGATATTAAAGATGAAGAGATAAAATAGAATTAGTTGAAGGTTAGTTGAAGACAAATTTCCATTAATCATTTATTTTCTTAGTGATTAGAAGATAGAGCATACTTGGAATTTATTGACAAATTTGATCATATCTGAAATGCATTGCAAATTTCTGCTAAATTTTTAATTTCACCTGAGACTTTTCTTGCTGATAAATTTTGAAAACAAAATGGGGAAAGATTCATTGACATTACAATAACTCTTTTTTGCAATGATGCATTAAAACTGGATGGCTACAGGGAATATTGCACATTTGTTTACATTGCAATAATATTGCACATTTTCTGTTGAAAAGGCAGGGAAAAAACACCACCCTCAGAGATAAACTATTGGAAAGGAAGTATGGCTGTAAACTGAAGGAAAAGAAAGATCAACCATACATCATAAACAAAATATATTAAGCTATCTAAAAAATTCAAACCTTTAAATTTATGGAGAAGGAATAGAAGTATCAATCTCATTCCCTCATCAGTTTGAGACTGAAAAACTACTGCAAGTAACATTTATAGTAACTACAGAAAAATTGCAGTGAGACCCATATTTGCACAAAGCAACTTTACATAGAGATGAAAACAATCTGATTTACATAAAAATATCTCATTAAGCATTTCAAATTGAATCCAATGCTATATTCTCTGGTTAAAACATACATGTGTGACAAGCAGGATATTAAAATGTTAGTCGATCAATTTATTTGATTAAAATTAACTTTATGACAATTGTGATTTATCTATCAGATCTTCTCAAAGGGCATGGTCTCATGCTCTAAAACAGCAAGAATGTTTGAAGTGGAAGATAAAAGCATCTGGAAAATATTTGGAAAAGAAACAATGAAAACCTCAAGGGTTAAAAAATGTTCTTCCATTGAAAAAATATGCAGAAAAATAAAGCCAACAGACCTGGTATTGTAAGCTGTAAATTGACTAAAAATCACCTAATAACACGCGTTCTATGTTTAAAACATAATTTAAAAGATTAAAAAAAACCCATTAAACTGTGCATAAATATTGTACATGATGGTGGAGATCTTACATATTAGGAGTGATGTTCAATTCACAAAAATAAAATCTCACGATAATTGGTATAGTCTAGCAAATTTTAGTGTATAGTTATGGTGCAATTGTAAACTCATATAACAGTTCTTTTTTATGCACCAATAGTAAGCTTATCCAAGACTTGTTGAAAGTTACATATTAGAAGTGATATTGTAGCTTAACTTCGGCAGCTAATCCCACTTTTATTCATGATCTTTTTAAAAACCTGATCAAAGATAAAACACAATTTGAACCAGCAATTAAAATTTGTTGGTAATTATTTAAAAAAAATATCACAGCTTCTTTGGGATCTAGAACAGGATGATTTGAAAAATAAATGAATTAAAACAATGTTAAGTAGGAAAACAAAAATTGTGACTCTCCCTTGTCAAATGGAATACATTTCACATAAACACTACAAGCTTAGCTAAAGCACCAAAAAAAAAAAATAAAAATAAAAATAATACTGACATCAAAAACGGATGGTAAACAGAAATCATTTATACTTATGTGAACAATTTGTATAATGTATTTTTTAAAAAAGCTTCATTATCAAGTTGGACATATTATCAATAGATAAAAGATATTTACAGAAATTTTATCATACACATGATTAAAACACCCGGATGAAAAAGCCCCATATTTTTGTTTTCACCTAATCCTGATGTAATAGTATCAATGATCATATAAACAGCACTCTGAAGAGATATCTTACAGTATAGGAGTAGCTGCTTACAAGCTCAAAAAATCATCCTAAGTATATCTCACACTCTTTTGCTACAAAGTCTGAATAAGACAGTGTTATTTTATTTAATAAATTACCACTACTCTTATTCGTAATACTTTTTCAAACATCCTTTTTTTTCTTTACAAAATTACATAGGAATTACTGTTTTTTATTTAAAACAAGTCTGCAGTCATAACTACAATGTAAATTTATGAAATTCTCATCACAAAAGTGATGGATGACGATGCCAAGTTAATCATAACAGCACAAGGAAGCATCTTAATTTACCAGTAGCAGACAATGAATGAAAAAAAAATGAAAACAAAAGCTGTTAAAAGCACCTCACTACGACCCTGGGTAGATGTTCAAATGATTCTTTTCAATTTTTCATGGGAGGAAATCTTAAACTAAAGCTTCAAACCAATATTAGTCTTTCAAATAATAAACTTTTTTCTTTAAAAGTATTTATTGCAAATTGAAAAAAAAAATAGACAAAGACCAGTACATGGGTACATGTAAAGAGAAATATATTTCTTTTAACTCCAAATCCTAAAAAAAAAGTAAAAAAAAGAGAGAGGGATTTAGAGAGATAGATAGATAGACAGAGAGAGTGAGAAAGAGAGAGAGAGAGAGAGAGAGAGAGAGAGAGAGAGAGAGAGAGAGAGAGAGAGAGAGAGAGAGAGAGAGAGAGAGAGAGAGAGAGAGAGAGAGAGAGAGAGAGAGAGAGAGAGAGAGAGAGAGAGAGAGAGAGAGAGAGAAAGAGAGAGAGAGAGAGAGAGTGAGAGAGAGAGAGAGAGAGAGAGAGAGAGAGAGAGAGAGAGAGAGAGAGAGAGAGAGAGAGAGAGAGAGAGAGAGAGAGAGAGAGAGAGAGAGAGAGAGAGAGAGAGAGAGAGAGAGAGAGAATGAGAGGGAAGGGTGGGGATTTAAATGGACTTGAAAGATCACCAGGTAACCACAGACATTCTTAGTTTTCCTAATTTTCCAGAGAAGGCCATGACATTTCACATTAACACTACTTACAACTAAATCAAGAACTGAACTCTAGATAGATATCTATCCTGTATCTAGGGTCTTTTTTAATAATTTTAGAAATACTTATTTTCAGTGTGTGTAAAAAATTATAGTATATGGACAATAAAAACGTTTGTACATCTTATCTCTCTGAGTTCTGGATCTAGATGTAAAGTCCAAGTCTAAGTCCAAGCTAGCTGAATTTATGTTCCCTATAATAAATATACATGTTTTTTTTTTGTTCATCAAAGTACATTTTTTTTCTAAATAGAAACTAAACACTATTGCAGACTCGCAGGCTTACTTTCAGGAATTTTTGATAAATCTTTTTTTCTTGATTGTTGCATTCATTGTGATTCCTATTCCTATTAATTTTGAGGAAAAAATCAATTTAGCAAATATTGTCCGTGTGCTGCAACTTTACAATCAGAACAAAAATAAAATCAAGAACATGGATCACAGCAACTTAGATTTTACAGTTTTTACAGGCACTGATATCAACTGCAAATATAAAGAAGCTGTAGCAGTCCTTGATCTACACAAATAATTTGGGTCTAGATAAACACCTTGTTAAAGAGGAGAGAGAATAAACATAGGGATAGCTTAAATGCCTGTCAATGACAGTTGAGATTGTCAAAAATGTTTATTTAACCTAAAAGTCCTGCTAGGCAATCACATATGTAATGTATTTAGCAAGAAAAACCCTTTTTGATGAGGCCAAGCACAGTTAGTGTCTCAGATAAGAAAAATGAACCAAACATGTCCATTTAGGCACATTTATGTGGATAAAAATGAAAACAAAGATATTTGAGAGTTAAAAAAAAATAAATTATGAGATGAAGAATTAAGAATAGCCTGCTGTATTTAACCTAATCTCTTCAAACTAAATGCACTGACCAACAATCCTCTTTAATGAAAAAGCACCAACACTCATGATTATTGTTTCCGAGTGATTTTATAGCCTTAGCTATGTATTGGGTTGTAAGGGCAACCTTGGAGGTAGTGATGTTAGATGATTGTGGAAATTATGGAATAATCAAATTATCTGGCCATGGTCGAATGCCTATGAATAAATATACCCTATTAAAGAATATAATCTGATGTAAAGTATACCTCTATTGAGTTAAGATTCTGCTGTTGAAAGAGAAGTATTATTAGCAGCTGCAGGAGGTGAAAAAGTCAAAGATTCAGAGGAAGTGTGAGGAGGGGCAAAGTCATACAGCCTTCCAAGACGGTTGAAACACTGGGCCAGTTGGTCTCGCAATGCTGGATCTCCAGCATACAGTATAAGTTGACTAACCAAGGTAAAGGTCACAGGAAGCAAGGTGGAGAATTGGTCGTCAGGCAAAGCCATTGTCATCTGAAGGATGGCTGTCAGTGAGTCCGACCAGGCTTGCATATGAGCTTCGCTATCCTATGCGAGGAAGAAGAAAAAATACACAAAGAAGTCAGAAATATGAAATGACTTGTGGAAGGACAAACTAGCCTGCTATTATTATTTTTTTGCTCTCTTGTTCTTGTCAAGTAGTTTCACTACACAGATAATACTTATTTTGGACTATAAAGAACTTTGAAACATTGACTTCTTAGGGCACAACAAACCGTAAATCTTTCAAACACAATCATACCAAACAAACAAAAAAAAAAATTAACATTTTTAGCAAAAAATCTTGAGGATTATAGTAAACAAAAGTTACAAATTTTTTAACACAAGCGGAGAGGTAAAGAATTTTAAAACTTAAATCTTTGACCTTCATAATGGAGGACTTCTGCTGCTTCTCTATGTCCTCCTCCACAGGTTCTCTGCGAGGCACTTTTGGCCTCGATTTTGGATGTTTGATGGAGCGTATAAAGTTAGGCATAGAGCGCAGATGCTTATGCCTCTTGTACTGCTGCATAAGGTTCTCTATTACTTGATCTGTGGCTACTGTATAAACCTAAAATCAAAGGCATAAACGTCAATGCAAATTTAAATTGACCAAAATTTGAGGCAAAAAAAATGCAGCATGAGCCCATATATTCATCTCATACTTCAATTCTACCTTATAAGGTCTTGCTATTTCAATGATGCAATCGCTCATAATTTATAAGCAAATATTAGAGGCAAGAGATTTTACTTTTTTAGACATATTAAAAGAGTTCACAAAGGTAACAAAAATCCTGAATCCGATTATTTTATTCACAAACGAAGCAAATGCATTACATCTTTCAATCTTATGTTCCTTAGAGACCTGATTCATTCTAAGATCAGTTCTAATAACGTCTCCCATATAAAAGACAAAATAAAAAGTCCATAAAAATGATGAAGACATACCTTGCTTTGCAGATCCTCTCTGACTTCTCTCTTACTCCTTATGCTCACATCTTTATCGCTGTCTTCATCTCCTTCATCTACTGTACAAACACTTTTTCCTTCATCACTCAATGAATCTAAAAAGTCATCATCCTCTTGAGCTATAATGTAAGAACACAAAAAAAAATTAGGAAATAAAACCACCTTTCAGAGAAGCAAAAGTTTTAGTATCATTATACTTAAATGCAGATCAGTGTCCAAGAGCAAAACTGAATTCTTTCATTCAGGGCAGTTGTGCAGAAACGTTGCCATCATACATTTTGATGTATACGGATGACAGATTACTAAACATACATGAGTGACTTCTCCTCTCAGATAAGTGATGCTTTACATCTATTTATGAGATTTGAAAGAAAGAATGCTTCTTTCATCAGTTTGCCAATAATGGCTTTGTTCTTAAATAGTAAAGGTTAGCCCCCATATAATTATTTGATCTTGTAAGATACTCTAAGACACAATAGACATTTATTTCTTAATTGACTTAAGCAATCTAATGCAATTAATAATTGGAATTCATTTTATTTAACTGTCCTTAACTATGTGCCCAGTCTAGCTCTGAGTGACTCTCATGATTATCTCATGATAATGAAGGAAATAAAATAGAAAATGAATAGATGTATTGCAGGGCATCACTTTTCTTCCACTTCTCCTTGACCTTCACAAGTCCTTAAGAAAAATAAAGCCACAAATGACACCTTAGCAAGTCTTCCACTGCCATAACCAAGTCATCAATGCTGGTGGGACTTTGTAAGACTTGGAAATAAGACAAAATCATCTAAGGGTGCCTGGTCAAATGAATATATGGGAAAAGGCAGGATTTTATAGCCTTTTCATCTTGCAACCTGAAGTGCTTGAAAGGCCCTTTGTGAAGAGCCATTGACATGAAGTAGAAGCACACCTGTCCGTGACTACTCATGCCTTTTTTTTTCACTTCAGTCGCCATGTGTTTCATCAGAAAAGTTGAGTAACAGACTCCTGTGACATTCAAAGCTGCAAAAATAAGACAAGACTTTTCCACTTTTCCTTTTTTGGTGGGAGACTACCAGGAAACTTCCATTAAATTGATGCAGACTTTTCTTCTGGGCTGAAGTGGTAGACCCATATTTCATACATTATTACAACTTTTAAAAAGAAATTTGAGTTACTTGCCTCCATTTGTCAAAGTTCTGTGCAAAACTCCTATCTTAGCCGTTTTTGATCAAATATCAGCAGGCAGGGTACCCACCTAGCAGTGACCTTGTTTATGATGAGATAATCATGCAAAATTGTTTTAGTTGACCTTACACTCATATGAAATTTAATTGCTTGCTGTTTGGTATTTCTTCACCTGTCTTCAAACACCAGTTTCTCCGCAAGAGAGACATTTTTTATTGCAACCATGGATGATCGAAACTCATCTCGACAATCAGCCATGACTGGCTCTCCAATTTTTAATTTTCTACTTTTCTAGCCCGATATTCATTAATCTCAATGGGACAGATAGACAAATCATGATAGACTTGATCCATATCTTGAGATACAGCAGTAGGAGGGTTTTCCTTGCAAGTGAAGAAACTTATCCCAGAGCAAAATTCAGGGGGCTCCAATGTTTTGCTGTGGTGGATGTAAGCGATGAAGATGAACACATTGGTTCATAAATTGCATCGCACAAGTTAGATTTTCCTAAAAACTTGCATGTGGTCTTCCATTTGGAGTGTCTTGGTCTTGATGAATCTCTTTGATGTAAAACAGCTTCTTTAAGGTTAGGACAACGACTTCAAATGACCCTCATGTAAAAGCAAATTATCGAAAGAAGACAAGCTAGAGATTCATATCCATTTAACATGTTCATTTTGATAGTCATATCAAAGTAGAGCATCCTTCAAATCCAGAGTAGGAAAGGTCATGTTCATTTTAAATGGTGATTCTGTTGCTTGACAATATTACCAATGCATGATATACATCAGAGCTGTAATGAGGCAGCTGAACCTTTTATTCTTTTTTTAATTTTGAGTTGACAATGATTTTCTCCAAGGGAAGAAGTTGTTTAAAAGTTTTTCATGAATATAATTTAAATGTCAACTCCAGAACTGAAAGTGGTTCAGTGAACTTATGACCTATACTAACTTTTTGAAGAGAAAGCTTTCATGATATGAAAATTCCAAAACATTATTACAGATATTTAATTTTTAAACGAAGAACAAACCTTGAGGTGTTGCAATAGACACAGTGCCCATGACGTCACCTCCCACTGAATGTGTATCCATCTCCAGTGAAGAGCCTGACCGAAAAGATCCTGACTTTTTCTCAGAATGGGCATAGCAATCCTGAGGTCTGTTATATTGATCTAAAGATTTCGATCTCAGCCGCCTTAAATCTGGATCCTCCTCCTCCATACATGGGTCATGAAGTCTTCCCTTTTGCTCTACAGACTTGGATCTGTGAAGCAACTGCTGCTGATGCTGAGATACTGTCTGAGCATTGATCTTGCCTATATCATCATGTTGCGCCGTCAGAAAAAAAATGGGCTGTTGGGAAAGCTTGTCAATAAGGGCTGCCGTTCCTCCCTTCCCAGCCTCTGAAAGCACATGTATATATTCCTGACACAACTCCTCACACACTAGTTGTAGCAATGGCAGGAACAAGCGACCCTCACTGCAAGGCTTTGACTTTGAAAGGCTAGCTGCAGATTTCAACTCTGATACAGAAGGTGTTAAGCTGGGAGCTTCTCCTGCTGGGGTGATAGCCGCTCTAAAAGACAAACATTAATATTGAAACAAAAATAATCTTAAAGACCAGAAAATAGAAGTTAGCCAGAGGAAAACAAAACATAAAGAAAAACAAAGATATATATATATATTTTTTTAAAGGTGAGAGAGAGAGAGAGAGAGAGAGAGAGAGAGAGAGAGAGAGAGAGAGAGAGAGAGAGAGAGAGAGAGAGAGAGAGACAGACAGACAGACAGACCGACAGATATAGAGGCAGAGGGAGAGAGAGACAGACAGACAGATAAAGAGACAGAGAGAGAGAGAGAGAGAGAGAGAGAGAGAGAGAGAGAGAGAGAGAGAGAGAGAGAGAGAGAGAGAGAGAGAGAGAGAGAGAGAGAGAGACAGACAGACAGACAGACAGACAGACAGACAGACCGACAGATATAGAGGCAGAGGGAGAGAGAGACAGACAGACAGATAAAGAGACAGAGGGGGAGAGAGAGAGAGAGAGAGAGAGAGAGAGAGAGAGAGAGAGAGAGAGAGAGAGAGAGAGAGAGAGAGAGAGAGAGAGAGAGACAGACAGACAGACAGACAGACAGACCGACAGATATAGAGGCAGAGGCAGAGAGAGACAGACAGACAGATAAAGAGACAGAGGGGGAGAGAGAGAGAGAGAGAGAGAGAGAGAGAGAGAGAGAGAGAGAGAGAGAGAGAGAGAGAGACAGACAGACCGACAGATATAGAGGCAGAGGGAGAGAGAGACAGACAGACAGATATAGAGACAGAGGGGGAGAGAGAGAGAGAGAGAGAGAGAGAGAGAGAGAGAGAGAGAGAGAGAGAGAGAGAGAGAGAGAGAGAGAGAGAGAGAGAGAGAGAGAGAGAGAGAGAGAGAGAGAGAGAGAGAGAGAGAGAGAGAGAGAGAGAGAGAGAGAGAGAGAGAGAGAGAGAGAGAGAGAGAGAGAGAAAGAGAGAGAGAGAGAGAATAACTTCTGCCCTCATTAAGAGGTGTCGATAAAAAGAGCAAAAGCATTTTCAACGCTTCTCAATAGGAAAGCTGTATGAAATTATTCTAAGTCATTGCACTCATACAAGACTTTTCAATATCCTGAAAAAGATTTTTTAATATTCCACCATACAGATATTCTTTTAAGTGCTGTCTTTCATATTAAAATATTCAAAGGTCTCTGGGCGAGATAAGTATAGCTTTAAACTTTCCCCCATCATCATTGAGCTTACCTGGTGGATGAAATACTAGCATTGTCAAGGTGAGCGCACACCTGCACCAATGAATGCACCTGGAACAGAGTTGCCATGGCTGCTGTCTTATACAAGTTTGCAGCTGTCTCCAGACTAGCCACCTTCTGCAAGAGGAATTTGAGTCCAGGACGGGCATCAAAATCTTGGGCCAAACGAAATGATGTTTCTAGCGCTTCCAGGAAGCCAAATAGAACCCGAGTTGACATGCAAGACATCAAACCTGTAGGAGTATTTTAAGATATAGATGAGATGCATTTTTACTCACCTCTAACAAATTCTGAATGTCTTTATGATAATATGATATTGTTAAATATACATACTGTTGACACTCAGTTTTACAGGATGTTATTTAAGACACTTTTAGTTATTCTCTAAGAAGAAAACACAAAAAAAAACACCTAGTTTTCTGGAATCCAGCACATTTTTTTTTCTGTAGCAACGTTCTCATTGATAAGCCAGGATGGCATTTGAATACTTGAACGTGCCCCACTTGTGAAATGTTGAAGCATTCACTCTATATACCTGATCTGGTTCCTAAAACTTCCAGGCTCTTCTTCAAGATTAAGAAAGTTTTGAGAAGAAAGATATAAATTAGAGGATGGGTCTGTCATAAATGGACATTATATGCAGCAGGGCATCAACAACACCAATGTAACATAGAAAAGAAATATCTGAAGTTGAATTTCATACCAGTGTTCTCTCCATTAATTTAAAAAACTCAATTTTAGGATAAGCCTCTTACTAGGAGATTTAACAAAATCTTTATTGGAATGTTTCAAAGCATCAAAAAAAAAAAAGTATTCCACAGATTTAATCGATAAAGTACCTCCCTCCCCTTTCAACAAGAACTTGATGATTCTCTCCCAAAACACTGGCTTTTGAAATATGTATCTAAACTATGTGGCGATGAATCTGGGAAAAATTAAAGCATTGCTTGCAATTAAAATCCAACTAGTTTAAGAAAAGAGAAGATCTGATTATTCCTTGGGAGCATCAAATCAATTTCTGTCACATACTCACCAGGGAGCTTGCTCTCTTTTTCATTTGAGTCCTCTGTAATTTTTGTGAGGCCAGGCCCCAATAGAATGGTGCCCACAGTTTGAAGCAGGAGTTGATTGGATAACAAGCCAACTACGATATGGCGGAATGGTACTCTACAAGTTAAAATATACAAAAAAAATGTACTTTCTTTGGGCTTGTGGGGCAAAATCACTATTTCTTAAAAAAAAATATAATTATGTTGAGAATCATTTTGATAACAAATTAAGATAACATGTTATGTATGAAAAACTAATATAAAAATTGATTTAAATTTTTTTTTACAGATTCCCTATCAAATGGAAATGATTACAAATTTCACTCTGGACATAAACAATATAGGCCATGACAAAGAATAGTTTATTACGACAAGCACCAAAAGCTATTTACAAACTAGACACTTAATTGACTTGATATTAGATAATTGATGACCAACAAACTAGTTACTAAACTGTGAACAGATTTAATAAAAAATCAAAGGAATAAAGGGTTTCATCCCTTGGTTGCTGAAATCTCATAGATCATCCTCGACTTCTAAGCATAGTATTCTTTTTAAAGTGCGTTTGTCTTGGAAGCCAATGGTACACATTTTTTTGGCTTAAAATATCAAAATCATTATTTGATTGTAATCGTTATCTTTTTATAAATAAAAACCTTTTAAAGTGCTTTAAATTTTCTAGCAACAAAAATGCATTCTACTCATGTTCTCTTGTGATATTTTCTCACAATTTCATGGATCACAAATTTAAAATGTTAATTCATTTGTGCTGCTTTTTTTCTATGCCTTTGTTATATACTGTTGTAGAGCTTTAACCCTTAATCACCTGAATTACTTATGAGGTTTTCTCCCCTAAATCCTGACTTTTTGATAATTTCAATGTAGATTTGTGATGATGGTTAGAACAAATTATAAAAAAAATAAAAAAAAAAAAAACAACCAAATTCATTTAAATTTCAAACACATGCACAAAATAAATTTCCAAACAGAAAAAATGTTTTACAATGTCCCAATGACATTCATATTGTTGGTCCATTCATAAATTGTCCCCACTAGGTGTTTGAGTTTTTTCCACCTAAAACTATATCTAGTTCTGGATCTAGGCCTAAAGATTCAACTTATTCTATTGAATGTGAACCACTGTGCTCAGTTTCTGATCTTTATTTCAATATCTAAGCCTGTTGTCTTATCATCATTTATTTCATCGATCAAAGTTTTCATGAACCCTTGGGATCATTAGGCCTAGCTTGTCTAGCCATGATTGCAGTATCGAGAGTTACCCTAAGTCCCTGAAGTAAAAAATTCTTATGAAACCATGATTCACAAATAAAATCAAACCAGAGGCATCATCAGAAAAAACGAAAAACCCACTGTCTATTCATACATATTTAGTAATTTTGCTTTTGGTCGGTAGTTCACTATAGAGGCTATTTATGCGGGAGCATTCAGGAAAAAAAAACAGGAGTGGTAGTTGAGTGAATCAGGGGATTAAGTGTTAAACCGGCAGTACTTAACTTCTTTGCTGTATATCAAGTATCGATACTGCAAAATTGACTTATTACCTGAACCAGGTGCCTAAACTGGAAAAACCTGCTGTTTTTCTTTTTCCCTTAATGCTGAAGCGAGCAAGCAGATCATCCGCATACCCGAAGAGTTGATGTACTACCTATTGTGCATTCACGTTGAATAATATTCTAGTAATTATTCTCTTTTAGTATTGGAACTGCTTTTGAGGAGAGCATTGTTATCATTACAGAGTTTCGTGTGCATTAGAATGCTTATGGGTGCCAAATTCTTTGACTTTCCATTGATAATTCCACATTAGTCCACTAAAAATAGCTATGATAAGTTACTAGATAAAAATTTCTCAAGCGCACACAAGGTCAGTAACATGAAATCCAAATGGATGGAGAAATATCATTTGATAACTACCTTTATGCAACCCCCCCCCCCTTTTTTTTTTTTTTCTCATAAAAAATAAGCACTTTATTGGTGATATTATTTTATATGATTTGAACATTTAGGAACCTAAACCTATTAGAGTTCAAGCAGAATGAAAGAATCAATATGTTGTATCCAAAAATTGTATAAACCACAAAAAACCCAAAAATTGAATTAGGCATTTATCGAATGAGGGTGATGATATTAAATTTTCTCGACAACATTAGAATTTGTTAATATAGTTCATTGTAAGGTCTAATGCAGCTGAAGCTAAACTCTAGATATAGCTTTAGATGGAGACTTTTATACAAACTGGGGGATCCATGTTGCAGTAGTCAAGAGAATTATTACTAAAGGCAGTAGATCTATTTACTAAGGACTCAGACTCTGTTGTTGTTTTTTTTTCAGGTCTTGCCTCATAGGGCACAAGTTAAAAATCTACTCAAATATATTCAATAATTTTTGTAATCTTAAGGATAGATGTTCACTTCTTTAATGGGAACATAAACTCATTAAGTGGTACTTTGCATACAATCATGAAGTAACACTGTGCAATGACATTATAGTAAATGCTCAGTAATCTTATGTCACATAGGCATATCTTACAAGAAAGAATCCTACAAGAGAGGATGCAACTTGGAGAGTAGGAAATATAACATGGAGACCATGAAAGCTTAGAAAACTATGATAGAGGCCTCAACAATTTGAGCACAGCAGCCAGTGTCATTATCCATTGTGACAAAACTAACAGCCTTTTTCTTTAAAGTCATGATCTGCCATTTAATAAAATGACGTGTAAATTCTCTTTGCATAACATTGCAAAAGCCTTTGGCTAAAGCCTACAGTGGCTCCTTATCAGTTTGGAATTCTTTTTGTGGGTAAGTTGAGTGAATATTGCCATTTATTTTGCTTGTTAAGATATTCACTACTATTCCCCAAGAAAGTATAGCATTGTTTATTTATGTTTGAACTATTTTGGAACTCTAATTATGTAATTTCATAGTCATTTTATTTGTTCTTCTCAAAATTCTGAGGGGTAGGACACATTTTAAAGTTTTTCTCATAAGCTATTGTACGGAAACATATTAAACTTCTTACACAAGCTGAGAGTTTTCATGTATGGTTTTCTAAACAAAAGTCTGCAGCAAGTAACTGCTTTTGGAGCAAATGAAAAAGCATTCATCATATAAAAATTAGTGATAGCAATGAGATAACAACCCACAAGAACACAACAGCAATATCCAGACAAAATATTTAAAAAGGACTGTCAAACCTGGTTGAGATGTGATCAGGATTGAGGCTGTCTTGGTGATCTGGTGGGTACAGTAGGAACACAAATGATTTGTCTTGCTCTGTGTCGTACTGAACTGGAGGCATAGATGACACTTGACGGTCCAAAAGGAATACCTGCAAAATGATTCCTCACTGCCAGAATACAGATGGCCCACACTTAAATATCCTTATACAAAACTTTTACAGAAAGATAGTTGACACAGTTTTATAGTATAAACTTTTAGCTCATAAAGGAACAGATGATGAATACTTTACAAAAGAAAGATTTTTTATGAGAACTCTTGCAACAATAACTGAATATATGCAATATAAACGACTTGCTTAATATGAGACCATATTTTTTAACTCTTTTAGATGCACATTATTTGGCGCCGCTTTGTTTCTAGGGTTCAACTTCCTGCCAACGGATGTCCCCTTGGATGGTTTAGATCATTTTGGAGCCGAGAGGCTCTGTAATGGGTGTCTCAGAGTAAAAGGCTTGTACTGTTGTTGTTTCTCAAACAATTGCTTGTTTTTAGTTTTTCAAACTTTAAATTTGTTAGCTACCATTTAAAAAAATATGAAAATTAGTACTGCTTTAAATTTTCTGGCTATGAGAAATAAAAAAAAAAACAAAATTTTTACTCAACTGACCTGTTGAGCCATCTGCCTTAAACGGAGGCAATCCACTACTTTACAGTCTTTTCTGGTAGCCACTTTGACTTGGCCAATATCACCATAAAAATTGTCGGAATTAGCATGGAAAAGAGACATCAAGAGACGCAAGTTGTACATTGTTACTCCCAAGGCTCTTTCCATTGCAGCTACACTAACATGCCATAGATGCTCCGACAAGAAAGGGCCTGAAGACAGCATAATATGCCTGGAAAAATGAGTGAGTATATAATAATTGTAAGGAATTTATAATGCTGGAAATACAGAAAAATTACAAAAGGCTGTTTCCAATAAATAAAAATTCACTGTGTATACTTTATTTTACTAAAAAAGAATCTCTTGATTTTGCACAATGCATCATTTTGCAGATTCTGCTCCATTTTTAATATGAATATTTGCATAATAGTTTCGCTAAAAAAAAAAAGCTAGGATAAAATTCATTCTGAGCTAAAAAAAAATTGCAACTTGTAAATTTAAAATTTTCATGCGTGTCTGAGATAAAAATAAAATGATTGTAGTCAGATTTAGATAATAGAAGCCTCTTATGAATCTCTCAAACTTTGATAAATATTGAGACCAATCGCTGCCATTTGAAAATCAAGCTTCATATATTGATCATAAGAAGTTTTAATTCGGCTTAGAGTTCATCTTGACTGATATTTATATGTCATCAGCAGTAAATTTCTTTATCATTGCAATTAAAGTAATTTTATCTTTTTTTTTTATGTTGACATCATAAATGATCAGTCCAGATTGCAGAAAAATGAACTCTGATCAAAGGTTTAAAGTTTCAGCCTAGATTACAGTTTTTTTTTTTGTTGAAGGGATTGATAATGAGAGTGCTTGTTTAGAAAAATAGATAATAAAATGTAAGCAAAAATGCTTTTAGTAAACAAGCAGAGGAGGTGTGATCACATTTAAGAGTCCTCAGGATAATCGATTCAATACCAATCCAGGAATTTTTGTGAGCTATTTCTGTATAGCAATAATTTAAAGTAGGACTCTATCAACATGTTGGTGTGAGGTTTATACTGACAATGTTAGAGAGAGAACACCTGAATTCTCTTGGATTATGATTTTTTTTTCTGCAAAAAGAAGTAGCAAGCATCTATGCTTAGCCTTTAAGTTTTACATAATGATCATAAAGTTAAACAATGTTTATAGAACATGAAGTATGCATCATAATGACAAACATCTACATTAAGAAGATGCATTCCTGATTATGTAAGAGTCTGAGATTTTCATTCTCACACTCACAATAGTAGTTTAATACATAAAATTGCCTCAGAACATTTGAATCCTGTTAACAATCAATAAGGTGCTGTGCTCCTTAGCATAGGTGATCATGACCTTCTTCCCATTTCAATCCTTAAAAGCTTTTAGTACATCTGCACTCATCCTACATTTAGCCACTTTGTTGGCCCATCCAACATCTTGATTTGCAGTCTTTTCCCTGATGCCTTTTCTTTAGACCATTCCCTGAAGCTTTTTTCTTTGATCACATAGCCAAAAAAGGTTGCCTGGCGTTTACACATTCTTGTTATGTCAACTGTTCAGAACAATGTTTTACTTAATTTCTGTGCAGTCCCTGAGATTTGTGGCATTCTCCATTGGAACTACATTTCTGTTGCCTCCAGTTTCTTTTGAAATTGTCCAGGTCTCCTACCCATAGAACAGGATGAATTTAATAAAGCACTCCAGAGCTCTTCTTTTTGTATGGATGGAGATGTATTTATTTGTTAGTCCCTATTATATTTTCTTTAAACTCATTTTTGCTTACACTATTCTTGATGCCATATAAGTGTTGTTGCATCCATCGCTTCATATTAAGGTACCCAAGTATTTAATTTGATCCCTTTATTATGATGTTATACAATGAAAAAAATCTTTATTTCTACGCCATTTTGTAGATGCAAAATAAGTATAATTTGCCAGGCTGTTTTGGAGCAAATCGCTTTAGGGGTTTATTTTTCTCCTCTGTTACCTTCTTTCTTCAAGTTTATATTAATTTGTACTTACCTGATACAGGAGCACCCAAGCCTAGAAATATTCTCTACTGGCTGAGCAACACACTCTGTAAACACGTCCATGGTCTGTTGGAGCAGCAGATGTAGGGGAGCCTCAAGAGATGAATTGCCTTAAAGAAGAGTCATAAGAAGCATGAACAGTACAAAATAAACGTGAGCAGATGTAAAATGGATATACAATGTGAAATTAATTTGAGGAAGAGTACCAAATCTTTGCAAACAAGCAAAGTTTTTGGTTTGAAATAAAATTAGTTCACAAAATAAAATAATAAAATTTGATAACATGATCATCAAGAAAGCTCAAATTCAACACAAAGAAAAATTATATATCCTCAATAAAGAATGTAAAATGCCTTTTTTCATAGTCAATTTCCTGAAACCAAAGTTATGATCTGTTTGATGTAACCTTATGATTCCACATAAAAAATTAACTATTCCCGTACGCATGCATCTCTTTTCTAAATTTTGTTTATGCTGACCTACGTAACATTCGATGAACTCTACAACTAGATCAGCCAGCAAACCACAGCACTGTTTGAAACTGACAATTCCAGTGTTCCAGTAACCATAGCAACGAGCACCACGTCTAAGCCATGCTTGCAGCATTGGAAGAAACAGGTGGTTAACACTGTGCATAGAGAACTCTGGACCTTTGGAGAACGGAAAAAAAAGAATGACTGTTTTAAAAAGAACCAACTTATACTCTGCTGTAATACTTTTTCTTATTGTTTTACTGTATAATTCTATGATTTTTGTCTTTACAATAAAACATACTAACAAGGCCAGATGACTTGATAAAAAATGGCTACCATTAATTAGGATCACACCTCAGTGAAAAAATTCCAATACAAGTAAAAAGGGCATACAGTATACAGTTAAAAAATACCTGAAATATTTTGGTAAAACTATTAGAATTTATTGATTTAAAAGATTAATAAGGATTAAAGATCTAAAGTTATATAATTATCTCATTAGTAGAAAGTAAACATGTATCAGGTTGTTCATGTGATTCAATCGATGGCTCACCTGGTACATTGGCAGCTGACTTGAGCAGGTTGATAAGTGTGTTGAGGGTGTGTGACTGAACAGCTTTAGGGCACCTGTTGACAGAGGAGACTAGCCCATCCAGCAATAAAAACCAGACATGAAGCACACCAGACTTGTTGTCCATGTCAGCCAAGCTTTTGTAGCTAGAAGACTGTGCAATACTCTTGCTGTCCATAGTTTCTAAAATCTTTTGATGAAGGTGCACGTCT
Source organism: Elysia crispata (assembly GCA_033675545.1). Lineage (NCBI taxonomy): Eukaryota > Metazoa > Mollusca > Gastropoda > Plakobranchidae > Elysia > Elysia crispata. The sequence continues at coordinate 1,324,108 of JAWDGP010003216.1, read as the reverse complement.
GAGATAAAATTGCAGCCATCTTTTTCCAATCCAGACAATTTAGTTGGTCTTGAAACATGAGCTGTTTTACTTGGTGAGGAGAGGTCTTTAGAACCAATCTTTGATTCTCCTTCTGCTACATATTCTACTTCACCAGAATCATCACTGGTGGCTGATTTTACAATGTTCTGCTCAGTATCAATCCCTGTTTGTGTTCGTATTTTGAATGATGGCAAAATTTCTGGATCTGAAACTTCTTTCGAGCCTGCATCAGCTTCAAGAGATTGTGAAGTCTCCTTTTTGTAAAAGCCAATGTTGGCTTTCACAGCTGAGCATTGCTCATTATCATCTTGAGAAACATATGATGACTTATTGTGTGTTTCACTGTTGATTTTTCCTTTACATTCCTCAAACTGTACATTTTGTTTATGATTTGAGGAGGGAGAGGCTTCTTCCTCTTTGCTTGATGTCTTTTTCCTTATTTCTGGAGCTTCTTGTTGGTGTTTATGTAAACCAAACTCCTCAGCAAACAGATTGTAGTCTAGTGAGGGAATAATTGGGTCAACTAGCCTTGTTGTGACATCAATCTGTATTCTGAGCACAAAAAGAAGGCAACAATTTTTAAATAAATATATAACAATTATTTCTGTACCATGACCCCTACAAAGGCTAACTTTTAGAGAAAGTTATTGTTATACCTAGACACAGAGGAAGTAACTCAATGAAATGTTATTATAACCTCTTTAAGACTAGTTAAGCTCAAAAAGTTAAGATACAAAGAAAATAAATTTCATGGCTCACAAAATATTTTCCACATGAATGTTTTCCAAAATATACATCACTAATAGACTATCTTGGTTTGGAATGTGAACCATAGATCAGTAAGGCATTCTAGTCAACTGTGAATGTTATTTCTAAATCCAGCCAAACATGTTTCTTTGATATAATTGAAAACCCTAGGATTCTTTAAATACAGCTTTACTAATGCAAAGTCAGACCCTCAATGAAGATTTTTAAATCTAGGCTCTAACCTGTGAGCACCCTTAAATACTGGAGAAGCAGGCATTTGCCACATGGAGCCAAGAATATCACAGACCCTCCTCAGGTACTGCAGAGCTGGAACACACAAGGACTCGAGTTCTCCTTCAGCGTCTCCATAATCTTCGTCACTTCCAGAATCAGAATCGTTCTCTCCCATATCACTGTCAAACGTAGCTGGAAAAATCATACAAAAATAGTTCATATTTTACTCCCCTCCAAAATAATATGGCATAACATTAGTTGATCAGTAAAAACAATGTTGTTGGAGAACTTTCTATAAGCATGGCTTCAATATTCTTTTCATTTTTCATTGCTCATCTTTTGTAATGACTTAATTCTTGATTTATGGGCTGTAAAACTGTTGGTGGCTAGTGGCTTTAAAATAATAAAAGCTAGAGATAAGTCTATGCTATATTTATTCTGTTGAAGCAAATTCTTCACAGCAATGTTTGTACCAAGAGCATTTCAATTTTTGAAAATTTAATAAAAGATACCTTTTGTTTCTTTTCATACATCAAATTATTTCTTAATCTTAGACAAATATGATTAATTAGGTTATAAGAACCAAGTGGGATATGAGTACACTGGAACTTACCAGGACCATGAACGTATTTCAGAAGACACAGGACACAATCTACAGTGGCACTTGCAAATACAGTTATATTATCCATGTCCAGATAAACATTAAAAACATCCATCACAGCAGCCACATGCCTCTGGCGAGCCTCATTAACCTCCTCATTAGTAGTGTACTCTATTTTCACAGACCGTAGAGCCCCAAACAAGGGCCGCCATCCTGACTGCAGCTGTGAACTGCATGCCTCCACCAGCTCACATATACAGCACACAATCTGGAAATAATTTATTTATCATCTACCTTATTTGTTACACAGAATTAAAACGCTATGAATTTTGCTCCTTAATATTTTATCATTATGCTACACTCCAACTATCAAGTTCCCCTCAGATAAATTTTGTCATAGTCCTTGTCATTATCATTATAAGGAATTGCTGAGCAATTTGATACAGTGATGAGGGAACCATTTCACATGCTTTATCACATTAATAGTGTAATATGGTCTGCATGCTCACTTCAAGCCTTTTTTTTTCATTTGCTTTGTGTTCATCATATACCCAAAATGTTCAAATTGTATAGAGTTCTGGTTTTCATTGAACCCAGATTGCATTCATGTTCCATGATACTTAAGTAATAAATGTCTCTTAATGCAGTGGTGAGTCCTAAAGCACCTATATATATATATATAACATACTTTAAGTCTTTTATATATATATGTATATATATATATATATATATATATATATATACATATATATATATAAAAGACTTAAAGTATGTTATCCATGTACTGGGTAACAGATGACGTTGTAGATCTTTTTTCGCCACTCATCTCTGTCTATAGATCTTTCTGCGCACTTGTCAATCGAGAAACTCATATGTTAAGTGATGTTACCTAAACAGCTTCTTCTTCTAACACAACCACTTTTACCATCAACTTTCTCTTCCTCATTTCTCATTTGTAAGCTGTCAAGTCTTATGTTGAGACTGAAGTATTGTGTTTTTCTTCTCCTTACCTTGGCGTTTATCTGTGTTGCTTTTAAATTTAAGTTCCTGAGGATTTTTATGTTTGATTTCTTTTTATTTCATGAAACGCAGCATATTTTTCTGTATGTCCAGATCTCAAAAGCTCTTAGTCTTCTTTCCAATCCCACTATCAGTATCCAAGTATCAGATCCATAGATGGCTGTTGACTAACATAGCGTTTTGCTCACCACAGTTTGGTGGTAGAGATAGGTCATCACTGGCAAGTAGTCCTGCCATTTCACTAAACTTTCTTTTGGCTATACCAATGCGTCTTTGACAGTGACCATCCTTAACAGCCACTGTTCTTAAGTATTGGAATGAAGTTACTTGTTCCACTTTCTTACCATCTATTGTATATGAGATCTGTCTTATGTTAGTTTTTTGGGAGAAGAACACTTTTGGTTTTTTTTTTTTTACATGCATAAATAACCCGAAAAATTCATTATTCTTACCACATCCAAAGTTTTTTGTACAAACTTCTCATTTCCAGCGAGCAGGACAATGTCATCAGCATAAAAAAAAATTATTGATATTTTTTCACCTATCTTTAGACCAGGGAGTTGTTCAACATGCCTAAGTATTATTTCTTTATGGAGATTGAACAATACAGGCAACAAAACACCTTGTTTAATTTCTAGAAGGTCTGACATATTGTTGTTAATTCTTATCTTTATGGATTGTTGCTAAACAAACTTGAAATCAAAGAAATGTCATTCTGGTCAATGTCTATCGTTTGTCAGCTGTGGATGAGCTTGGAGTGTTTGACTCTATTAAAAGTTTGATAGACTATAAACAGGCATAGACATCTTTTTGCATTCCAATATATTTTTCTACAATGAGTTTGATGTTTAAAATCCCTTTCCATGGGCTGTTATCGTCTCTGAACCCAGCTTGCTCTGGTCCAATGTTATCATTGATCTTAGCAGAAATTCTACCAGGATATGTAGAAGTATAAAATTCTAGCAATACATCTGAAGGTGGTAAAAAATAACAGACTATAGAAAATTCATGAAGAATATCATCCTATGATGCTAGCAAAAACATCCTCACCATTTCCGTTCAATTGTGCACTCACCTGGTCTTGAACATCACCATCACAAAGCTCAAGGCACAGCATATCTTCAAATGTCTTGCAAACATACTCATTGACATGGAAATGAGGTCTTTCTTGCCTCTGAGACACCAGTGATACAATGAACTCATGTATAGAGGTCACCGCCATCTTTGAGATGACATGGTCAGAATTACCAGTTGCCTATAATGAGAGAAAAAAAAGCATAAAATAAAGATGATACGTTCATACTTTTAGTAAGGATTACGATTCCTCTTTAAATTTCATCTGAATGAAATAAAAGGATAAAAAAAAATCATAATCTACCAATAGGACTATAAATCTCTTTTAAGACATTTCCAACCCACTTTGTTTTGTTTTAATATTGCTTAAAATTAAATTTCCCCAATTCATCTTTGCTGAAGTTCCCATTAAAAAATTTATTTATACATTAAACACAGTTTAAAGTTTAAAACTTAAAAATAACATAAGGGACCAAAATAACTTTTGTTGAACCTCAAGCTCAAATTATTTTTCTTTTGCTTAGAGAACATGATATTATGTACCTGTACAAGATAAGGAGAAACAACATTCCAAACTCTGAGCAGATGTAGCAGAGGCCGTGAGCTGTTAACAACACGAATCAACACCTGCTGCAGTCTGTATAAATGGAGAGCATTAGTTGGTGGGCGTGATTTGTGAACACTGGCTGTATTTCCACTATAGTCATATGTTGACATTCCAGCCCCTCCTCCAGCTAGACGATAGAGCTGGGCCACCACTGCCTCTCCTAGTTCTTTGAGAAAGCTCAAGAGAGCCTCTAAACAAAGCTTGTCAGCTGCATCCTCAAAGAGACTGAAAAAAAAACGACTTATAGTTTGATAAAAACTCAAAATAAGGTGTACTTTTTGCCAAAAAAAAAAAAAAAAAGAAAGTAGCCCAAAAAAAGAATTAAAAAATAATGCAAAACAACTAAAAAGTTGCAACATGGTTTGAATAAAAGTCCACTATATATGGCTTAGAAAAGGCAAAAATGCCTCTGAAAGTAGCTAAAAATAAATAAATGCTCCTGAAAGTGGTTTAAATTAAACAAATGCCTTTAAAATACAATTTCTACTTCAAATATTTCTGTTTAATAAAATAAGCCCCATGATGAATATATTTTTTAGAAAAGTGGTGGCTAGCAGCTACTTAAGAAGGGTAGTTTGCCATCATCCTGTTTGATCATACATAGATCATTCAGCACATAGCTCCTTGCAGTAAAACAACTTCATGTTTTGGTCTCACTTATGAACTTTTTTCTGTGTATATCCCAATTTAACAGTAAGATAATGTTAATGTGCAGAATGAAATTATCCCTTTGAATTTTCTAATCCCCAATACACATCTTGATAGAGCCGTTTTATATTACATTTAAGTTGCAAGTACCTCATACCACTGTCACTAATCTGTGTTTTTACCTAGAGATAAGGCAAATTCAAGCCCATAAATCTATGCTTAGGTCAATCTTGTTACCAATGTTTTTGCATGACACAAAGCTGTATTCCTTTTTTTTTTTCAAACTTTAAAAAAAATTCAATAGCCATTTTTATTTCTTTTTCTTTAAAATTTCATACTGTTGCAGTTTAACCTTTTATCTCTCATTTACTTTAATATCCCATTTTATAAAGATAAAGGAACATTGGAACTCTTGGTAAAAAAAGTAACCTCAGCATGACGTTTTTGAAGTCAGAAAAGAAAGATTTGGAGGCTTGAATACACTGCATTGATCATCTTGCTCTATTGTGATAACTATTAATAATATGATTTGCATACCAGCACATTGGTTTTTCTTCTACCCATTTGCTTCCCCCCACTCATTTGTGCACAGAGATGGCATCAATCAGTAAAATAAGGTTCAGTTTTCTAAGCAATTGACTTCAAAAGAGTGCTATTGCTAACAAAATTTGCCTGCTCAACTTAGCACTACTGAATCATTTGAGCAGAACTTTGCTTATATCTAATGTATCTCTCAGCCCTTATTTTTCCTGAGACTGGTATTCATCGTAGGGCCAAGGCTTCATGTTTCTGGTCTTTGATTGCTTTAAATCAATGTGCAATTACAAAAAATTCACCAACTGTTTTATTATTGTTGAAAAATCAATAATTTTATATAACCAAATTAGATATTATAAATTAGGAGTCTCAATTAGACTGGCACAACAAGAAAGCAAATAAAGCCTTACCTGTCAACCTCTTGTGACAGTCCACAGAGGGCCTTAGAAGCTTGAGCAAATGTGAGCACCCCTCCTGCTGCTAAAGAGTTGTCCCATCCTGACTCAAGACTGCTCTGCTGTATAAGGGCAGGCACATTTATGCGGGGGGCAACAGGTACTGCTGCCATGACTGGCACTGAGTAGAGGTCAGGGTCACAACTACTGAGAAAAAAAAAGATTTTATACAAATAACAGACAAGAACATAATCTATTGTAGTGAAAGATAAACATTCATCAACATGAACAAAATTGAGGACTCAAGTTTAATAAATGGTACTCCATCTAATTATTTGGGAAATACCCAAATGGTCCAGAAAGAAAGACAGATGTCACAATCACATTGCAGAATATAATTAAAACAATCAGATAAATGCGTAGTAATGATGGAAATTTATCTATTTTTCTTCTTCTAAAAGAATTTTCTTTGCAGTTACAAATTGGTTTGAGATAAAGTTTCACATATAAATATTTGCATATATTCAATCATGTTTGAAATTCTATACTTTAATACAACTTGGGTACCTAAGGAAAAGTAACACTATTTGTTTTTCTGAGTGGAAAATGCAACTTTTTCCACTTCAATCCTTTACCTATAAATTCAAAGCCTTAACCTTTTCTCACTATGCAACACACTGAAAGGGTTAATCTACGAATCAACGATTTGCATTTATGCACTTCTGAGCCAGCACCTGTTTGAATACCCTTTTGCATCATCTTACATAGACCAAAAGTAAATCTGACAAGAATGCATAAAATATCTGTTGAAGTTCATCACATTAAGCATATAAAAACAGCACTCGAATTCATTTGCCATAACCAGGAAAATAGTTTTAGAGGAAAAAGTACACAAACTTTTACCCATCAGCTTCTGTGCTATTAGCTTGTTGAGACTCATTTTTTTGTGCTCCTGCAGTGATTTTGGGTAAGCTTGACTGATTGTTGCCTTGGCTGAAGTAAGTGTGTTCTAGCTCTGAGATATGAGCACAGCACCTAAACACATCAAACAATCACAACTCATTTAATATCTATCATACAATTCGTTACAATTCAAAGCCTCGTGGCAATTTCTTAATTCGCTATTTTCATTCCAATGTATGTATGTCAATGTAATCATCAGTCTCATGTACTAAAGAAAAAATTTCACCGGACATATTCAAGATAAAAACTGTACTGTCAAGAGATTTATTTCAGATACCACTGTTGTGATAAGTGTAACCACAAATCTCATACTTGTGCAAGATAGAATTTGAATGTCTACATAAATCAGTTACATATAAATCAATGCACAAATGAAGAAAGTGATTAAAGTAAAAAAAAAATGAACTTATTCTTTTTAAATACTATAAAATATTTTCACTTTACATGATAAGCTATAAGCCAAAAAATTGCCTAAAAAAATTATATTTTATATATAGTATGCTGAAAGGAGCAACAAAATAGCAGTTCCGAATGAAATATAACAAACCTAAAAACATGCTTCCAACAATCAGCAGAATGACTGCCCATTTCCAAGCCTGTTGTCATGACGACATCCATACTCAGCACATGTGCAGCATGTAAACGAACTAACTTGGGTTTAGCATTGCCACTGCTGCTGGACAGAAGTGAAGATGCCTTACTGTGGGATTTACCTCCTGTATCTCCTGTTGTCATTGGCACTCCTGTTGTGGCTCTAAAGTCTTCCTTCACACAAGATGTTCGTGCTAACTGAGAAAATACATTGCCACATAACTGCTGCAAGCCTAGAAAAACAAAAGAAAAGAGATAATGAAAAAAATAAAACACTTCTCTTTTGCCAATGAGATTTTTTAAAATGCAAATCACAGATTTTGAAAAGATACTAGCTTACATCCAGGGCTTAATTATCATGCCTAAATGGAGAAGGATGAGATTTACTTTTCTTTTCTCAATAATCTTCACAGTGATCACTGTAATAACTCATATCTGCTTAATTAGGGGATGTAAACTTAGTAGATCTTGCCCTTTAATACAGCTGAACAAGGGTTAAAAAAAAAAATTAAACAAAATAAGCTAATATTTTCACAGGATACAGAAAAAGAACTGAATGCGTCATATGATTCTCAGTATCAGTACCAATCAATCAGGGACCCTGCTCTTTAACTTAGATGCTTATGACCTTCCACACATCTTAATCCCTTGTGCCTCTGTCACTTTTCTTCCATTTAGCCTTTTTGTTAGTCTATCAGCATCCCTTTTCATTGTTTTCCCGTGCTGCATTTTTCTTGATCATTCAAGTCGTCAAAAGATGTTCCAGTTTCTCTCTTCTCATCATATGAATGTCATTTAGTTTTTCTAGTGATCTTGTCTCAGTTTCTTGTAACACTGTAACATTTGATTTCTTTGAAGAGCCCGAGATTCAGTGCATTCTCTACATTTCTGTTGCCTCTAGTTTCTTTTGTAGCTTTTTAAAAATTCTCCAGGTATTGCATCCATACATCAGAATGAGTTCAATATAGCATCCGTGGCTCCCTATGCAGATGTATTTACTTGTTAATCTTGATTTCATTCTCTTGAAACCCATTTTTTGCTTGCACTATACTTCATGCCATTTCAGTGTTGTTTGCTTGATTAATTGATATCAAAGTATTCAAGTATTTATATTGATTCCTTTACTTGAATTTATCCTCGTTGATAAAAATAATGATCTGTGGACACTCATTGGTTTGACTTACAACCATTACGTTTGTCTTTTTGCTGTTCATTTCCAATCCTTTCTTTTTGGTTTCTTCTTCAACAATGTCTACTAATTATTGCAAGTCTTGCTTATTTTCTGCAATTAATGGAGACCTCCTACTTGCTGGGTATCTTTCAAAATTTTGCATAATTATTTCACTGTAGAGAGAAAAAAGGTCTGGTGAGAGCACACCTCCTTCCTGACATCACTTTATTTTTTTCAATAAATTGATTTTCCCATAAACCAATTATGACTAAACACAATATCAGTATAGCTAAGCCAAAAACGAAACTAATACATTTCATACTGACCCACTACAACAATATGATGTTAAGTTTTACAATCATGCTGGAATGACAAGAATACTGGGCAACGACATAGCATCTAAAAAACTAAATATTTAAAATACAAAAACATGAATGAGTTCGAAAAAAAAAAGCAGAAATGTATTGTTAGGGGTGCAAAAGCAAAAGAAAAATGAAGCTCAAATCATTTTTTTTTTATTTTACCTAATACACAGCAAAGCTTTGCTGCTCTCTGCAGACCATTTAAACTGGTGCATATTGCAGAGCGGGCTCTCCTCACATCCTCTTGAGCACTATCTGTTGCCAGCAACAGAGCCAAACTTGGACGACCTAAAACACTCCCTCCTCCTCCTCCTCCTGCATTCCCTCCTCCCACACCACCACTGGATGATGGATCATTCAACATCACAGACAAGATATCCAGGACCTCTGGCCAACAGGCAGACATGACACTGGCAGCTAAGCTTTTACCTGGATAAAATTAAAAACATATGAAAGAATAAAAATCAGACATAGCACAAACAATAACCTTTACAAGCATGATTGTTCATTCAAATGAACAGGTGGGAAAGACTACTGCAATAAAGAAAAGCAAATTTTACAACAGTAACAGATATATCTCCTCCAGAGCGATAAAACTACATTGAAGAAAAGCAAACTTTACAGCAATAACAGATATAAATCACCTCCAGACCTACACATAGTACAGTTTTAAAATGTATTGGATCTTGAGACACTGGGATTCTTCTCATATTGTCATGAAGACATTCTTATAATGAAGCAGAGATCTCAAGCAATAAAGTAAACTAAATTTGGGTGCAATCTTTTAAGCAGCTCTCTTTCCCGTTTACCTCTCCACTGAGACCATGATGTGGTGCTGATGACCCATTACAAAATTTAAGGCCCCCGATTTATAAAAATTTAATTGGTTACCCTGAATTACCCTAAAGCATACAATTATTCTGGATCTAGTCACAATCTGTGTAAATTATCAAATGGCTTAACTTGAATATTTCTACAATTCATTGTTGACAATTAGTGGATTTATTTGATATCTTAGATATAAAACAGTAGAGAAGTACTAAATGTCTGCAGAAGAAGCAGAAGTGGTGTCTTTATTCACAACTCTGCTCCGCAAGAAAAGGTGGCTGTGACAGTTGTTCTTAAAATTACGACCAATCATATGACTACTAATTTCCTGTCAGAACAGCATGTTTTCCATGAAGCTTTTGTCTTTGTGCATGGAGTAAGTCAAATTTCATTTAATTATTTCAGTTTTTCACTCCATTAAAATAAAATACAGTAGAATCACTTTAAACCGAAATTTTGGGGCCCATTGAATTCATTTCGGTTTAAAAGCATTTTGGTTTAAAGCTAGTTTTGTTTTTGGTCATCTTTCAGGGGAAGTAACCGCTATTTCTGTTGCCTTGCCAATAATAACTGGGCCTGAATGGAACATGCATTGCCCTGGCTTGTCGAAACCAGAGAAACACTGCTTCTTCCAGCTCTTCATGACTGCAAAGTTTCATTTTCTTGGTAGTCGGGCAAAATTTCGAATCTTCTGTAACTTCTCCCTGTCTTTCAAAATTGTAGACAGCGCTGAGTTTGGGATGCTATGTTTTTTACAGATCTCTGTCTTCGATAGGTTCTTTTCATCCACTTCGGATGGGATTTTCAGTTTAAATTCCAATGTGTAAGCAGAGTGCTTTCTTTTTGACATCTTAGAGTTGATGAAGCTAAATGTTGAAAACTATCGCAAGTTGTAGGCCTAATGCGAATTAGAAATTAGAGCACATGTACTGATCAGTAGCACTGCGTCGATGTTCAATGCCAACGATGTAAAAACTGGAACTGTGGCGGTGTGTGTGTGTGTGTCTAGATGCCTGTTTCCCCCCCCCCCTCCCCGTGTTGAAGAGCATACAACCGCCTTACAAAGAATGCAGTATCACTGTCACTAGTGTCAGTACCAGTGCGTCGGACAAAAAAAGAAGGCTCCATGTGTCTATCTCTACCGTCTCACAAAACACTAGACCTCTATTCACACACATACATGCGCAAAAGCAAACCACTGACAGCGCAAGCGAGACGGTGCAGTGGCGATCCCTTGCGTGAATGTCCAATCACCATCGCTTACCACCGCCACCACCACCCCTCCTCATTCCCATTCATCGGCTGTGTGAGTGCGGGTCTAGTGCAGGGCTTGATCTGTGTGCCCCTCCCCACCCCCCATCAGCTATAAGATTGTCGAAAACGCCTACTCTTCCCTTCATACAATTACGTGTACTAGGCATTGGGTGTGTTTTGATTTTTCCCCTCTGGGTTAATAAAGCGAAAAAATAGAGAAAAATTATTTCGATTTAAAGGCAGTGCCGTTTCGAAGCATTTTGGTTTATCGCGGGAACGGGTACAAAGGCAAAGAGGAAATTCGCACAATTTATCTATTTTTTTTCGGTTCATCGAATTTTTCGGTTTAGCGGCTTTTGGTTTAAAGTGATTCTACTGTATCAATATCTACAAAATAACAATAATTTTGTTTTAAAGCATCATCTGTTTTGAAAACTGTAAACCACTGATAACAGCCTTTTAAATATTTTTTGGCTCATCATGACAAATTTGGCAAAAAATTTTTGATGAATTCTTTCAAAGCATTTTTAGCCTTAATTCATAATTTTCCTTTTTTTTTTTTCAAACTACGTTGGACACTTATTTTGGTAGATCAAAATTCAGTTAAGTTTATCATCATACATTGGATGGTTTCGGAGAAGATAGCGGAGAAAAAAAATCAAAGTTGCGCTTTATAATATAGCTAAAAGTAAACAATTGGCAAAAAAAGATAATGACTTTTATGTTTGCTTTGGACAGATAAATAAAAAGTTCTTACTCATATCTCATTCTAAGTATCCAGGCTGTATCAAGACACATTTACTAAATATTTTAAGGGGAGAAAATTAATAAAACTAAGGTTGTCTTCACTTCATGTTGCAGTTATATTTTTTGAATAATTACACACTCTCATAATTTTTTTAATGAGAATCATATTAAAGAATGAAAATCTTTACAGAAATAGAGAGGAGACAAGCATTAGAATGATATAACTTTTTGAAAAACTCTAAATAAAACATTTTGCACAATTATCATTTACAATAAAGAAGGCCACTACTACATAACCATGAACTCTTGATAATAACAGGAAAAAATAAACAGAATGCATTCTGTTAATGTTGCATGATGGGTATTCACATTAACTAAGTTGGACTTTGGGTCATGCCTTCCTGAATTGCATGTACCCACTAGCTCTCGCTAGATGACAACATTCAATTATTTTGTTCATAAGTCCTTTTTTACATCCACTTTGGATGGTTATGAAATTTATTTCTATTATGTTAAAACCAAAAATTTCTGAAAACTTGGCCAATGTGTTATTCAAAAAAAGTCACAGAGGGATGTAACCTTCATCAAGTTTTCTGTATTTTCTATGAATTTATTTGCTTATTAACTTGCATTAAAGCTGGATGTCAAAAAAGAATTTTTCTTTACACTAAAATCCTCTATTACTTTTTTTGTTTTGAAATAATGCAATGCTCAAGGGAAAGTGATAGCACTATTGTTACATCTAGATCTAGATCTAAATGCCTCACCAGCCTCAACTCTCCTTGCTCTGTCTGCATCATGTAGCTCACAACCCTCATACTCCTCCCAATACTCAGACATAAGGCGACCTCTCTCTTCAGTAGTGCCAAGCCCTTCTAGATCTGCAGAGTAACATTTTATATCTCAATCAAAAAAAAGTAGGTTTGAAACCTGAAGTCATTGCCAAATATTACCAATAGAAAAGCAAAAAAAAATCTCCCTTTCATTAGCTGAATCTCTGTAAACCATTTTACAGTTTATTTAAACATTGCACACATTAAAGTAAATTATAATCTACAAAAAAGAGCCTATAAAAACTTGCTCTTCCATCTCGAGGTCTAGCTGTGTATATTTATAGCATAACTTTAGCATATTACTTTTCTGTGCCATTACATAAACCAAAGGCAATTAATCTACTTCCTTTAAAAATAAGCACACACGCACACACACACACATCCCAGTGAACATTATATGTATTTCAACAGGGTTAATAGCCAAAAGATCACCTTTGCAATGAAAAATTAACTGACCATAAAAATCTATATAAGGAACTAGGGTGCTCATTTTGCCTTAAGCTTGGGATATATAGAAAGCATAATCAACTGAACTAACCTTGAAGAAACTGGATTAGAGGCAAAGGACATCGACTCCCTAAGTGTGCTTGAGATGTGAACAGGTCTAATTTGAAAAGACTACACTTCAACACATGACGATAAAGTTCCCTCAGCCATGCAGGGGGCAAGTACAAGAGCAGACCAGAGCTGAACATCTCATTTAGAAACTCACTCTGAAAGAAAAAATGTACATAATAGACATGTGCAAAGCGATAAAACTTTTGAGAAATTTGGAATTCATTATGAATTCTGTATTTAATATGAATTTTATTGAATACGAGGCATACTCCCTACATACTCCTACTTTTCATTCCTATAATCCATTAAAAAATATATCAGTCAATATATAAATCATTTTAATTGTAGACAGCCACTATTTTGTTTGCCTCAATCTTCCAGGCAATAGTGACTTAAGTATAAAGATTTAAATGAACAAACTTTCATAGTCTCACTCTCACAGAAACTATTCTTACTTGTGTAATATGAATATGTCCTCTATACTTGTAGTATCCGGATTCCAGCAAACGAAGGTTAAACTTGAGTGTTGCTATGGAAGCAAAGTAAACACCATCAGAGTTAAGCACAACTCCTTGTGAAGATGCACTTGTCTGAGATCCAAATGAATTATGAGCGATGCCTGAAGGATAAGGAAGCAAACATTAGCTAACAAGTGTCACGGTCAAACTGTTATAAAATGAAGGTTAATTATCACTTCTAATTCAATTAATTATAAGGATAAAGATTTTGAAGCAGCCAATGTATATAAGACACAGCCTTACTTACTGAGTCTTAGGTTCTAGGTAAAAATTAGTGTTTTGGCTCTTTGAGTGTAACCCTATTATAATTTTAGCATTTGTATATCTACAGCTTTTTTTAAACATTAAAAAGACATGCAAGTAAGCAATATTTACATTACATGGCTCAAAACAAGTATCAGAATTGCACAGAATTCTGTCTACTGTGTCCTGGATTTTGCATGATTTGAATAAAAAGTAACTAACCACAGGTGGAAAAACATTTTTGTTTTCAACTAAGATGTAAGACCTGACTAACTATGAGGCCTGGTATAGAGCTATAAGATGTGCTTGAGAATTAGAAAAGATGGAAAAAAAATTAGAAATGAATTGACTTTAAAATTCATCTGAGAGGATACTTGATGAGGGAATGCAAATTAAGCCCCAAAAAACACCCGTGTGGCGTTTGGACTATTAAAACTTGGATAATGATAAACACTAACCCGTGATGAATGTATACATCTGAGGTTGTGAAGAGAGCTCACCACAGAGGCGTTGAGGAGACCAAGAGCTTACTTTCGCAGTTCAGACTTATATCTCTCGACAGTCGGATGATACTTTAATAATTCAATAAAACCAGAAAACCCAAAGGTTCAAACTGTGTTTCTTATTAATTGGATAAGTGCTACACTGGTGACCCTGACGTGATAGTTGATCTGAATTTTTTTTAGATCTAGTTTTAAGCCTCCAACATTTCATTTCATTTTGTCTATCGAGGCAGTAGCACTTAAACTTCCAACTTTTTGGACAACGTGCCCGCTGGCATGGTTTGCGCAAACCGAAGGACAGTTTGCCTTACGCAACCTATCATCTGATGACACGAGATACTTTCATGTTGTAGCTGCTCTAGACTCACAAACAGCAACTAGAGATTTGTCAGTGATCGCCTCTCCACCTCTAACCAACAAATATGAGGCCCTTGAATCATTTTTATGTTCGGCTTTCGGGCTTTCAGAAACAGAAAGGGCTAATACGTTGTTAGACCTTAGCGGGTTAGGCGATAGAAAGCCCTCAGAACTCATGAACTCAATGCTTGCCCTCTTAGGGGACCATAAACCCTGTCTTATTTTTAAACAGATATTTTTTCGACAACTACCGGAAAAAGTTTGTGTCCCCCTAGCAAACTCACCAAAAACAAATTCAAGAATGTTGTCGCTTGAAGCAGACAGAATTCTGGCCTTACTCAGTCCAGAGTGTAATCTGAGCGAATCAACTGAGGTGAGCACAGATTGCTGTTTCACAGACAGTTTGGGTTGAAAGCACAAGGCTGTGACCGCACCTGCAAACACTATTCAAGTTTTACACATAATCACAGGCAAAGAAACGTCAAAGCGCTACATTGTGCCGTTTCAACTTCAGAGAATCACAAACATACACAGCTTTTTGTCACAGACAGCATTTCTAAAAGGTGCTTTCTAGTTGACACAGGAGCTCAAGTTTCTGTTACTCCAGCGTCTAAACTAGACAAGAAAACAGGATCCAGAGGATCTCCCTTACAAGCTGCCAATGGTTCTACCATAACGACTTATGGTACTCGCGTCGTTTGTCTTCGTTTTGGTCAATGCAATTTCCAAACTCGGCTCATCGCAGCAGATGTCAGCCGCCCGCTCCTTGGCGCTGATTTTTTACGAACACACAACTTGCTTAACGACATGAGGAACTGTCGCTTGATAGAAGCAGACACATTTTCAGGCATTCCCTGCTATGTCAGTACAGTTACGCCAACCAACCTCGCACTTATCGAGCTTTCAAGTAATAAGCTCCAAAAGCTCCTAAATGAATTTCCAGATCTGCTGAAACCAACATTTTCAACTGCGGAGGTTAAACATGGTGTACATCATTTCATCCAAACTAAAGACCATCCTATCTTTGCCTGAGCTTGTTGCCTTGCTCCACACAGACTAGCAATAGCCAAAAAGGAGTTTTCTGAGATGGAAAAGATGGGCATTATTAGGAAATCAAGCAGCCCGTGGGCATCTCCTCTCCATATGGTATCCAAACCAAACGGTGGCTGGCGCCCATGCAGCGACTAGAGAAAATTAAACGATGTCACCGCGCCAGATCGGTACCCCATTCCCCATATCCATGACTTCTCGTCCCGCCTATCTTCGCGAAAATCGACCTAGTTCGTGGCTATCATCAGATTCCAGTCGCCCCTGAAGACATTCCTAAGACAGCAGTGATCACACCGTTTGGTCTGTGGAAATTTTTGCGGATGCTTTTTGGCTTAAAAAGTGCTGCCCAAACGTTTCAAAGACTTATGGATTCTGTCCTTCAGGACATTGATTCAGCTTTTGTTTATCTTGACAACATCCTCATAGCAAGTTTAACAGAAAAGGAACACCTGGATGACTTAAAAGCTGTGTTTAGACGTTTGATAGATCATGGACTTGTAATTCGCCTTGAAAAATGTCTTTTCAATGTCTTTTCCCTGGAATTCTTGGGGCACCAAGAATCAAAGAAAGGATCTAGTCCAACCCAAGCCAAGTTAAAGTCATCCAAACATTCCCTCAACCATCAACTGTGAAAGGACTACAAGAGTTTTTAGGTATGATTAACTTTTACCACCGTTTTTTGCCTAACATTGCTGCCACCCTCAGTCCTCTTTATGGGGCACTAAAATCATCTAAGCCTCGACAAGAGCTAGTGTCGTCACAAGAGATGAAACAGGCTTTCCTAAACGGTAAAACTGCTTTAGCTAATGCAGCAATGCTGGTCCATCCTTGCACTGGCTGCCCTTTAGCTCTTACTTCTGACGCTTCAGATGTGGCCGTTGGCGCTGTCCTCGAACAGTTCAACAAGGGTCATTGGCAACCTTTAGCCTTTTTCAGCCGCAACTACGAAAAGCAGAAATAAAATACAGTGCTTTTGACCGAGAATTACTTGGAGTATATTTGGCAATTCGTCACTTCCGTTTCATGCTTGAAGGACGTAATTTCACCATTTACACAGACCATAAACCACTAGTGCAGGCCTTGGCAAAAACAACAGAACTATGGTCAGCACAACAACTAAGACATCTCTCTGCCATTTCCAAGTTTAGCACCGACATAGCACACGTCTCTGGTAAAAAAAAACATCGTCGCCGACTGTCTGTCTCGTTCCAGAACAACCAATGCAGTTTCCTTGGGCATAGATTACATAGAAATGGCTAGAGCCCAAGTTGCTAGTATTGATGTACAAGCTGACAAGACAGCATTCACTTGCCTAGAGATTACCAATACAAGATTGAACAAGCAAGGACCAGAGCTTGTGTGTGACGTTTCAACAGGCCGTCCACGTCCGATCGTACCTCCTGATTTCAGACGCACAGTGTTCGACGTTGTTCACAATCTCTCACATCCAGGAGTCAAAGCCACCGTCAAAATTGTCTCAGACAAATTTGTTGAGCACGGGATGCGGAAGCAGGTCAGTAGATGGGTGAAAGAAAGTCATCACTGTCAAAGTTCGAAAATACAAAACCACACAAAAGCTCCACTAGAACATTTCTCTGAACCTGAGAAAAGATTCTCACAGATACACATTGATATTGTTGGACCTTTACCTTTTTCTTCTGGCTTCACATATCTCCTGACAATTATCGACCGCAACAAACGCTGGCCCGAAGCTATTCCACTACGAGGCATTACAACACCTGAGTGTGTGCATGCTCTCATTACTGGCTGGATTGCTCGTTTCGGTGTCCCTGGAGATATTTCGTCAGATCGCAGATCACAGTTCACATCATCTTTATGGAGTGAGATAGCGGCTTATCATCATCAGGCAAAAGTTATGATCGAACGTTTTCATCGAACTCTCAAGACAGCTCTAAAAGGCCATCTAACCAGTCCAAATTGTGTAGAAGAACTACCTTGGGTACTTCTCGGGCTCAGAACCACACCAAAAGAAGACTTAGGTTATTCCTCAGCAGAGCTTGTTTACAGTGAGCCTTTGACAATCCCAGGTGAACTAGTTCCACCTAAATTTGCACAATCCATGGATGACTTACTGCTGAATTTCAGGTTGAACATCCCGCTTTATGAACCTCGTCCGGCCTCCCATCACACTTCTGCTAGACCCTACCTGTCCCCATCTTTGTTAGACGCAAAACATGTGTATGTCCGACGAGATGGCACTAAAGGGCCGTTACAGAGGCCTTATTTGGGTCCTTATGCAGTTCTGACTCCATGGGACAAAACTTTCCTCATAGACATTGGCGGTCGCACTGAACGAATCTCAGTCGATCGCATCAAGCCAACGTTTTTTTATCCATTTTAACCGGTCATGCTGGCTAAACCTCTTCCACGTGGTCCCCCTCCAGCCAAACAGAGTCATCCCTCACCCAGTCATCCATCAGACTCAAGCACCGCCTCTAAGCATCAGCAAGCTATGTCGCGCCCTGCTGTTCAGACGTCTTCTCGTACAGGTTGCACTATTCGACTGCCTATGCGATACCAGTGACTCTTATGGTGTCAATCTTTGGGGGGGCCTGTGTGGCGTTTGGACTATTAAATCTTGGACAATGATAAAGACTAACCCATGACGAATGTATACATACGAGGTTGTGAAGAGAGCTCACCACAGAGGCATTGAAAAGACCAAGAGCTTACTCTCTCAGTTCAGACTTATATCTCGACACAGTCGGATGATACTTTAATAATTCAATAAAAGCAAAAAACCCAAAGGTTCAAACTGTGTTTCTTAATAATTGGATAAGTGCTATACCAGAAAGTATTTAAAAAATGTACAGCCTGGGCCTCTATGTAAAGGATCTTTATATGAAATTGACAAAGCATTTAAATAGGATGACTCCAAATGACACATCCTGCAAGTGTGCAAACCTTGCTGCAGGAAATTAAAAAAAAAAATGTACACTTGTTGGGCAATCAAACTTGTAAATATTTCCCTCATCAGGAGAAAAAAAAAACTTATGACATGGATTGGCATCTCGTCCATGTCAAATACTATAGACTATAGATTTAAACTCACTGGAACAGAATGTAGCTGCAAGCTCTTGCAGCATCTCATCCACCTCCCAAACACTGTGACAGTCCAACATATTGGGCATAAGCTGCTGCAGTGTGGCCATAAATTTTTGGGCATTCTCCCTCTCCTCTGCTTCAAACTGGGCTCGGCTTGGAGAACCTCCTGGTGACTTTGTTGGTGCATCATTAGAAAGGCCAGGGACAGCAGTAGCAGAGGGAGTAGAGCAGGTCTGGTTTTTTAAAATACTACAGTCCACATCATTGCTTGGAGCATTCCCCATGCAGCTCTCCCCATGGTGCGCAGCTTGGGAAGAATCTTGACAAAAAGATGTTAAATAGTGAGTATTCTTTTTTTGATGCTTAAGTTATTTCAGCATTAGGAATAATCATTTTTATCATCCTATGCTGAAAAAATTTCAACTCCAAGAGAAATTAATTCACAAAAAAATTAAACAAATAAAAATAATAAAAATCCTCTGAAGGACGTACAGTAAAGCATAAAGAAAGCAGCAATTCATGGAAAGCATTTGACCGAAGTTTCATTTTTTTTTTTAGATTGTTTGGATATATTTAAAAATTATGAAGGTCATCTACTTTCAAACTTTTGTCGAAATGGTAAAACAAAGAAATATTATGGCCAAATACCCTCTGACTCATCATAAAGATCACAGGTCAGATCACTGCCACCATCATCATCAGGATTTGAAGTCATGCTTCTTCTTGTTTTCTCACCAGAATCTGAAAGATGTAATTGAAATTAAAGGGGACAAAATGTTTAACTCTAAAAAAAATAGGAGCAACATAGACAATCTATTTTTTTTTTTTTATTTACCAAGCAGTTAGATCTAAACCGTTAAATCCAGAGAAAAAAAGTTCATTTTTCGCAGATATTAAATAAAATTGTAAGTCCTCAAGTTTAGTTATGATGGAACATTGTATTGAAATTTAAGAAAAGACTAAATCTAGGTTGCATCAGTGGGTAGTGCTAGTTAGAGCTAGTTAGTGCTAGTTTTGTTAAACCCAAGGTGTGGACTGCAAAAGTGCATAGTGATTGCCCATGGGCCTAAATATATAAGCAGTTGCATTTCCTGCTATATAAAAATAGTTGCCCCACTAAAAGAAAGCAAGATCAGAAAGAACAAATTACACTACAGAAAATTTTGGTTCACTAAAATAAAGTTATAGCAGACTTGTACTCAACTAAATTGCATATTCAGTATCTGCTAATGTTTATTTTTCAAATAAGGATGATAATCAGCTGCAAAGGGTTTCTATACATGTGAAGTAAATTACAGAGAACTCTTATGTCATTGCATAGAACAACATAAATATTTTCTTTTTAACTATCAAGCTGTGACAATTCATACTTTGAACATTCAAAAAGTGTGTCAAACTATCTCTTTTACAGTAATTTCATGATTTCCTTTCTTTAAGTGACTAAAACTGAAACAAAAACTGGTACAATTTAATATTTTAACAAACCTTTGGATGGTTTGAGCATGAAGTCTGGTATGGCCTCCCCTTGCCTGAGCCTATCCAACGAGGCCAAGAGACCATCAATGCAGGCCACACTAGTGTATACAATGGTAGGCTCTGTATGGTGGCTACTCTGCTGAATCGACTCCACCAGCCTTTTAAGAAGTATAGAAAAAGTTAATTCTGAATTAGTTAAAGACAAAACAGTGAGATGTCAGTGCTTTTAAAATTACTCTTTTAAGTAACAATGGATGTTTTTCAATTTGAGACTCCC
Organism: Elysia crispata; assembly: GCA_033675545.1. Lineage (NCBI taxonomy): Eukaryota > Metazoa > Mollusca > Gastropoda > Plakobranchidae > Elysia > Elysia crispata. Next base: position 1,303,427 of record JAWDGP010003216.1, on the reverse strand, counting down.
TTCTTTGGCTACAACTCACATTTTGATAAGTGCAAGATTGGTCTCTACTCCACCTCTAGCAGCTCGAGGAGTTCCCGTTCCAATAAGGGACAATACCCTCTGAGGATTGGACAGCAACTGAAAAGTCAAAGGGAAATTATGCACAAACATATTAGAGAAAGCAATGAGTTTCAAATGTGATAACATGTAATGCATTTACATGATGTTAACACTTGTTTTGTTTACTCCCAACCTTCAATGTAAGAAAGGGCATTACCCAGGATACCCTTTAATTTGGAAAGAGTATTGGTATTATGTGGTAAAGCACTTACCTCTTTAACCACACGTAAAGCATCATGTCTGCTTTGGGGTAAAGGGAACATTAGAATCTTGTGGAACAAAGACTCTAAGACTGGTCGAAGCTGTGGAATTCCCCCCACCAAACTGGCCAATTCTCCTGCAATACTGAGAGGAAAATAGAGGAAGCATTAGTGATCAAAGTCGTTTTTTCAGTGTCACTCGCTGTAATAAATCTTTACTGAATAAAATAAAGAAACGAATATCAAAGACAACTAGTTTTACTCATTATAGAGTAAACTGAACTGCGCTGTATTTTCAATAAAAGTAAACACGCAGTGAAACAGAAAATGGATTTTTTTTATGAAACTTTCATGAACTTGAAAGTCTGATACATATTAACACTGTGATCTACTATTAATGTAAAGATCAAGTGGTTGATCAAGCAATCCATTTATTGATAGCTTTTTTTACAGAGGTAAAAAAGAGATAGAATAAAAGTTCAAATAAACACTCACCAGAGATCTCATATAAAAGTAATTATATATAAGATTCTCTGTTAACTCTGTTCTATCAAGCTGTTTGATGTTTTATCATGCTTCAGTTCTACAACTAGAATTGTTTCAACTATATAAGGGTAATAGAAATTTTCCAAAATCCGATCTTTTTTTTTGTCTACATTATGATGCCTTAATTTCCAATGATGAATAAACCAATTCATTTGCAAACTTTAAAAAAATGGGTAAAACAATAGACAGAAAATGTCAGGGAAGATAAATGCTGTAAAAAAATTATAGTAAAACACTGTTAGACCAAAAAATCATACATTTAGAAACTAAAATATTTGAACATAATGACTCATGATTTATACCTAATTTTTCCTCTTTAAATTAGCCTGCTGAAGCCAAAATAAAGTAAACCAAAACGATTACTCATTTACTGAAATCCCTAGAACTTAAGTTTAAGAATGTTCCATTGTGTTAATTTTGTTGCAGATGTCTAATTTAAGGTCTGGAATGCAGGCGTTTAAAGAGTGATCCAATGTTTGTGAAAAGTTAATTAACAGTACAAAGGAAAATTTTTGGAGCATGTTCTGCTAGCCTCTATGAATGGAACATCCCATATTTCATGAGAAAAGACTAAATGAGATCAGAAGTTTTACAACCATGTTCAATGAAGCATAATTTGGTCAATATGCTATGAAATTCATTGAACTTGCAACGAAAATTACTTTCATGGATTGTTTAAACGATTTTTGATTAACTTTCTAGGATGTACGATCAAGATGGACATGTGCGAAAAAAACAAAAAGATCTACGACTTTTGAAGTAGGAAAAGCCTTTTAAACTTTCATAATATGATTATAAAATCATGTTTGATATAGCATTATGTCTCACTGAAGCTTTTAAAAGCTACTGAAATAATTTTTGGCCTCACACACTTGGGAAAGCTAGGAAAAACTGTGTGATTTGTCTACTAGTCTAATCTCTGTCACTGAGGATGCAAATATTTTCAACAAAGAAAACAGAGAACAATTTTGCATTATCACCTATAAATGACCCTTGCAGAAGCCTGATTGATGTTTGGTGCTGAGGTGGAAGACCCAGTACTTTTGTTAACTTCTGGATTTGTTGTTGACCCTGACTTTGTACTCTTCCCTGTACCCTTATCAGTCTTTGGCTCTCCAAGGAGAATAATTAGACTAGGGCAGAGTCTTTGCCTAAAACATGAAAAGGGAAGGCATATATATAGAACATTATAATAGTTACATATTCATTGATTAAGAAATACAAAGGAAAAGAAACATGCTAGAAAATATAAAAATTAAGGTATAGTGACATTGTTTTAATTGGAGAGAAAAAAAGCACCTCTAACACAAATTTCACAGAGCAACTATACATATAAATATGCAATTTATTTTTGTTTTGAACAATCTCTCTCTTGAAATAATTGCTTAAGGTAATCTGTTGAGAAACTCACATTATTCAAAATTGAACACAAAACAGATATGTTTACAAGCCTATTAACCTGAATACTAAATCCAACTTTTACCTTTAAAAATACAAACAGATGTATCTTTCACCACTATCCAGAGAGCATTAATTTTCTTCTTACCACAAGAGCTCCTGAAATTCCCTGTTGTCTTTAATGGATAATGGGACTTTTCCTAAAATGGTGTTTACCCCTTCTAACAAGAGGGGCAGGGTTTGCTTTCCCTGGGGTGCGCTGAGTAATGGGATGGTAAAAGATTAAAAATAAATTTTCAAAAATGTGAAGTAATGCCAGTAAAATAATATTTAAGAAATTTAAAAAAAAGGGAGGGTGAAATCTTTAAAGTAAATGATGTACCGACCAAATCATACGAATCTAGTTGCATGCTTTCAGGTTTTAATGAAAAAAAAAGCAAAGACCATAATCAAAATGACATTACCAAATAAAGCAAAAATACTGAGTAAAGTGTGTGCTCTAAATCATTAAAACAAAGTTCATAAGAGAAAAAAATAACAGAAAAAATAAAAATAAAAATACATTCTCTTTTGCATTGTTCAAGTCTCATATAAACATAAAAAAATGAGAACCAGCATATTAAGAACTACTGCCATCATTCAGAAAAGATTATAATAAACGAATAAACTTGTTTAAGAACTAACCAACTTATTGAATAAACAAAGAACAACTTACATTTGAGCTGTTTCTAATCTTTCAGACAAAAAGCTCAAAATGAGAACAACTTCACTGATCAGGTTTTCTCTTGAAACCCCTCTACCTGTTGTGGAGGGTAGAAGAGCAGAGTGACAACAGAATACAATGCATCTTTAACTGTGGATTGAGATGATAATTCTGCAGATATTTCAATCTATGAGAATAAAAGTTGGAATTTTGGAGACAGGTATCACTTTTTCTGATACTACATCTCAATAAATGGAAGGAAGAGAGAGAGAGAGAGAGAGAGAGAGAGAGAGAGAGAGAGAGAGAGAGAGAGAGAGAGAGAGAGAGAGAGAGAGAGAGAGAGAGAGAGAGAGAGAGAGAGAGAGAGAGAGAGAGAGAGAGAGAGAGAGAGAGAGAGAGAGAGAGAGAGAGAGAGAGAGAGAGAGAGAGAGAGAGAGAGAGAGAGAGAGAGAGAGCAAAACAAAGAAAGAAAAAGAGGAAACCGCTGCCAATCAACAAACATGAAAAGCAAACATACACTAAGAAAAACTTGTTTATAAAATTATGTCATGGTTGAATTGAAGATGAAACAGCACTCTGATAATCATTTTTTTTTAAATTGTTAGAGATTTACCGATTTCAGCCAGAACTGTCATATCAAAATTGAAACCATTACATTTTTTTATTTCTTTGAACCTTCCAGTTCAAAGTAAAAAGGCTGCAATTGTGCTGTTGATCAATGTTACTAGGAAGATCTCATGGTTAAGACTGAAATGAACTGAAAAGCAGCAAAGATTGAGGATAAGCTTTATGGAAGCCACTTAAAATATCCAATGAAGCATTCTACTCTGAACTGAGTAACGCTAGACCACAGACAATTGCAAAGAGAGAAAACACCTGTAGAACGTAGTTAACGTAAAAAGAAAGATCCGCTGAACCATGCACATAAATAAGTAAGATTAACTTAGTATATAGTATACTTACTATTAGCCTTAAAATCTGCCAGGACATCATCGCCATCGTCTTCCTAGATTATATTATGAAGGTAAATGTGGAAAAGAAAAAAAAAGTTAGTTTGTGTGGTAAAAAGTGGTCATAAACGCTTTTTTTTTTGAGTCAGTCAGGAATCATAAAAGAGATTACGCATAATACAAATTATGGAAGACATCCTACTTTAATACTCCTTGTTAGTGCTATCAATAATCCCATAGAATTATTATTTTTTTTTTAAATCATCAATTGAAAAACAGATAAAAAAAATTACCAACTTATCAATGGTAAAACACATTCCAAAAACTACTGATAAAGTCATACAATAATTATGAAGAGCTTCCCCCCCCCCCCCTAAAAAAAAAACAAACAAACAAACAAAAAAAAACCAAACAACCCTCTCTCTCCCTCCTCTGACTTCTCTGATACGAGGAAGTCTTTATCAATCTGTCCAGAAGTAGAAATGAAATTTAACATCTAAGATTTCGTTTTGAGTTTAATTCTAAGTTCTTTTCCCAAAATTGGCTTTTTGTTGTCAACTTTATACTTGTAAATGTTTTTTCCCTAAAAACTTTCGTAGCATCTTTATGATCAACTCAAGTCACATTAGAAGTGCATGAAACCATTAACACGTTTTAACAATGGCGCAAAACACTTAACGCACAATAAGCTTTCTGAAATCAACATAATGGGTCTAGTTATAATTAATTAATGGCACAATTCAAGCGTTTTTTTATTACAAAGATAAGATTCCGATGTTTAGATTTTACATTAGATGTATTAAGAATTGAAACTGGGTACCCAGGTTTGAGCTAAAACTATCATTTGCGATAAGAAGATTAGCTCTAGACTCAAGATCTACTCTCTTTGTCTTACCGATGTTTAATTACTTACTCGAAGACTTTCCAATGTGACATGAAACACTAGGGAATTATAGTTTTTCTTGTGTCTTGTGATAAGAAACCTTGTCGTTCGTTAATTTTCCTCATTTACGCCACTTGCCTCGGTGTGTTTTAAAAGTTTTAAAACGAACCCATCACCAAACAATAGATCGGCCGCAGTATTACTATTAGCGATGCCATGTGGCGAATAAGATTAATGAGGGAGAATGGTGTGTAATTGATAGTCTGACACAGTAGCAGCAAGTTAACACAGCGCACAATTTCACATGCCATGATGATGAATTGAATAGTTATGGGTTCGTCTATGTGAATGTGGTTATAATGTATGAAATATATGAAATAACACTTTATAATTGGATGTGCATGATTTAGGGGCTTGCATTCTTGTACACAAGTACATGTATTATATAACTTTTATACACTTCATTTTTTAAAAAATTGAGGACGAATGGATATAGGCTATGCATACATCTTGATCTCGATGTAACGCATGCATTCTAAATTACCCACCTCATATACTTATGATCACTATCCTGTATGCGCTCAGATCACACCGTTTTACTGAACTACGGACGTTAATATTAACAGAGAATATGAACCAAAGAAAAGAAATAGGTACAAGGTCGGCAGGTGTTAATGACAATGATAAGTCTAGATTTACAAGTGTGTGATTTTTCAAAGTAAAAAAGACCAGCAAAAAGCTGACAAAGGGCGTGACCTGTGATAGTGTGAATGTGTGCGCGTATTTTGATGAATATGGTAACAGCTGGCAAGTCTCATTAACGAGTCGAAGCTGTTCCGCCGATACGCTTATTACGATGGGTAATGCAGGATCGCTAGAGAAAACAGCAAGTTTGTAAAGCATACTGTTCTCTTTTGACTCATGTCTGATGACTGCAATAAAACTCGTTGTAAAACAATTTATTTCACAAAAATCGATTTTTCATTGACATGTCAGTAGCGAGGATTCTCTTTTCATGATTCAAACACAAAGCGGAGCAATAATGTAAATAAGTCAAACTTGACGTGTTAAATAAAACGTTTGTATGCTTCACTATTTGTCTAAAAGTTGAATAAGCCATTTAAACATCAAGTTCTATCTATAAAATGCGTCTCTAACCATTAGAACTGATGATACTATAAGTTTCAGAGTTCTAGATTGGCGCAATCAAAGCACATCACAACGTATTAAACCCAATGACAAACGTGATGATAATTTGATATATTACAGCAATTAACCAAACATACTACGGTACATTACATCAGACGGGTTTGATACCGCCATTCGTCAAGACTAAAACTTTTGTATGCCTTTGCGCTGTGTGTTCAAATTCTTGGTTTATTTTCCCTGAGAAGATATTAAATCATTTTAGCTGAACAGTTTCACGTAATCAATGATATGTGATCTAACTCACTGAAAAGTAATATCACCCTGGCTTTGTTTCCGTCGTATGTCTATTAAACATACATACACACACACACACACACCATTGCTAATACATTTGAAGTAAAATAAAGGATCTCTATCCCTGGCGTCCATGTTTGAAAAAAAAAAAAATTCGAGACATGAAGAGAAAGGGTCAAACATAACGCCTAGATAAGTACATATCTTCGTATTAGAATCATGAGCCCGCAGGATGCCATAGGCCTACATGTAATGTATTGCTAAAAGATTTAAAAAAAATATCTGGCGAGGAAAAGAATCATAATTTTCAGTATTAATGTTTTGATGAAGATAATGGAATAAACATAGCATCCTGTATATCTTCCCTTACTTTTCGTCTGTATAATACATGAGCTTATTTTCAATCATCAACCGCAAAATTCACTTGTTACTTTCCAAACTGTTCTTTGCTCAAAGAGACAGAGGTTTTGATCGTGAAAGTAGCCACACAAAAGAATCTCGTGCACTGCAGATTATTTTTTCCCTTTCCTCATGAGTCATGAATATCTCTTAAACTTACATCTCAATGCTTTCAAATGAAAGTTTGGCGAATCCATTGCACAACCAATACTGAGGATACTTATGACAAATACATGTATGTAGGCCTATATAGAATACATGCGACAAGATGGAAAACAAGATAACACATAAACCTATGTGCGCGTTCAAAGAGACGAGAGATAACTATGCAGGCATCTCGAAACGTCAGCATAAATTTAAGCATAACTCTGCCAAACTAAAGAGTTAGATCTAGTGAAAAATCTTCTCACGTTTTACATTATAATAAAACTATTTGAAGTCTTCAAAATAGTACCAGAGCAACACGACATGTACAGTAAAATCGTCGTTAAGCACGATTCCAAAAGAATAAATAAGCAAACAGGTACACAATCAATCCCACAAGAGATGTCACAGATATTTAGATAGACATAGTAAGCGTGTGAGAAAGAGAGAGAGAGAGAGAGAGAGAGAGAGAGAGAGAGAGAGAGAGAGAGAGAGAGAGAGAGAGAGAGAGAGAGAGAGAGAGAGAGAGAGAGAGAGAGAGAGAGAGAGAGAGAAAGAGGAGTCTTAAAAAAAAAAACAATGGGAAAACATCATTTTATTCCTTTGAACATTTAGCAGCATTCACCGGCTATCAAGCTACGCACATGTAATCATGAACACTGAAAATAGTCAAAGGATTCATATTTAATACACCGAAATACCTTAATTCGAACATCTATGCATTTAATTTATAATTTATGAATAACAAAAAACATTTGAAGCACACAACAAAGATAGAGATTGATTATATGTGTATTGCCATATAGCCATACAAATACTACTACATGTACTACTCACACGGTTACTAATACTACTACAATGCACTACCACCACCACCACCACTACGACGACTACGACTACCACGACGACTACGACGACTACTACTACTACTACTACTACTACTACTACTACTACTACTACTACTACTTCTTCTGCTTCTGCTTCTACTACTACTACTACTACTACTACTACTACTACTACTACTACTACTACTACTACTACTACTACTACTACTACTACTACTACTACTACTACGACTACGACGACGACGACGACTACTACTACTACTACTACTACTACTACTACTACTACTACTACTACTACTACTACTACTACTACTACTACTTAAGATGCCACTGCTGTTAATGTTTTCGTGATTCACAGTACTTCAGATGGAGTTAGACACTCTTGGAATTTAAGTAAAAAAAAAAACATTTATTGAAAATACAATAGTTGAAACCAGGTGGTTATAATCATACCTGTATCTTTGCACATAAAGAATTAAGCCAAACTTTAACGATGATCTTATGGTTTCAGTTAATTAAAAAAAAGAGAAAGTGGAGAGATTCGATTTTCTTTATCGTAAAATAAATAAATAAATAAATTAATTAATAATGTATTGGTTAATAAATAATAATAATAATAATGATGATGATGATGATGATGATGATAATAATAATAATAATAATTATTTCCATGCAGTTGTCTCTGTTAACTACCGTCTAAAAATCTTTTGTTTTTAAACTCTTCACTTTTCTTCTTAGATGACATCCTATTCAGGACTACTTAATACGTATCACGTGATATATGATCAATATCATATAAAAAAAGTAGCTCCTTATTCGCTAAATTCTTATTTCCAGGAAATTGAATAATATTTCTTCTATGATTAATATACTTATATTAACTATAATATGTACATTCTGTTAAAGATGATACAATAAAACACAACGAATATCCAGATTAAATGGTGTATATAACCCGGTGCATATTCGAAAAATATAACATGAAAAACAAAATAGCAGCAAGCATGCAGGCGAAGCAAGCAAACCGTACCGCAGTCTGATCCTGGGCCTCAAGATCTACCAGGTTGCCCACGAATTTGTTGATCATGGTGACAAAGGCAGCCTGCACAGCTCCTTGCACCATTACGCAGTTCTGGTAGCTGCCCATGTACACCTACAGCCAAGAAATCGATAAAGCATGGGGGCGAGTTAGAACACAAGGTCGAGGGACGCACTAATGGAAAGCAAAATCAAAGTAAATGCCCGCAAAAAAAAAAAAAGTGAATTGAAAGAAAAAAAAAATAAACAAGGAAATACTTGTATAAGGAAACTGCAGCACGTGTATTAAAATTTATAATAAAAAAAAGTGACAGAGCCAGGGCGGTGGGGGAGCGGCGAGAAAGACATGGAAGATGTGTTGGGTATGGTTGAATACAGTCGGGGTGAATGGTTGACTACAATTATTACATGCTGCAAGTGCCGCTCTGATTACAACCATTGAAGTGGTTCCATGATCTGAAACTTAAACTCATAGGATAACTAACGTATAACGGTTTATGCTAACATAAAGGGCTAAACAGACAGCTCAATTTTCTTAGTTATCACTTAAACTCATAAATGCTTCCAGATACTTTATACCCATTAAAGTAAGCTCTTTCCTTAGCTTTTGGAGACAACAAAATTAATATTCTAAAAAAAAAAAGGGGGGGGGGGCAAAACTTTAATTGCACCTATTAATTTAAAGAAACTGTCCGGCGGCAGTTGTTTCTAAATTCAAATGTATTTGAAAGTTATGTAAGTTGCTGCTTTTCTATCTATGATAGAGACACATGATACATTTTGTATTTTGTATTGAGTATCGTTATTTTAAGAGGTTTATTGAAAAGAAGTGAAGGGTAAGGATTATAATATAAAATAATAAAAATAAGAAGCCGCAAATGAACACGAGTCCAAACTGTCAAGATTGAAAAGAAGAAAAAGCAATAAAGCGGAAAAATAACCGATAGAAGATCATCATGCTTATATAGAGTCAACTTTTTAACGACCCGCTACCAGAGACGAGTCTCTCTCATTCTTGGGTCCGGAAAGTCTGAGACAGAAATTAAAAGGGTAAAGAAAAACCCAGATATCATCATAAGAAAAAAAGCGATATCCATGTCAACCTCAGGGAAAAGGGTTTGTAAATTGAATATATACTGTAAGCATACATTGTCGTAGATATTAGGGGCCAAACTGTAAATCAGTGACACCCACTGAGCCACATAATCACTAATGTCTCCGTCTTCGATAGTAAAGATGGCCAACGCTGCCAGATAGCATTCACGCGCACTTCGGCGCAACCTTTCCTTTTTGGCATTCAAGGAAATAGTGAAAATAATCTGAAGAGGGAAGAGATGAGGGGGGAGAGGGGAAATCATTTGGTGGAAAATATGTGGAAATTTCAGTTAGAAGCGGACTAAAACTCTGTGCAAGGTTAAAAAACTTCAACATAGAAAAGCAAGCTTGCAATGGCAAGGTGAATATTAGTGTATCAAAATGCGCAAAGCGCACCATGACAAAACCAAAAAAAAAAAAAAAAGCGAAGGGAAGGGAAGGGAAGCAGGCATTAGTACATGGTTCACAAATGGAACTAGTGTATACCACTTTAAGCGATTGAGAGTCGTATTATATCCATTCATTCATTTGTACAGAAAAATAGAACTTCGAGTTTCAGTAAAAGTTATTCATGGGTAATGCTGATGAAAGCCAACCAAATGAATATTCTGTTATTTCTATCTGCTTTGCTAGCACTTACAGGATGCGACTCTAAGTAATCCAAAAAACTGTTCTTCACTCCTTGACACAGAATCTTCAATTTCCTGTAAACGCCGTAGATACGCTCGGATCGTGTCATTTTGCATTTTTGGCAGCAAGTGTCGGAATGAGATCAGTTTGATAAAGAACAGTATCATCCACTAATTTTATTACAGTTCACATTCTAATTGCAAGCTTGAATTGATCTGCATAATTTGGTTCATCTGCTGCTAAGTCTCTGAGGTTTTCACAATATTTACAATAATGTTAACAAAAAACCGAACTTGATGAATCTGACATTAGTGACAAACAAATTTGAAAGGTCAGAACTCCAGAATACGGAACGTCACTCTATAGCGGCATGTTGGAGAGTTCACAATTTTCCAAATTATCTAGCACTAGCGAATGCTCAGAAAACTAGCTCTAAACATCATGTCTCTTGGCTGACAGAGATTTTTAAATCATGACATATGGTGAAGATGAATAATTGTCAAATCATTCCACGATAAAACAGCGCGACCAACTGGGTCCGCAGCCTTATGCCCTGCGCTAAGTTTCTACTCCGTTCTGGTCAACGATACACAGAGCTTTGGCTCTGTTAGATGGACTCTAACGTTTTACGTCAGAAATAGAGGTATAAAGGCTCCCCTAAGGAGATATTATGACATTGTAGCTAAATAAGCGAGGGCTTCTCATAAAATACATGGGTGTCAATTATGCAGATGAATTTCATTTATTCTAGGCTCAATTACAAATTTCCTCCTACTGTTACGGTCGCAGCAGCCTGTTGGTCGGCTTTATCATTAGTTCAGACTGTATCAGTGGGCAAACGATTACATTCAATGACTAACGTAAACACCTGTTTCTCTATTCACTCTGAGAAAAACTGTGCGGGTTTCATTGTGTTATAACCTGAATGGTTAAAGTACAGGTTACATCAGAACAGGAAGATTTTTTTTCTCCCTCTTTGAGTAATGGGAAAAGATTTATTGAACTACTGATATTCATGTACCTGTCATATCTCCTTCACATTACAGCATTTGTTATTTTCACAAATCAAACAAGCCTGCGCAGATTTAATCTTAAGTCTCAGGGAGGGCACTGATGACTATCGGATATTTAAGAGTCAAAAGAGTTTTCAAATGTGATTACGAAGATTGGAAAACATTTATTAGAGGGTAGTTTAAAACTAATTCACATTTCATCCCGAAAAAACGAAAAAATTTTTTTCAAAATATTATAATTATGTAGACTATAGCATGATAAGATGACAAAACTCATCCTTGTCTCGTGCTCTAACTTCGTCAATTAGATTAGCTTTTGTAGTACGTTTTTCCTCATTTATTCAGTGCGTTTTAGAGCCATAAAAATGTGCCTTTACTCAAACACAACAGTTCATTCTAAATTTTCTCAATCTATTGCAAGACCTTTATAAATGCTTTTAATAAAAATATGTACAAGTGCCTTGAGATGCACTGCTTTACGGGAATTAATAACTGCATATTTACTTACACCTACAGAATAATGAGCGTTTGAAAACTGGCAATCCCTATTGCAAAGAACAGATGTGATTTCGTCTCATCAAATCAAACTTTTAAATTGCATGTCTTTTCCTTTTAAAAAATTAGCATGATCCAAAAGATGACCTAAAATGTAAGTCAAAAAAATGTTCAATTCATAAAAGTAGTGTATTCTTAGTATGTATTTTTTAATAAAGGGTGAAGAAACAAATAGTACTTGGAACAAAAAAAAAAATTATTTCAAATAAAGGTCATCTAAAACAGCAGGCGAATAATGTATGAACCGATTAAATGCCTGAAGTATTAATATATTGCCTCGATGTTTTTTTTTTCTTGCGTTACACACGCACATTCTTTGTAATATTCACATTTTAAGATAAGGCTTTTTATCCCTTCTCGTAACTTGATATTCTAAGAGGGGTGGAGGCCGATAATGTGGAACTTGTTAAAAGGGTTAAAGATCAAGCTGACACAAAACTCATTGTTCCCATTGAAAGGAAAAAAAAACGCTATAATTTCATGTTATTGCGATCAAAATGAGCATCAGATGAGTTATGAAATTCTCATTGGGATGACGTTCATTGGCAATGGGTCAAATTTTCTGAACATCTTTAATAATTGACTGATTGAAAGCCCAACAGGAGTCATTTCTTAACCATAAAATGGTATCTTAAACCTTTTTCAAAGTAACTTTCCACCAAATGTATTTTTATGCTGGTGTTAGCCTATTGACTCTCTTTTGGAAAGTGTCCCTTTTTACAGAGAATAATTATCACCCTTCTTGTGCGAAATAAAATTTTGCCAAAATTCCTATTTTACATAGATTTTGATCGAATCGATGATACAAGTAACAGCGGGAAAACCAAATTATATTTTTACATGTGACATACTAAAAAGAAACAAGGAGAGTAATCAAGTTCTATATTGTCCTATCAATGAGCATGGTCTAACGGTACTTACTCTAGTTTTCATTTTAGTTCTTGTTTGTAAGGTAAATGGGTAAGTAACTAGACGGGTAAAGAATTTTTATTGTGCCTGATGTCATTTTAAACAGCATCTCTTTGTTTGGTTTACAAAGACCCAGAGGATAGCACTGATGATGAATTCTACAAATGAGCTAAGCATTATTTTATCTTGCTAAAAAGCACTGCTCACTTTTCCTTCAACAGTCTACACACTATTGATTTGAAATATTTTTTTTTCTGAACTTCACTGATCTCCTTTCATTTGAAACTTAATTTTGCACAATCTAAAGCAATGTGACATTTGTGTTAATGAAAATATTTTATTTGTTTCTCTTTCATTGACCTTAAATATTATTTTCAATGCAGTTTAAAAAAAAAAAAGCCGTTCTACATCATGACCAAAATGGCTTTAATTTCACTGACTTTGAAGAAAATGTGTTGTCATAATATCTTTAGTCATATTAAATGGTCATTTGTATAAATCTGAAATCTGAATGATTCACTCCCACCCTCCTGAATTTCATGAAAACGAATCTGAATCCTGTGTTACAACATTGCTTGTAGGTAAAAAAGAGACAGCACCATTTGCAGTCCATCTACTGTACAGGGATAGGTTACGTCCCTGAACACACTACTGACCAATCACAGGCTGGTGTTACCGACCCTTGTTCACTGAGCCCTTTTTATTGACCTTCCTTTACATTATGGAAAAGCAGGCTGGATAAATGTACTTTATTGAAAATCATAGTATTTTATGAATGCAATTACACCACACTTAAAAAATTTTCCTTTTTTTAAAAATAAAAATAAAAAATAAAGATCGATCTACAAATAATGGTTTCAAATCAAATTTGAATTTGAAAGCAGTTTTGTTTTCTTTTGTATTCGTAATTGATAAAATCTTTCCCCGCAACTCAATTTTTTTTTTTAAGTTTCAGGTTACATGTTGCACAACCCGTTGAAATATGACTGTTGTTTTCTTTTGATCTTCTAAAGATCAAAGTTTCACACAAAATCGTTCTTGTAAAGTTAGTCTTTCACGGTCTTTTATCTAGCGTGGATACATTGTGTAATTGCGTTGCAACATACTTCAGGTAATAGTCTTCCAACTCTGTCGCTGTCTGACTGGATTGTGGTAAATGGCTTCCAATGAAAGAGGACCAAATGAGCTTCAAAATATTGTCCTGGCTATAAGCAAAAAACAGCTGCCTGCACGGTTTTAAGAGGGCCGATTTTGTTATCTTAATAAAAAATAATTTTGTGACATAGCAGCTCATTAAAAATGTCATCAATGATAATTGTAGCCTAATAAGGTTTTCAAAAAATTTGTGCCAAATCTTAAGAAAAGATGAAAGTTCATTATTCAGGGAAGCAAAGGACTTTGACAGACTTTGCCTTTTTATTTATTCTTTCAGACTTTTTTTTTAAATGATTGCTTTAGTTAAAACTGATGTAAAAGATTTTCTAAACATCAAAATGGTAAACATGCAAAAAAAAAATTAATGTAAATATAGTGGGTTGATCAAAAAGCGATAAGTAACCTGGAAAACTGAGTTTTTATGTGATACATATTAGCAGTAAAATTGCTGGATTTAAAGCTAGTGTTTAGGTGGGTGCAGGGCAAAGTTCTTTTGTTTGGATTCATTCTGATTGAACAACACCTACTTACCTTATTTTCTTAGAATAAAAACTGTGAAAACTGAACACAAGATGATTTAAATAGTCACTTTGTGTTTAAGTAAACAACTGTTCTTGAATATCCTCAAATTTCAAGTTACAAAAGATTTGACACAATCATTTTCATGCTCCTTAAAGTTAGAGACTAGGATTTAAAAAAAAAAGAAGTAAAAATTTACAATGCACTTCTCTTAATTCAATAGACATTAATTTTTTTATATAATTCTTTTTTGATAGCTGCTTCATATAAAATGTAACAAATTTGTTCAGAATGGCTTAATCTTACATTGCCTCTTTCTACCTTCCTGACTCTTAAAAAAATGTATAAAAAGTTTTCCTAGCAGGCCCTACAGAAACTCTTAGTGACACACCATCATGTTAGATGAGAAGAGAATTTAAAACTGCCTTGCAAAACAGGGAAATACACAGAAATTCCTAACAGAAACGTCACCAAATCTGTTTTGAAGGATCATGACTGAGATTAAAGCTCATCTGTTTATGTTTGAATCAAAACAAGCATCAATGTGAAAAAATTCATGATAAGGTAAGCCTAGATGTAGATGGATTACAAAATACTGATCTTATTTCTTTTAAACCAAGATCCAGCCATCTGAGATAATTTTTTCACTGTTTTAGATGCTAACAAAAAGTTTCTCTTCACAAGGCCATCATACATTATGATACAGGCAGATAGAGCTTGATCGCCCTGTCAGGCAATTCATCTAGAGAACCGCTCCCCCAAACAACAGAAAACACTGCTACGACAGACCAGGCAGAGGAAAACCACCTACGGTTTAACTGCTGGGCTCTGCAGCAAGGCATCTTGAAATACTTTGGCTGAGCAAATAATATGTCAAGGCCATCCGCTGTGACAGAGGGGGCTATATGGTGTGTAGCGGTTATCTGTGCCTTTGCATCAAGGTTTCTTAAGCAGAATGAGTGGGATTGCCCTAGAGAAACGGTTTTCCCATTTAATTCAGCATCCCACACAGGTGTCTATGATACTGAATTCTTCAGCACACATATCAAAAGTTCTGCTGTGATGGATGAGAGGCAAAGGTGACAGGTGAAGGTAACCGTTGGCAATCGTTAGTCCCAAGTCTGCTAGTAGGAGGCATCTGTACAAGTTGTCGTTGTTCTTCAAAACCAGGGCAATGGAGAACTCCGGCAGCATCACCAATGACTGGGCAGCCTTTTTAAGAGGCATTGCTCATCCTAACAAGCAAAGAGGCTAGAAAAGGTGCCTCAAAGAAATACTTTTCGTACCAAATCTGGCCAGCTATCTGCGATTAGCAAAATTTATCCACGTATGGTTGACAGCTCTTTATAGCAATGAGGAAAGTATGTAGCCTTCTGGATTGCAATAATGTCACAAGACTCCAGAGAAGAACGGCTCTCATAGCTAAAGAACTGGCAAAATATAACATCTACATTGCTGCAATCAGTGAAATTCAGTTCTCTGAGGAAGGGTCTGTGTCTGAACCAGAAAGTAGCTACATCTTCTTTTGGAAAGGAGAAACTCAGAACGAGGACAGATTGCATGGTGTTAGACTTGCCCATTTAGACCATCTTTCTCAGGCAGATTCTCACCCTCCACACTGGCATCAGAGAGAGACTCATGATGCTCCACCTCTAGATCAGCAGCAAGCACTTCCTCACATTATCCACTTGAAACTGACCAGCGCAGAAGAAGTGAAAGGGCACTACACCTTCCAGTGACAAGTTCTTAGTGCTGGGTGACTTCAACTCCAGAGCTGGCAGGGACAGTGATCATTGGAAAAGTGTGAAAGGAAAGCACAGGACTGGCAATGAATGACAAAACTTGTTTTTTGCATGGTTAATGTGTCGGGTATGACTTGCTGCTGATCAACACAATGTTCAAGCTGGCTGATAAGTACAAGACAACATAGACTACATCATGACTTGCCAAAGTGACAGCAAAGATGTTCTCTTTACAATAACAATAGATGGACTTATACACATTACTCATGAACCTAACAAAAGCTTTCTGGTCTATGCTCCTCAAGCTTGGCTGTCCACGAAAATTCACCCATCTCAAATGCAGTTACCATGACAACATGACCTGACATAGGACACTCGGAACATATTTGCCAACTCTCACAAAATGAAGCAAGGCTGTGTGCTTGCACTTGTTTTATTCAACCTGTTCTTTATACAAGCTCTGCTCTGGGTGGTGAAACATCAAGATATAATGGTCTACATAAGGAACCATCATGACGGATCCCTCTTCAACCTCCTTTGTCTCTCTGTTAGGACAAAAAACCTAGATAAACTCATCCTTGAAGCATTATTTGCAATGATTGTGCCCATATGGCACACAGGGAGAGAGAGGTCATTGTCGATCGCTCAAAGAAGTCTTTTCCAGCCAGCCCCAGCCAACCTTCACCATCAACAGAGTCCAACTGAAATGTGTAGAAAGCTTAAAGTACCTGGGAGCATAATCCTAGCCGACAGGTCACTGGACAAGGAGATTACCTCCACGATTCAGAAAGCCAGCCAAGCACTTGTCAGACTTTGAGTGAAAGTCTAACAGGAGAAAGGAACCATGCAGTCAACGAAGCTGAAGTTCTAAAGAGCCATAGTTTTCTCCAGTGAGACATGGACTCTGTAGCATCAAATAGCCAGAGCTATTCCTTAAAAGGTCTCTACGCTCTACATGTATTATGAAGATCCAGTGGCAATTCAGTAACCAATCAGGAAGTGTTACATTGAGCTGTCTCACCAAGCATTATGTGAAAGCTGCTGAAGGCTCAGATGGCTACACAGGCTACGTAATAGAAATGAATGATAGCCACATACCCAGACAAGTCATGTAAAGTGAACTGAAAGAGACTCAGATATAGCGACTTTGAAAATCAACCTCAAGTAGAGCAGTATTCAGCCTCACCAGCTGGAAGTGTGCACCTCTAAAAGACCAGGACGAAGGTCAAGGAAAATATTGCCTTTGAGGATGATCGATACTAGCATAAAGCTGCAGCAAAGGAATAGATGTCACAGGGCAGCATAAACCTTGGTCAAAAACAAATACTTCTAAAAATGACACCTGTCAACATCTGTGTCTTTCCAGATTCTGCCTGAAGAGCCACTTGAACCGACATAGTTAAATTTCAGAGACAACATAATTGGTTCCCAGGGAACTACCAGGATCTGCCATGATAAATATCCGACAATGTTCATTAAATTTAGACTTTACATGGTAGTAAATGATTTGACTGCTACAGCAGATGCCTAGTAACCTCCTTAATATCACACTGTAAGGGTCAATGTAGCAGACTGCTTTTATTCCTGAAGGAATGTAACAAAATGAGTTTCGATCTCTATGTGTGTGCTGGCAGCAAGGGCCAAGTCTTTCACAAATGAGTAATGTAACAGGCAGTTAATTGATTGTAAGGCTAACTAGACCATAGAAGAAAAATAGAAAAAAGGATTGTTTGACCAACTATAAGCACAACTGCTAAAACCTGTTAGTGAAATCAGATCTTTCTGTGTATGCTGGTTGCATACAGATGACTATTCAACAGCTGTGCTTAACCAACCACAATATAATGAGAGGAATTCAAGCTAAGTAAGCAAAAAGTGGGTGATCTGTGACAGTAATGTGGCAAAAGAAGATGAGCTCCCTTGCTTGTTTCTTAAAACTTGACTTAATCTGAAATCAAAATCAATATTTTGACCTTGGATGTCGAATTATGAGGAGTGCACTGCATAAAAAATAAAAGAGATGAAAAAAATGGGTGACAGAATGAAACATAATGCGGAAACATGAAGGAAAAAAAAAGCTGAAAACAAATATACAAAAGAATTGTAAAGGACAAAAATAACAAACCAATACATACTATTTGAAACTTTGTTGTGTGGGAGAGAAGCAAAAAAATGAAATATTGGTACTCAATACATCACATATAATTGACAGATTACAAGTTAGTTTTACTACTAAATAAATAAAAATAAAAATGGATTACAAAATAATTTTTAGAATTGTACTTGGAGTAAAGTGAAAAGCTCATAAACATATTTGCAGAAGGAACATTTATTTCATATTTAATTTACTTTCATTTACTACAAAAAAAGGGGGCAACATACGTAGAGACAGAATATCAAACATATGCCCCAATATGCTAGAATCTATAAACTTACACATGCACAATACCTTTTGCATTCAAATATTTTGGAGACAAAATAGAGCCCTTTTCAACTACTTTAGATCTCGAAATTAAGACTTAAGGATATAAGTAATGAAATATCAGTGGCAGCTAAAAAAAAAAAAAAAAGAGCCACTGTTTCATATTTACTTTGTATTTAAAAAATTGTGTACCTTCATGTTGTACATCACATTTGAAATACCTACAAAAGCTTGCAACTTGAATTATACAACCAAATACCTATGAAATAAATACTTGTGTTTTGTGTAATTTTTTTTCTTGAGTTAGTGATGACCAACGCAACATGTATCTACAACGACACTAGTCTAGCAAGAAAAAAAAATTCAGTGGTTAGGGAAAAGAACAAAATTAACATGGAATAAGTCTCAAATTTTGGCACCCCCCCCCCAGCCACTTGAAAAAATGTTAATTTTAAAAAATAAAAGTGCACAACCATTGAAATATGCATTGAAGAAAACCTATTTTACAACAAGACCCGGAGGATCTAAAATTTTGCAATACAAAAGAAAGGACTTCTTAGTCATGTTGAAGTAAATGGTTTCTATCAACCCTCTCTAAACTGTATTTACAGTGGTTAATTCAATCCAATCTCACCTAAATTGCTGGTTGCCACCATTATGGATCACTCTTCTATATACTTAAATCACATGGCAACATCCATTTAGTTTGAGTTTTACCTTCTAGGTGTTAACCTATCTATTTTCAAAAGGGAATACCATTTCACAAACAACTATGCTACCCAGTTGGAAGTCATGAGCTCTACGAAGGTCATTGTTAGTGTATTAAGCAATAGCATCTGAAAGGATGCACATTGGTGTGATATTTAAATTAAAAAAGGGGGAAATTTGGAAATGAGCACATGAGATAACATTTACATCAAAATTACTTAGTTCTGCTTAGATCTTCAAAATGCTTTGGATTATTAAACAAAACACATGACTTCCAACAAAGGGACATTACTCTTTGTGAAATAGCATTCCCTTTACTACGGGAAATCTCACTGCAAATCTTGTGTAAGACCTCATTTATATTTAAAGGACAGTTTAAGCTCTTTATTAATTATTTTAGACTTCTTTTCAGTATAAAACTAGGTCTAAAAATGTGCTTCAAAACTGACAATTTTTTAAATCATTTTAACAATTTCAAGACCTTGGCTACATCTAAAGTTTGAGATAGGATTGACAAACTTCTGAATTTAAGATGCCACAGAAAACCATCCATGATAGTGATCTGCATGTTTATCCCTACAATGCGTAGCCAAGATCAGGAGAGAAATTTTGATAATGAAAAAACCTGTTTTATGAAAAACTCAAAACCTATATTTCTTTTCTTTTTCACTTTATATTTTTTTTTTTTTTTTTTTGTAATAATTACGAAAGAAACAACAGCAAAAATAAACATGCCTCTTTTTATGCACTTAGTTCCCTTCTCTTAGGGTCAGGAGTTTTACTGAACCAGAGTAACTTAAATAAGATTGAGTTAAGTTACACACCTGTGATATCTTAATGATGGTTTTGGCACTTGTACACCACGTTGCTGTCACAGTCATGTTAAGCAGTAGCTGTGAAAGGCAATAATAATGATACCTTGGATAAATAGCGATTATACACCTTTTTTTTTCATAAAAGCAAAAAAAAAATTATAATTGCTTCCCAATTATAGAAATTATATATATATGCTAGGTCACAATAAATAAGAATATTTTTTGAAATGTGAAAATGTGAAAAAAAAATTTCTCCAACACTAACCTTCATAACTTCTATTTGTAAGTCTTCAGCGAGCATGTGAGAGACAGAAAGAACAGTCAGAACTTGTGATGGCATAAGCTTCTCCTCGTCACAGGTTTCAATTGAGCATCGAAAACGCTCATCTTTGAACATTACCTAGTGAAAAAAAGATTCAATACTTGATAACCACCATCAAATTTAAAATGGACAGATGATAGTAAACTATCATCACAAGCCACATTAAATCAACTGAATTTCTGTGAATATCAAAACTTTCATAGAAAAAAATTAATTCATATACACTTTACATGAGCTGCCACAAAACCTTAGTTTGCTTGGAGTTATCACAGATAAAAATCCATCCCATAGAGGCGATGGGAAACGACCCAGCTAATAAGAGGCCTATCCCATCACTGTAACGGGAAACGCCCTAAGTGAGTTAAAAGCATTATTGCCTTTGCTATGCATATGAAAAAAAATTAATTGGCTGATTGCATAGACTTTCTGATGTAGAATAATAAATGTAGGGTAAAACAAAGTCTTTCATCAAACCAAAGCAAAAAGTATGTGTCCATAAAAGAAAAGACAAAATTTCTCTGATATTGTCAAATTTTGTACTTTTTTTTTGCCATATGAATTTAACATTAAAACTGCTTGCTATATTACAAAAGGGATGGTACCTGAATCCCAGCAAGAGCCGTATGTCCCAATTTCCTTGCTTTTGACTCCAGAGCTAGCTGCAAGGGCTGTAAACAAACCTCTCTCACTTCCCAGGCCTCCATCTTATTAAGATACTCTTCATTTGAGAGCAGTTCTGGTAAAGATAAAATAACAAAGAAAGATTACATGGGGAAAAAGATTAAGCATTGGCACTCAAATAATTCATGTACTTAGAAAATAAATGCTGTAATACATTTCTTTTTCAGATTATTCTATTCTCAACACATTCATAGAAATACAGTTTTGAAGGAGTTTTGAATTCATGAAGATCATATAAACAAGAAAAGAAAAGAAATAGTTGGTATGAAGAGGATCGAGCATCTGTAGGAATAATCTAAAGTTTTCAGTAGTGCTGGAGCTATCAACACATGTGTACCATTAACTTCAAACTGATTCTATGCGTAAAAATAACATTGTGCGAGGCGTGCAGACAAGTAGGCGACAATTTTTTATTTGATATAGACCTTCCCGCTAGACATCACTCAGCACGAATCTCTGGCGGCCAGGGTCAGCCCAGCGCAAGGGAAATTTAGGGGAGGGGGAAAGTGGAGAGGAAGAGGAAGGGGTAGGATGCAGTAACGAAAAATTATAACAAAAAACATCAACAGGTGAAAATAGACAGTCCTCACAGAATTAGACCACAATCAATGTGAGGTTTGTTTTATACATACTGCACCAGTCTCTTCATTCTTCTCTGCTCTGGTGGATTAGAATCATCCTCTCTTTTTGCTTTGTATTTACTTATTACATTGCTGTCCTAAGGCTAATTGCACTTTAAAATAACGTGTTGATACTATTTCAATGAAATCACTTTCTGTTAATTAAACAATCATTTTACCTTCTGTTTGCATTTTTTGTTTAATGAGCAAAATCTAGTTGCTGCTGCTCTTTCATTGTTCTTTGAATTTTTATATTTAATAAATTGCAACAGCACGCTCAGTTTATAATTTTTTATTATTGTAATTAAAAAAAAAATAACAGATTCATGTTATAATTATGTATTATTCATAAATGCATAACCTATTTTTTCGCATCAGCTGTGCTTACATGTGTCTGTTTTAATTCCTTAAATTAAAGAGTTTTTACTTAAGTCAGTCCATTTTTAAATTGAATTTTAATTGTGGTTTTAAAAAGTTCTTTACCACTTTATCTAGGCCCAACCCCGCTCATTAAGCCACAGGCCAGCTTTTTTCCCTTTACACTATGCCGCCAAAGTCTCATCTCTAATTTTAGATATGAACCACACTAAGCTGAAGGATGTGCGTGATACTGTAGACTGAGGACAAGCGGCATGTGGGTATGTCTCTGGTGTGTGTGTGTTTACAAAAGTGCCAGGAAGTGTTAGGTGTTTGCTCTTTCAGTTGCTGCTCAATGACTCAAGAGCCGTCACCTGCATTCAGTGCTGAGTCCCTAAATTTAACTTTAGGCCCTCGGATCGGAATGTGCTGTGCTGCAAATCGGGACGTGTGCCATGGGACCCGATACTCGATGGGTAGTAAAATATCGAGTAGACCCCAGCACTAGTTTTATATGGGCAAAAATCAACATTTTAAAACAATCTCCTCTCCCCTTGCTTTCAGGTTATAAAGAAAACAAAACATGCCATCAGGATGATCAGGGATAGGGCCTTGTACGTTTCAAAAATCTCTTACAATTATCATGGCTAAGAAATTACAAAATTTTCATAAGAGGACATTGATTATATAAAACACACCTAGGGCTGTGTTAGCAGTCTGCTTGATAAGAGCAAACTTTGGGGTGATTATATCCCTTGCCAATTGGCGGAGAATATCTTCCATCTTTGAAGTTGCAGGGGTAGACATTGTTCACAAGTAAAGGCCAGCACTTGAAGATGAAAAATCATCCAACTGTGTATACCAGTTTACTGAGGATAAAAATGAATAGTAAATTATCAGGAAATCTTTTGGTTGTCCAGAGTACAATACACTGATTTGAGGCTGTAACAAAAGGCTGTTTCTCCGTCATTTTTCATTTCAAATTAATAATAAACCTTGCCGAGTTTTTTTTTTTTTTTTGCCATAAAATTAAAAATCTAAAAAAATAAAGGCCAATTTTAAGTTACATTTGTGAGCTGTTGTTTATGATGGATAAAAATGCCAACATGCTTTTTTTTTTATCCAAATGATTAAAACTTATGATCTATGTTTTAGTTCTACTAAATATTTTTGCCTCTAAGGGGTTTATGTTTAGAAAGAGAAAATTTTGTGATAAAGCAGAGATCACAATTTTTTTTTAAAAACTGCATGATTCTTAAATGTTAGATAAAAAATCGCAAACATCCATTTAAAAGTCTCATTTATTGCTCCCAAGGCTAAAGAATGATCCTAGATCTTTTCCTGTACCTCAAAGATGCGCATCAGATAGGTAAAATTGGAAGAAAAATGATTCCAAACTGATTTGCCTACCATGTGGCTTGAAATATAACAATACAGTTGAATAATATACCAACTATGACTGTTAAGACACATGATGTTGCATGGCTACGGAAAACAATTTCTACATCGGGCTAAATCAAAAATTGTTCTTAGGATACAACTGCTGGCAGCATTTCATAAAAACCAAAATAGTATAAGAATCCTTAAGTTAAGAACAAAAATATTTTTCCAATTTCTTTGAACTAATAAAATATGAATCATTCCTCATAAAGTGACAACTAATTCCTGATGAAACATATGAATTTTAAAATTCACATAAACACTTAAAAATTAGTTTTTCTACAGAATGTCTATAGTAAACTTATTGAAACCAAAAACATTCATTTTTGTACCATATAGGCTCAACAGGGTCAAAACCAAAATTTACAGATTTAACTATTTCAAAGTGTTTTTTGTTAACATTATGCTTATCCAAATAGTAAGCTTCAATGCCAGCCCTAGTTAGCCTAAAAGTATAAAATAAATGATGTTCTTTTGACAAACATTAATGCCTATGTTGATGCAGCCCATACACTTTGTAAGATCGACCTCCGTGAGAAAAATCTTTACACAAAACATTAAGAAAAACAGTTTTTAATAAGCTTTACTTTCACCTGATACACTAAAAGTTTCTTTTTTTTTTGCCTTGAGGCAATGTAAGCTTCTTTTGTTGTAAAATCTTTCATCATTTGAATGTTATATGGATAAAAAGGAATAATTGTAATAGTTACATCAGTTTGTTAAATGTAAAAAAAAAAATCATCGTCAAAAGATTACATGATAATTGAAATAAAACGAATACTATGTACAAGTTGCTGTAATAGAAAAGAATATGATATAAAAAAAGATAATATTCCCATGGCCTTTCAAAATTCCTTCTTCACTCAAAGTTTAATAATTACTTTGTAAGAGTGAGGAGAAAATAAACTACAATAATTGATACCTCAGACTATTGAAACAAACCCATTAACTGCATGCAAGATTCTAGTATTCAAAGGAATATCAAAACATACGGTTGTTCCTATGACTTTGCAATATTCCACTAACAGGCAACATTCATAATTACTTTGTAAGAGTGACGCCTGTGAACATAATTGCATTGCATTGCTGGCAATCAAAAACTTCTGACTATTTCCATGCCTGGTAGTATTTCTGCAACAGGCAACACTTATGATTACTTTTTAAGAATGACATCTGTGGGCAAAAGATAGTCCCCCATTGTCAAATTTATGATAGTAGCTTGTATTTTTGTAATAACAGAAATATTAAAATCCATTTATTAAGAGTGTAACAGATAGCCCCTTGCATATGTTCCATCTGTGACATTACAGGTAAGTAAAAAATTATGCGGGGGGAAAACACAATTTATCATGAATCTTCTGTTATGTCATGCTTATTATTCACACAATAAAAACTTTTTCATATACATTTGTAACATTTCTCTGTTGTGTCTTCTAATTAGCTTTTCATTCCTTGTTTCTTATATGAGAATGAATTCTTTTCAGCAACCTTTTGCCTCCTGCATTTTTAGCAATTCATTATCTTGGGCTTTGTATTTTTTTGTGAGTACAATATCAAAACCCTCCATAGCAGCTCTTAAAAACTTAAAATTGAAAATTTTTTTTTCAGATTCCTTATTTCCCCTGGTCCTATAAAATAAATAAATAAATTAATTGTTACTGCTTATAAAGTCTGTTCATGCAACTCTGAGAGACCAAGGGGACTTTTCAGGCATACTTTTTAAAATCTCTACTTCACTAATAAAGGAACTTTAAATTATGTACTTGGCCGCCAAAATTTTGTACACAATGTGCTAGAAATTTATTTAAAGTTGCTAAAGAGCAGTTGTAGCCTGGTACAATACATGAAATAGACTTACAAAAAATTGCTGATCGCCAGATATCCAGTTAAGTTTTACATAGCAACAGAGAGAGGTGAGGGAACAGACTGTCCTGACTCAATACTACAAATAACCAGGGAAGGATTGAATTCAATATTGACTTTTATTGTGCATGTTCTTTCTTTAGATGCTTTGTAAGTAACCATGGATGGTTTTCTGGGATTTCTTAGCACAATAATTCTAACCTCTTCTGTATCAAAAAATTAATATAGGATTGAGATTCCATATTCTGCTCCATTGTATAACTGTTTGATGTAACCATTCAAAACACAAGATGCTGCATACAATACAGCTCCCCTCAGACACAAGTGATACTTAGTATATAAGGAAAGAAGAGGGCTAAAAGTTTGGTCAACTTTACAACTGATACAGTTTATAAGTTTTATTGAGTAAACTTAAAATTTTGCACTGTAATAAGCAATTTTTAACTTGTATCATGCTTGACATGTTTGATGTATTATTTAAATTATATCAAAACTGAGGTCTAATTTTGACTTGAATTAGACCCCTAGAAATTCAGATGATCTCAATCTAGGTTCAGCCTAGATCTAGACTTACAATCTAGATTTAGCCTACAAACTACACTGTTTATTATACTTTATATCAAATTTCATGATTTAAAATTCATGAAAGTTTTTATTCTATCCAAACCTAGACTTACTTCAATGATTACTCCACTTTACTTAGAGACGCCTTGATAAGAACTAGGTCAAAGTAAAGATTCAATCTGCAAACAAGATAAGTTATTAAATCTTCGTAATTTCAAATGAATAGATTTATCTCATCATACTCGGATAAATTCCTTACAAAAGAAACTTTTCATGATCTAGATCTAGTTTTTACATAAAACACCAGCTCCTCTAGAGTCTTCCAGTTAGATACATCTAAAATTAGAAATTTGATCAAGCCTACACGTGATATTGATAAGAATTATAATGGTGTTATAATTTACAATGAATAGATGCAACCATATCATCAGGCATTATTTCTAACATAGGATCAGACTTTGTATAGATTTACCACATTGGGTCTGATTTATTTTTGAAGAAATATGCTGAGAAAGACATTTATAATAATTCCTTTATTAAGGAAAACTATGTATTAGTGAATACATGTCTTTATCGCTTCAAAATGTCCTCTTAATAAAAAGCAAAACAACTGACAAAACAAAATATTACATTAAAATACACGTAAGCTGTGGTTACGGTGGTGCACCTTTATTTTAGAATGGCTAATATTCATTTGATATATTTTATTATTGTCATAAATTTCTTCTCATCTTTAGAGGCACTTTTATAAATAGTTCTTATAAATCAAAAAAATAAAATAAGTGCTTATTTAATTAAAATTGAATAGTGATAATTTTAAACATCCTAGATCTAGATCTAGATCTAGAATCTAGCTGAAATGGGCCAGGAATTTAATAAATAGCAAAATAAATCACAAAGAACACATTACAGACATATAAAATGTGGAAATGTTAATATAAATCTAGATCTATCTATTCTATAGATTATAAACGTCGAGATCTAGAATCTAGATCTAGATCTAGATTTCCAGATGTAAAGTTTGTCTGGCCTAGCTAATCTAGATTTAGATTTATATAGACTGTATTTAGATTGCATTTAGATCTAAAATTGGATCGTGAGAAATACCTTGCAAAATGATCCCAGTTTTACATTCCAACTCTGTACGCCCGCTAGAAGCGTTGGAAATCTGGTGATAAAATGTTGATGTGATGTTAATTTTTGTATTGATAACTTAAGCAGCCATCTTGCAACGCACACCGGAAGTTTTTAATTGTCAGGGCAAATAGCCGTTTCAAGCCGTAAAAAACCAAGAGTCTCACCGTATATAACAATAAGGAATGTGTTTGTTTTCTTGTCTGAAAGCGCTGGATATTGTTTATCCTCAGATTACCCAGGCTCACTATAAGGCTACAGAGAAAAATGTGGAAAGTGGCAGGAATTCATTTTATTATAACTAGAACAAATAACAAATAAGCGTTTTAAAAGAGATATAAAATAGGCAGGGATTTTACCAAACTGACCTAATGCCCGTGATGATTAAATTGATTTTATTCGTTAGTGATAATAGTCAAAAAACCTTCCCTCTCCACTCCCCAACATCAAAAAATAGAAATAAACACATAAATCATTTTATTAACAACAACAATAACAACAACAGAAGCATTAAGTAATAATACTGATAATAATAATAGTAGTGATAGCAGCAGCAGCAGCAGCAGCAGTAGTAGTAGTAGAAGTAGTAGTAGTAGTAGTAGTAGTAGTAGTAGTAGTAGTAGTAGTAGTAGTAGTAGTAGTAGTAGTAGTAGTAGTAGTAGTAGTAGTAGTAGTAGTAGTAGTAGTAGTAGTAGTAGTAGTAGTAGTAGTAGTAGTAGTAGTAGTAGTAGTAGTAGTAGTAGTAGTAGTAGTAGTAGTAGTAGTAGTAGTAGTAGTAGTAGTAGTAGTAGTAGTAGTAGTAGTAGTAGTAGTAGTAATTTAGATATCAACTCCGCAAATTTGGTTTGCGTTCTCGACAGATTTTCTCATTTGTTATGAATAATAAGAACAACAATGGTTATGAGATCAAAAGGGCTTTTCACGACCTTTATCTTGGTTCTTATTGGAAAACGGAACAATTCGTACCAGACAAACAATAATCCGAGAAGCGCTCTGTATAAATATTAATCAACTGCTGATCTTAGTTTTTTAAAATATTTCCACTGCAGCTTATAGAACTAGAAATGATTACATTTTGTTACACATACAACTTTTCAAAAAGTTCAACACAGCCTAAGGTATTCTTACACTTGCGTGAAGTAAAACAAATTATGATTTTATTAAAGTAACATGAAGAGATACACAACGGTTTATTTATTCATGTAGCATACACACAGTCATTTAGTTTTGCGTAGGCCAATTGATTTCTGTAACATGAAGAAATACACACTTCCAAAAATGAAACCGACATCAAAATCACAAACGAAAAACGAAACAACAACATTTTGTTATGATCAATGGCGGCGGATTTGAAGGTATTTTTTTTCAAACTAAATCTAGTCTCAGGTACTCTTTGGATTTTTATGTCTCTTTTATCCAATATTTTTCCTACATGAAGCATCTAATTATCAATCTCTAGTAGGTCTTGAAAATCTAGATTTTATTTTGAATGTAGAAACAAGTGATATTAGATTTAGATTTAGACTTGATCTAGAAACAAGTAATAACTATCTAAATACCTAGATCTAGATCTGTCTAGATCTAGGCTAATTCTCCAGGTCTATTCATGGCTTAAAAAAATTGGTATTATTGGAGTTATTGGCCCAACTCACTCCAAGCTATAAAATTGTATTTTTCTAAAGAATTTGACATGCTGAACCAATATGAAGGTTTTATCGTCGCAATTAAATAGTTTTCCAAAATATAAGCATTTTTGTGTTTGTCTAAGGAAAATCCCATAATACAAGTTTCGAATTCGTCGAGAAACATTTTATTGTGAAGCCTAAAATGGGTTGGACTGATATCTGCTAGTTTACTGATCTATTTAGGCCAAGATGCAACTTTTCAGAATCATGGATTCTCGATTTATGTGCTCGGACTATAAACGAGATATTAGTAGATTCAGTATCTTGCAAAGTTGCAGTGTCAGATTTAGACTTGAATTTTGAATACACTTTTGAATGCACTTTCTTTAGTATCTGAGAATGAAAATTGACATTAGAATGTAGAAGATTGGACAAATCATAATTTCTTCTTGAAACATGACTTTTTCTGATCAGTACTTTTTAACCTCCTCCTTTAAAAAAAAACTTCAAACATACCCACAAGCTGATATTTTCATTTGCCAGTTGAAGTATACCTGCAGTGATGTACGCACTATCTGCAAATAGTTCAATTATAGCAGACCTGATAAATGAAAAGTTAGAACTGTTGTCTTTTCTGAAAAACATTCCCATCAGCTTTGGTGTTCTTTTCTGAACTGAGCCATTATAACCACCTTGGCAAATCTCTCTTCAAAGATCAGCATGAATTGGTACTTCAATCACAATATTCTTATTCCTTACGGTCTTTTCAAGTACTGTGCTCCATGGTGACACGTAGATCCAGGTTTCCTTATGCTTTAGAATAGCCAATGGGGGAAAATTTGTTGTATAGAAAACATCTATGTTTTAAGATGCTGTTAGTGTTAAAGGTGAAGTAAAAAATGGAAGTGCAGAGTTCAGCTATCTTACCCGATGAAACTGAAAGTACAATATTAGATATCCTTATTGTCATAAAATCTCTAATCTGTCGTATCTGATACACTCCTCATTTTGTCAATCTTCCAGAGAATTTGAGATCTGTCGGAGGATAGATAAAATTCTTCTTGCCATTTTGGGCATGATCTACATCCCACTGACCATTCAATGTCAGTAAGCAGCATAACTCAATTTCTCAAAATGCTTACATCCAGGAACAAATTTCTGGGAGTGGTGGATCTAGAGAGGGAACAATTTTGCTTTGCCTCAAGCTGGTTAATTAATTTTGATAACTAATTTGTATGGCTGACAGAATTTTTGCCAAGTGCCTCTCTGCATATTTTTATTCTTTACATATGTGAGAAAGAAATGGACATTGTTTGAATTATATAAATTATGAAATATGCAAAAGTTGTAATTTGGATCAACCGAGAAGTCCTCTCTTTTATGAAAACTGATGTGATGATAGGTGAAAAGCAGAGCTCTTTACTAAATTGTTACCCATTTTGATCTGGACCATCAATTTTTATGTCATCTGCTACCTTGAGACTAACTTTCCTTGAGAAATATTAACATTGATTTCACTATTCAAAGCTTATATAGTGGCTTGGCATGGGCTCAGGTTTGGATTCAATTCTAATGCAAAAAGTAGCTGAGAAGTCAATTCATTTCTATTGTCTTTAAAACCATCTATTTGTTTAGGAGCATTGTATGAAATTTGTGGAATGCAAATAAACTAAAGTAATATGCAGGCATGTGCTTTCCTTAAATTAAAATAATAACAAGAAAAATATTAGTGAATCAACTCTCATGAATGAAAACATTTAATGGGTATGTGAGAAGTCTTGCGTCTGTCTTGTGCAAGAAAAAATAACAAACCATTGTGTAGTTTTGTAGCGACGCCATGAAATGAGATGTCTTGCGGCAGGAAAATTTTTTGTGAATGCAATTGTCCTAAAGAAAGCTTGATATCTCTGCTCTAATTTCTAACTTTCATATTATTTCAGTAGTAAAAGAACTTTAAACAGCAAAGATTTCAAGCCTTCTTGAGGAAAATAGCATTATCTCAAGTAGTCATCGACCACTATACATCTCATTTTGTGGCATCACTACACATTAATTTTTATAATTGGCATTTTTCTTTAATTTATTTCAGAATCATGGAGAAGACAATTAAAGAGACCTTCATAGGAAGCGCAGTGTGCAGTTGCGGTCAAACATAGGAAAAATGGCAACAGGCAAGCCTGATCTATTAAATAAAGAAAGGCGAAGATTGGGAAGATTCCCTATATCCTCAGCCTCAATCACTGAAAAAAAACCTCACAATTCCATCAATGTAAGTAAACTGAAATAAGTTTTGTGTACTACAGACTTTACCTACCTAATTGTACTTAATTATAATGTTTACTTATCTGAGAATGCTTTTACATTTAAAAGTTATAATTGAATTACTTAAACCAATGAAAATATATACAAGTTGCATTTCCATCTTATCTATCAGACCTTCTCTCCTCATGAAGTGTTTAATTAAGAGGAACAAATTCTCTCAAAGACAAAAACTGAGTAATTATTTTCTTTTATTTTCTAAATTAGTTTTTAGTGCTTATATGTGGTTTTCTTTTATTTCAGAAGTCCAAAACTCTGCAAGATGAACCAAAAGGGAATACACAGGCATCCTTTCTTTCATCCTTCTCTGCATCAAATGACAATACATTACTCATGGAAGTTGAAGAACTGGAAGCAGCCGTAATAATACAAAATAAGGATAAGAATAAAGTAGCTGACACTTGCATACAGAGTTGCATTCATTCTTTTTCAAATTCAAGTACAAAGAAATTTGAAGATGCTTTATTCAAGCATGAAGAAGTTAAGAAAAGAAAGGATGCTCCTGGCGTGGACAGAAATGTATCAGAAAAATTATCAATTTGTGAATTAAGGACCAGAGGAGGTGCCAAGAGGTCATATATGCATAGTAATATTTCTATTCAGGTTGATGAAAAGCTCATGGAAACACCAAAAATGTTGGTTGCAGGAGATAAATTGAACACTCCATCTTTAAGTTCCCAAGACAAACGTCCAAGGCGCTTTTCAAAAGTTTCACCCTTTAGAGGAAATGCTCTTGATTCAGGTGATTTACAAATTAAAAATAAAATGTCCCAATGTAAATCTCCATCTAAACAAAAGAGCTGCACGTTCACAGATCATAATGACTTGGAACTTATCAGTTATTCGCCTCTACTCTCTACATCTTTTAATGGTTCAGGCATCTGTAATATCACTACTGGGGAGACAACACCACCTACTTCCAGATCCCCAATAGTGAAGCCTTCAACTTCCACGGATCGAAGTAAACAAAACCAATATTCCAAAAAAACTGTTGAAACTAGCTCCATTAAGAGAGCAAAAAACAAAACTTTCAATAAAGTAAAAAACATTCATGTTGAAATGTCTTCTCAAAAACAAATGAAAGATCTTATATCAATTTCTACTCCTAGGAGATCGATCAAAAAAACCTGTGAGGTAAAAAAAAAGTCAACTCCTGCTACCATGGACTGTCAAGATATCAGTGCATTCAATGTTGAAGAAAAAAGTGAAGGAATAGAGAATGATGAGACACATAACTTGTCAAAACACAAGAGAAAAATACTGACCCCAGTGAAAAAAGGAAGGAAATCTTTCAGCATCAAGCATGTGTCAGCTATCAATGGCAGCCACAACACATCTCTATCACCACCAAGCCTGATTTCTGTGAAGCCTGGACTTGACGTTGCTTGCTCTCCCTCTGCACAGTGTTCAACTGTCCAAAATATCAATGGAAACTCTTCAAATAAAAGGCAGAATATCTCATCCATGAGTAAGTTGATCTAGATCATAAAGAAGTTAGGACATTGGTCAACTGACCTTATTATCTTTCTAGTTTACTAATTACAGTCTTACTAATTTATGTCAGTTTTAATATTGTTTTGACAATAACACAATTCATCTTGAGGTCAATGCTTAGCTTCAAGTACATGAGAATTTTATTATTATCATATTTAAACATCACAATTAATTGATTTATGCACATTCAATTTAAAGAGTTAATTTTAAAAAAGATGTATTGAGATATTTCAACATTCAGAATAATAATTGATACAATTATATCTGGTGAAAGCCTGACACACATGGTGTGTTTAGGAGATGTGTGTCTTTACATTGAGTTGTTAAACAGATCAATTTAAATTTCTATTGAACATAGAGAAGAGAAAAAGATCACATTATTTCCCTAGATTGGATAAAACATCTGCATGGACAGCTAAGTTGTTCCATTGCAATTATTTTCTATCCCTTTTTTTGGGGGAACATGGTAAATCTTTTTTTTTTTTTTCAAACTAACAGCGGAATTAGCATCAAGCACATAACTGTGCTGGATCCTTAAACAGTGACTAATCTTAGATCTATGAGATATCTTTTCAAAGATTGCTTAGCTAATGAATATTGGAATGGCACTGAGTGCTCTATTTTGGTGTAAAGCACGACTAACCAATCTAAGCAGTACAGTTTGTGTGTGTATGTGCACAGTGTTGAATTGCCCTAGTACAGCATAACTTGGCTTACATGTAGGTTTCAATCCAGGCCAAGTAGCACATGAATGGAAAACAAATAGGCTAGGAAAATGAGTGTGAATGGGAGGTCCGTCAATAATAGTTGCAAAATTTTTTTCCTATGTTGACGAGCAAGGTTGATAATCAGTGATATTGCATCATTATCATCTTCTCTGTTCACTCCAAACTCTTCCTGTGGA
This sequence comes from Elysia crispata, assembly GCA_033675545.1. Classification (NCBI taxonomy): domain Eukaryota; kingdom Metazoa; phylum Mollusca; class Gastropoda; family Plakobranchidae; genus Elysia; species Elysia crispata. Next base: position 1,269,893 of record JAWDGP010003216.1, on the reverse strand, counting down.
CCTACTGTAGCCTCAACTTTCTTTAAGTACAAGCCTAGCCTTCTGTCTCCTTCTTTCTACCCAAAACCTGCCAAAACAATGAAGTTTCACAGAACATAATTATGTGGATCACTTTAATGTTAGTCCTTACTGAATTCAAAGAGTGTAATCAAGTTATACAGCATATGCTTAAACTGTAAAAACTATTCCTTTTGGTTAACATTCTTTGCTTTATCCCTATACTTTCAAAATTCATACCCTGTATTCTTGAATTTTTTTTTACATTCAAAGGATATTTTTTTCCTTACTTAAAGACAAAAAAAAAACAACGAAAATCAAAATAAGCTGGTTATCTACTTTTTTTGCTTTTAATATGGTTTCCCTAACTGTTTTAAAATTCCATTTTTTTAAAATTTAATAAGGTTGAAAAGAAATTGTATTTTTTTTAAGGCTTAATGAATTCACTGTTTTTGTTGTTTTTTTTCATGAAAGGTAACTTGAGTTTATGTGAAGACCAGAGGCAGCTGGATCAGTGGGGTTTGCCACATCCAGTCCTTGAGGCCTATAGGAATCAAGGTGTCACAACTATGTTTGCATGGCAGGCTGAGTGTCTTCTCACAGATAATGTACTAGGTACAGGCACCATTATTTATTTACTTATTTTATTTAGCTCAGCGCTATATATATTCTCCGTTATATCACTCCACAAAGTGCAGTTCACATGAACAAAATGTGTAGAAACAAGTAATGTGGTTTAATTTATCAAAAGTTTAACATACAGTACAGAGCATAATTGGCAATTCCTTATTCAAACTTTAAGATAATTTCAAGTTATCTGACTACCTTATAATATAAATTATCAATCATAATTATTTTGAAGAAATCACATCCGCAGATATAAAAGTCTAAAGAAGGAAGAAGGAAGGCCCTACTGAAGTTCTGATTGTAGTTTTTGTATTTTGTCTGTATTTTGAACCAAACTTCTTTCAATATTTCTATTGCCTTAGCAGGATCATGACAATTCTAATGAAAAGCTATTTGGAAAAAAATGTTCAGCATGATTTCTATCTATATTAACTACTATTTTCAATTGACCTTCTCAAAGTTTTTACATTTTATTTTCAGATGGGAAAAACCTGGTCTTCTCTGCTCCTACCAGTGCTGGCAAAACCCTAGTGGCTGAGCTCTTAGTGTTGAAACGAATTATTGAGACTGGAAAGAAAGCACTCTTTGTGCTACCATTTGTTTCTGTTGCGAGAGAAAAGATGTATGCTCTGCAGGTAAACACTTTTTTGTAATATCTTGCAAGAATTTATCTTGTCGCATTATAAATTTGTAAGATGATTTTTTTTTCTCAGAAAAATAGTATTAGATATATATATATATATCTTTAATTAGTGTTATCTCTACACTCTATAAAATAATATTTTCTTTTGGAATTACTGGGGTACTCTTTTACTTAGTCTTTTTTGTTACTATTTGCAATCAAATATGCATGAATGACCTTTTGCTAGCATTTATATCAAGATGCTGGGATCAGAGTTGGTGGATACATGGGGAGTTATAGCCCTCCAGGAGGACTTGCACATTTAGATGTGGCTGTGTGTACCATTGAGAAAGGCAATGGCATCATCAATAGACTGATGGAGGAAGATAAATTGTCTGATTTAGGTAAGTAAACAATGAGAACTTGTCTTTGCTAAAATTTTGATGATATTTAACACTTAATCACCTATACCGCTCCCATCCGCTCCTGTCCGAAAATCCTGTACCGCTCCCTATCCGCTCCCTATTTATAGCCAAGTAGGCTTAAATAGCTACCAACATGAAAGTCCCTGAGGTGGGCTAAATAGCAAGGGACGCTATTCTTCTTTATAAAGAGATTGCTTGTTTGATTTCATCTAAGTTCGTTGATTTTATTCAGAATTATTTACCTTGGCAGTTTTCAATTTTGTAAACATGGCTAGACCTAGGCGATCTCATCTCAGTGAGTTAGACCTTCAAGCCTTGATTGACGAACTAAATGAGGATAATGACAGCGATTATCGAGCTGATTCTGACATAGAAATATCAGAAGATGAATCACACAGTGGTTCTCCTTCCATAGACTTGGGGGAGTCTAGTTCAAGATTAGATCTAGATCTAGATCTAGACCCCCAGACTGAAAGTGAGAGACCTGGCCCAAGTGGAGATGGACCTGATCACCCTGATGAATGGACTTATGATATGACAGGTATTGGTACCAATGTACGTGATTTTACACAGGTATCTGGTCCTACACACCCTCTAGATCTAGATGCAGAGCCTATTGAGTACTTTTTTCTGTTATTTCCAGTATCTTTTTTTGACACAATGGTCACCGAAACAATTTTTTTTCTTTAGTCACCTCTTATTTAGCTTCGGAAATGGGAAAAAGTCAGGATTTATGGAGGCGAATTGTGGGAAAAACTTAGGTGATTAAGTGTTAAAGCATAATAATCAAGTGTTTATGGCACAGAACGGATTTTACATTTTTATAGATTAAAAAAATTGATTCTTCCAAACACATGATTTTTTATTTCAAAAGTTCAGTGATATGTACATTTGTAAAAAGGTACTTTGGCAAAAATGGAAACTTACTATGTTATCTCCTCCAAAAGCACTCACTTCAGTGTTACAGTGCAATCCATTTCTGATAACAACACTTTTGAAAGATTTGTGCAGAAAAATAGTTTGATTATATGGTGTGCTTCAGGTGAATTTATGACCAACCTAAAGCATATATATATATATATATATATATATATATATATATATATAATATATCTTTTATTTCAAATTAGTACAATGGGTAAAGCGCTTATCTAGAGGAGCTTTAAGATGTCCTAAAGTTTCAATTACATATTCTCATGTCATGCATGTTTTGAGTACTCTTTGTATACTCTCTTAACATATGAAAGACGAAAGAAAACAAGTATTTAAAATGCCCAACTGAGCAATTCATCTGTAGAGAGTGCAGAAAGCATACTCAAAGTATACATTTCATTATCATATGTTTGTTAAACTTTATAATATATATTCATATATTACATATGCATGTATTTGAAACAGATGAATGCTAAATTGTAAAGGATAGCAGATGAGACTTGTATGTGTCTTTGGAGGTTAGAAATGCTTGGAAAAAAATGAAATAAAAACCTTACACTGAATGACTTGAAGTAGAAGATCATCATGCCTATTCCAGCATAAGGAGCTAGCTTTAAACTTACAAAACAACCACAGATATACCAACATGGGTACCAATATACCAATATTGGTGCTCTCAAATCTCACAGGTTAGTCAAAGGGAATTTTAAAAAACAACCAGGACTGATTATTGGCCAAAGTATAGAGCTGAATATAATGAAAGCTGCAAGAATGATAGATCCTACATTAAATTATTCTTTCTTTGGAGACTTCCTCTTTACCCTAGCTGTTGGAATACATCAGCTCAAAGTGGAGAGATGAACTAGAGCAGGCTGCATAATTTTGTTTACTTTTTTTGCTTGATCACCACTTTTTTTGTCACCACCCAGCTTTGATCTTTAAAAATGTTTCCAACCTATAATTCTGAACAGGTAATCGTGCTTGTAGATAAAAATTTTGTTCTTATAATGAATATTATGTTATATTTTAACCCCAAACACCAAATGATCGATAATGACAATATATCTTTTTTTCTTATTACAAAGTTTCAAATGCATGACACAAACTTTAGCTATTCTTTTATTTTGCAAACACTTTTGATATGGTTTGCGTTATTCCATCTCAATTATTTTGAATACGTTCAGGTTGCCACAGTATCAATTTTTCTCACAATGCTTCATAAAAATTTATTCTAGGAGTGATGGTGGTGGATGAGCTCCACATGGTGGGTGACTCTCATAGGGGCTATCTGCTGGAGCTGATGCTGACCAAGTTAGCTTACATCACATACAAGTGTGTTGGACATTTCTGCTGGTTTATTCTTTTTTTTTTTTTTTAATTCCTTAGTTTTTATGATTTTTTTTAAAATATGTCTTTAGATCTTTCTTGAGAAATTGACATTACAAAATCAGTTTTGGACAAAGAATTTTTAAAAAAATTTGTTTTCATACATACTTTATTGTCACTGACTTAAATTGGCTACCTGCCTCATTCCCACTGTAAAGAACAAAAAAAATAGTTAAGTTATCACCCAGACCACACCTTTTATGAGAAACCTGCTGATTTGTTGTGGAAGGGAAATTCCATAAACGTATTGAAAATCAAGATTATAACATTAATATCTTTTGTTGTTTTTTTCCTTTTTATGAGTTTAATAGTTGGCTTCAAATGATGGATTCAAAGCTATAGAGCTATAGGGGAAAGTCATTGATTTGTAATTATATCATGATAACACATGCATTGACTAGTCAATGAATTAAGTTCTGCTCTTTGATCCATATGATTGTAAGAATATTGACTATGTGTTTTATTAATTGCAAAATCATTTAAAGCAAACATAGTTTGAAAAATGTATTCACAGGGCCAAAAACAATAGAGATGAATCTCAACTCCAGATACAGTTGATTGGAATGAGTGCAACTTTACCTAACCTTAACCTGCTTGCCAGATGGTTGGATGCTGCCCTCTATTGCACAGAGTATCGACCTGTGCCACTCACTGAACATATCAAGGTCAACAACCGGTAAGAGGAAATAAAATCTTTTTCATATTTTCTTGTTTGCTTCTTTACCATTTTATTTATGATTTATTTATATATTTATATAGTTTTGTAATGTGCATTTCTCTTATTTGCTAAATAACAATAATGCCATTTTCTTACAAGGGAAGAGGAATCTTGAGGTGTTGATCCATACTTTTGAAACAGGTAGAGATACACTTCTAATACATTTTTTCAAATGTGAATGTTCAAAAAAGTCTCTTTCTTGTAGACACTCCATCTAATTATATTGGCAACTTAAGGTAAGTGATTATATTTTTGCTCTAACAACTTTTAAGAGAAAATGGTAAATTTTTTGTGTATTTGTTATGTACACAGTTCATTAGTGCCTTTAAAAAAACCTGGCTAATCATGATATGATTATTAGGTAATTCTAACAGCTAAAATTTTATGAACACAAGGATACTGGACAGAGATTTGGAGGTCCAGAGAGAGATTCCTGCTAGCCTCGTGGCTGTGGCACCAGATGACTCTGATCATATTATTGCTCTGTGCTTGGAGACTGTCACTGATGGCAACGCTGTTCTTATTTTCTGCCCTACCAAAAACTGGTGCGAGAAGCTATGTGAGACAATAGCAAAGAAGTTTCATTCATTAAAACACCATCAGCAAGCTTTCAAGAACTCTAATGACATGAATCAGAGAGAGGAAATATCAGAAGGTTGGTTGTCAAATAGTAAAAACAAAATGTTTTTTTACAAAGATTTTGAGAAAGAGTTAAAAAATTTTTTCTTAATGCCGTAAAAGTATACTGAAATGTGGTAAGAATTTTATTCAACCAGTTATTTTTATAGGATAACAGTTTCTTGTTCTTCATCTCTATCTTTTTTAGACAACATCAACATTTATCAAGAATAACCCATCTGAATTCATAATTTTGCTCAACAGAGACCAAGTCCTCTATTTTTCTATAAAGTTAAAATGAAAATTAAATGTGGCCGTAAAGTATTAAGGTCCAAGGCCAAAAAAAAACATGTCAAACATTTGTATGGAAATTAGTCTTACTTTTTAGATTATTTCCAAGTTTGCATTTCACAATTTCATGTGGACTGAAATTCCTTGTAATTGTGATAGTAAGAATTGTTCCCTTATAAGGTAAATGATTTATATTTTGCCAAGCTTCATTCAATGAACCTCTATTTTCTCAGCTTATAATGAGCCCTTGCCATGGAATTTGAGTCTTGATAGATTTAAACTGGCTGAAACAGTTGAACAGCTACGGAGGTGTCCTGTAGGAATTGATCCCATGCTAAGTCGTTGTATTCTAAACGGTGTGGCCTATCATCATGCAGGTAAAGAATAAGTGTATAAACTGTTAGCAACAATTGATTTTTTATAAAAAAGTCAAATTTCAGAGTTCATTGAATTAATAAGAAGTAAGCAAGAATATACTGCCAAGTGCTTGATACTAGACGAATTTGTGAACCACATTTTATTTGATCTTTTGCTAGAACTCATCTAATTTTGTTACTCTTATGAAATATTTCCTTTTCCATTTGTCATAATAGTGCAGACAATGAGTATATAAGTAGAAAACCCCACTACACCAATTATTATTTATTTGATTTGGCACAGTAAGACTTTTACCTTGTTGATTTATATTTATAAAAGACTTTTTAAATAGTTTAGGCATGTATTTAAGAGAAAATGAAATGAGAGCAACACAGATCTTTCAAAACAAATTGAAGGCTAATAAATCTTTAGGCAAAATCATGAGAAAATTTCGGGGATTATTAACTCAAATAACTGCATTTTCTACAATGAGAAGCATGCTTGGGTTAGAATAGCACAATTTGTCAATGAAACAACTGTTAAAAAAGCATTTTTTACATTTCGCCCAAATTGGAAAAAAGATAAGGTGGTTTTGTTTTTATGACAAAACAGAGAAAAAAAAATTTAAGCCCTCGGATTTTTAAAAGTTTATTGGGTTATCCTGGATTGGTAAAGATGTTTTTAACTCATGCAAGACAAATTAAGAGTGGTAAGTGGCTTATCTTAAATTTCTTTGTCTTTGCAAATCAAAATATAGTAAACTTCATCACTGTTTAGTGAGTGATTTTGGAGGAGGTAGTGGAGAGAGAAATGGAAGTTGCCTTTTATAAAAAAGATAAAAGTGGGTTATTTACTTCCTCTTTTTCCATTCAGCTATGTTATTTGCAAGGACCTTCCACAAAAGTAAAATTAAAAAAAAAAACCCTGCTGACTTGTTATGAGAAAAAAATCCAATATTTTGGATTCTGGTTATAAATGCGAGTAATGTGTTGGTCTCCGAAAACAATCTGTGTAGAATTTCATGACCAAGAGACATTATGCCAGTGGTATGATTCTCTTAAATAATTAATCTCTTTGCCATTCATCACAATTCAGGTTTGACATTTGATGAAAGAGACATCATTGAAGGTGCTTTCCGACAGGGGCAGATAAAGGTTCTTGTAGCAACATCTACCCTGTCCTCTGGTGTGAACCTCCCGGCTCGTAGAGTGATTGTTCGAACGCCAATGTTTCATGGCCATGTCATAGATACACTAACATACAAGCAGATGGCTGGTCGAGCAGGGCGTAAAGGTGTTGATACACAAGGTAAGTATTTTTCAATGTTTTATCAAGATTGGTGTGGGTCAGTTATAATGACTGCAGACTCAGTTCTTAAAAACAGGTAAGTTGTGCTTGCTCTGTAAAAACATTAAAAACTTGATTATGATCAAGCAGGTATTTTTTTTCTCGTCTATTGTACACCTGACTCTGGGAAATACACAAAGAAAGTTAAATGTCAGTGACCAATTTGTCAATAGTTGAAAAACTACATTATCTATCATCAAAATCAATAATTTCTTGATCTTGCAATGAGGGTAATAGCTTCCTATACCCTGAAAATTATGTTGATATGCAAAATTAAAATTAAATATGACTCTCCCAGTAGATATTGAATGCCTTTAGGATTAAAAATTTGAAGTAGTTTGCTCATAGCTTTGCGACATTTTAGTGAGACACTGATATTTTTTATCTCAGTTTATTGTGTGTAGTTTAAGTACCTTTTGAGAGTTTAGCAATGGTCTTATACATCATGCACTTCTTGTCAAAAAAGTGAACTTTAGAAACATTTCCATTTATATATGAATAAAAAAAAACAAACAAAAAAATAAACTGCAAAGAGTTAAAGAAAATTATTCTTTTCATCTTTTATTATAACACATTTTTCTTTCAGTTTCACTTTCATATTTACCATTTGAAGGAAACAGAAAACAGTGGTTCAAATTTCTTTGATTTTAAAATATAAGTTGTTTAATCATGAAGATGTAATTGTTCTTTTACTTTATAGGAGAGAGCATTATTATTTGCAAGCCCCAGGAGAAATTAAAGGGCAAAACTCTGCTTCAGGCTGAGCTTCCACCAGTGGAGAGCTGTCTCCATTTTGATCCAGAGGAAGGACTTAGTAGAAGTCTCAAGCGAGCGGTTTTAGAGGTATTTTTCTAAATTTTTGTTTGTATTCCTATCATATTTTGAAGCTATGCAGGTCTTACCACTAAGTACAGAGATTGATTTGTCTGAGAGCTGTCTTAACCTATTATCTATTTATGAAAATTTTACCAGATGCTGAAACTTTTCTAGCCCCCTAAGCATATGGCATATGACTTTAAGAGATACTTGCATTTAAGGATTTATTTCCAATTTGCAGACTTCAAAGCTTTAAAACAATCCATAGAGAAAGAGCAATTTTCTTTCTCGTACATTAAGAAATGAATATAAATCTAATGAAAACAATTCTACTGTCTTTTACAAGGTTGTTGTCAGTGGTGTAGCACCAAGCCCTGAGGATGTCATGACTTATGTCAACTGTACCCTTTTGTCGGCATCAATGAACTCTGATAGTGCTCGTGAAAATAGTAGCAGTGTCCTTATTGAGAGCTGCATCCAATTTCTACAGGATAATGAGTTTGTGACAATTCAGAAATCCACAAATGGAGGTAAATTACCATTTCTTGCATCTCCTTTTTTGAATTTGGTAGTAAGAAAATTAACGAAATGGTTCACTTGCAGTTTAAAGGAAAGTCAGTTTGAATAAGGATAGATGTAATGTTATTTTCACGTGATATTTCTATTTTAAAATTTATGTTTTCTTTTTTTTTTATTTTAGCTATCTTTTAAGTTACTCAGTAACAAGACTAGGTATAATAAAGAGATATGATTCCTTTTTTTAAAGAAATGAGCAATTCTTTTACAACATCTCATGAGGATATCTGGCTGAATATTTAATTAATTGCAAAATGAAAGATTTATACTGCTTTTCTACTTTCATCATCTATATTACCAAAGTTAAGGTATATTACTCGATGATTTAAGATTAAGAATATAGAAAAATGGCAAGTTTTGACAAATATTATCCAAGGACTGAGTGTACTGAAAAACAATACATAAGCGATATAGAACTCTCTTTCAAATCCATTTCAGATGGTGTAGAAGTGAATCGTTTTCATCCAACTCTTTTGGGTTCTGCTATCCTTGCATCATCACTCTCGCCTGATGAAGGTCTGGCTGTGTTTGCAGAACTTCAGAAGGCTCGCCGTACTTTTGTGCTGGACACAGACTTGCACATCATATATTTGGTAAGCCTTTGATCCTCTTGATGAAAATAGAGTTTGGGCAAAAACGCAAGTGGTATAATTTTCTCAATTAACAAGAGCTGAATAGTTACTAAAATTTCAAAGGATATTTTTTTTTAATGAGCTAAATAGCTCAAAGTCAGGACGAATATTTGCTTGAATATCAACATAGGTAATTATATAGATGCCCCAGATTTCAACTACATCACCGATCATGTATATGCCTGATGGTTTCGGTCACTGAAAAGATGTTGCATTTAATCATTGCTTCAAGTTCAGCAGGAGTTGATGAATTCTTCTGTTTTTGTCCAACTATTTTCATGAGTAAGATTGAAAGCAGATGTTGGACATGCTGCAATAAAGGAATCTACCGTCTTAGAATTTGAAAATGATATACATTTCCATGACTAGCACGTATGAAGACTACAACCCTTGTTGTACAAGAAGGTCCTAACCATACTGTTATCTGAGAGCTCATCAGTATAACCAATGACCACAAAACAGTATGGAGAACTTAACAACTTATAAATAACATCTTATCTAAAATTCATGAATGTTACATAGTTTGAAAATGTTGGAAGTAGAGGAAGATGGCTTTTTCCCAAATCATGAAAATAAAAAATCAAATGTGACTTGATTTTGCTAAAAAGATTAGAAAAAAAGAATTGCCAAGTGTGATTTTTTTTTTCACAGGTCACCCCTATATATGCCTTTGACATGACTTCTGCAAGCCTTGATTGGTGCCATTATTATGCTTTATGGGAGGCTCTAACCCCTGCAGATCGACGTGTAGCAGAGATGGTGGGTGTTTCAGAGGCATTCATAGCACGTGCCATAAATGGGCGTCGCTTGAATGGAAAAAGTGAGGCCCACAGGAGACAACTTAGTGTACATATTCGATTCTACACAGCCCTGATACTGTATAACTTGGTATGTTGAGTACTCTGTTGAGATCAAAGGTGCGCTTGGGTTGTGGTATCCATTGTAGTCTGCTTTAGCATAACTGATTAAAATTAGCTAATACAAACATAACTTTGTCTGTGAAGTATACAGCAAAAAAAATTATAATTGGGATTCGAAAATGCCAATTAGTAATCTGTAAATCTGCGTATAAGAATCATGATCATACATATACTTTTTAACCAATGAAAGAAATTGTTTCAAATTGTTTATGTGGACAAGTCTCTCTTAGAGTCATATATTGAGACAGCCATGGCATGAAACCCTTTCATTCTTTTTAAGACAATATCGGTTTATTTTTATCTTTGTATTCAAAGATTTGGTATTTTGAGGTTTCTATTTATGTGGAGTCACAAAATGCAAATTTAACCAATAATGAGAAATTCCAGAGAATCAGTGTATAATTCGCACTGAGAGAGGCTTAGGCAATGTTTGGCAACTTAAAACTGCTGATCTGTGTATGTTTGGTGTTTGACCCTTGCTCTACAAATAAGTCTGTTATGTTCTAGTGTGAGTAATTTGTGTGTCCTGGTCAGGCCCAAACACTTTTGTTGATAGCATATAGTCATTCAAGTGTGTTCGATATAATTCTGACTATTACAGGGCATTGTGATAATGAAAAGAAGTAATTCTTTGTGCCTGTCACAAGTTCACCTTTTTTGCCTTGTTTAGGAAATTTTATCAAGTTTCAAAGAGCAACCATCCTCTTCTTTGTTTGTGAAAGAATAACATTCCTCTTGCAATTGATTTTTGAGGAACATACTTTTCCACTCCATAAGACTTTATTGTATTCATTGCCAATTTAAAGTTTCTGTAAAATAAATATGTTCTACCAGAGTATTTTCAAACTTTTTAAAAACTAAGTTGAATAAAAAACTGACAGGATGATTTCAAATTTCTTAGTCAGACATTTGGAAGTAGTATAATTGTCTGCGTTTTAGTCATAAAAGACATGAATTCAATAAAACTGTGTAAAACCAATAGCAATTTTTCTAACGTTAGGAACCCAAAGACCACATTCATTTATGCACTCACCTAATGGCTTTATGAGTTCAAATTTCTAAGTCTGAATATCAGGGTGGTTTGTGTAATTTGTCTCTGCCTCTGCAATGACATAATAATTCTGAGAAAAGTATATATATATATTTATATATATATATATAAAAATGTTTCAAAGTTTAGAATAAGTATAGTGCTGTACTTTTGAAAGGGCCTTATTAATTCCCTCTGTCATAGAGGGTTTGATATTAATTATGCAGCTTGTGTCTCATGTTAAACTAATGAATTTAGGAAATTTTACACATATTTCATAAATAAACTTATTGTGACATACATTTATATTATATTGGAAACAAAATAGGAAAGGTTAAACAAATACAGAGTCAAAATTAAAAGAAAATAGAAATCCTGACTTTAGTAATGCAAGCAAATTATCAAAGACTTCACATAATCCACAATTTATTAAATTGAAATATCACGATACGATCGAAATTGAAAGACTCCCTGAGTGAAAGAAAATCTGTTTGCAGCTTGAAACTCCATAATGAGATTGATATAAATTTTATCATTAAGATATTTGTGACTTTGAAAAACTAACAATTTTTAAAAAATTTACAACAGCATATTTTCCATATTGAGGCTTTGACTCTACCAGAATGTGAAATTTGACCCAATGTAACTTCTGTTTTCTCTTTAATTTTCACAAATATCTGATGAGAAGAACCCCATGCTTTTGCAATTGAGCACTTATTTTTTAAAAAAAGAATTTTAACAACATAATTGTGGGTCACTAAAAATTATAATATTTTTTTATAAGCTTTGTTTTGCAAAAACTGAACATAGCTGTTCAGTATTCTTTAATTACTAGAGTTCAATGACATTTCTAACATTCTGTGGTGTAAAAAAATTATTTTGCTTTTCTTAGAATTATCTTTTATTGTAATTTCTTTGATATGTCAAATTGTCAACTCTAATATAAACAAGGCACAAACCATCTCAGACAGTGATCCCTATTTTTTTTATTTGGGAAAGGCTTATAATGGTTATGTCTTAAAAATTTAATACCGTTAAATTATTACTATATGCACAAAGAAACAAGTTTCACCTTGAAATCAAACTTACACAAAGCCCCCGCTGTAGATACCTATAAGAAGACAATCTCAATGCAAATTATCATTTATCAAATGACTATGGACAAGAAAAACTCAGTCAGGTGTTAGAGTGCTTTCTTTTCAAAAGTCCCAAAATCCTTACTTGTAATTGACTTATTAGTTAAAAGTATCTTAATGAATAACACCTTAAGATGCCAGAAATCAAAACACAATTCAACTCATTCAATTGTTCTTGCAAATGTGGTTTTCATGTTAAAAACAGGTGCGAGAAGTGCCTCTGATTGAGGTTGCCCACAAGTTCAATTACAACAAAGGCCAACTGCAATCTTTGCAGCAGTCAGCTGCTACATATGCTGGTAAGAGAGATCCATTATTTAACTTAAGCTGTTATTGGTACTTGATTTAAAAAACTTAAGTATTCACTAGCTCCAGAACCATTCGGGAAAATTGATAAGATGAAGTCAACCCCAAATGAAGACTAAGCAGATGACAAAGTTTGTCAGACTTGGAAAATGTTTCAAGGAAACACTCTGACTTGCAAAGCAGCCCAGATGATGATGAATCAGCTCATTCAAACTGTTCAGAAAGATAAAGAAAAAGCAATTAGTGGTAGTTAACTGGGTACACCAAAGAAATTGGATAAGAAGCAAATGAACTCAGTCTGATATGGCCCATTTTCTGGCAACATTTCCAGAAAAGGGCAGCATCAGCTTTGAATAAATGCAAATACAAAACAAATCTCTCAAATTTAACAAGCAAAAATATCACTGCATGTTTTGAGATTGTAATGAAAGTGGATCCCAACTCATGGAACAATGATTAGTGGTCCATAAATACATGCCTTACAAAACTAGTTCATGACAGGAGTGATACAATGTACAAGGACCTCTTCAAAACCACACACTGACGATCCTCAAACCAGAAATGCAGCTAGTGCATTGGCAAGAGAAGATGTTTAAGTAACATGAAAGAAAAGTCAAAGAAGCTATTAAGTTTACGTGGAAACGTAAGCATTGATGAGGAAATGATTAAGATCCATGGGAAACATTAAAGTGTTGTAGGTGCTCCAGGTGGACCTGGGAAAAGACTGTGGTGCTAATTTGTATATTTTTGATTAATGAGAGCTCGGTGGACATTTAAAGTTTTAAACTTATTCAGAATGTTGCCTAATGTTGCATGCATGTCACACAATTAATTTTAATTCAAAGTAGCAAGCTAATTGGTGGGTGTATAGGGACTCAGTGAGCCCTGATAAAACAAAACAGACAGAAGTCACTAACCTAGATAGGTTACTTGCACAAGAATTGCATTTCTCCGTCGATACAAGTTGTGTTCAAATGGCAACTCAAGACTCTGGCAAAAGGGACAATGTATGCTTTCTCCTCATTCAGAACTACCTTTACAAAGACTATGTTCAGCAATACCATGATAATGTGAACTGTCCTGCTACAAACAAAGACATTCTTAATGCTGCCACACAAATGGATAAGTGCACCTCATGCTCAGAGGGATCAGCCTCACTATCATTCCTGAGACCAAAAGAATGAAACAAAACAATAAAACATTTGAAGGTTAAGGGCTTATTAAGCAGTAAATAGTATAAAGCTTGATGTGAGATATCTTTTGACCTCCACCACAACCCTTGCAACAAAAGGAAGAGTAAATTCGAATGCAATGTATCAGTTTTGCCTTTGTCCATGATTTGCTTGAGATAATATTTGTCATTCCCACCAAGTGTCCTTCGAACCTTGTGTTTTTAATTTCAAGCCTTCTTTTCATAACACACTGATGATATGAACAAATGTTGTTTTGATGTGGATATTTATCCCTTTCATTTATTTGATATAATAAAAAAATTTGATAGCAAGCTAGAGTCCAAGTTGGCATGAGTTTGAGTACTGATTTCGCATTGTGCCCATAGGAACTGAATTTATTTGCTTTTACAGAGATCCACTTAGGGGGAAATGTAAATTGTCTATTTCGGGAGAGTAAAGCCACTTGGACACCTTCTTTAGTTTTAAATTTAGTTGCCCATTGTGTTCTAGATGCTTATTTGAATGTCAGAGGATTAGTTTCAGTCTACGTGGGTTTCTTTCTAAGTCTTTGAAGGTGGCTTTTAATACTTTTTTTTATTGCTTACTTTTTGTGCCATAGGTATGATAACAGTTCTGTGTGGTCGCTTAGGCTGGCACTCACTGGAGCTTTTGCTGTCAAGTTTTCAGCATCGACTGTCAAGCGGGGTCCAGCCTGAATTAGTGGACTTGGTGCGAGTAGCAGCTCTGAGCGCCACATCGGCACGGATGCTTTTTAATGCTGGCTACAAAACAGTGGCTCAGCTGGCAAGAGCTAAAGCTGTGGACTTGGAAAACTTGTTTCGAGTTTCAGTACCTTTTCAGAGGTAAAATAAAACTTGAAAAACTCTCTTACCATTACTTAAGTTTAAAATAAGTGTATGTCTTTAAACCAGAGTTAATTATAAGGACACTTTGAATTTAAAGTGTACAACTGGAGTTAGTGAGGAGATATTCAATTATGTGATATTTCTTTAAAAAATGTACAAATTTGTAAGCAATATCGCGAAAAAACCAAAACCAAAATCAATGAAAGGCAAGAAACATGATTTAAATCCAAAGCCAAAATATATAAGTGTATATTATAACTGGATATGTTTTTAAAATATTAAGATTGATAAATAATAACTTTTTTTAAATAAGTCTTTATTAGATTTCTTACTTTTACTAATATTTACTTTGGTGTTGAATCAAAAGACTAAAGCCAAAGTTTAAGGAGCCCTGATAAAAAAGAGTAAAAAAATTGAAACAATGCTTCTTTTGTAACTACACTTCCAAAACGATTTATTGATTTATGATTTTGATGCCATTAGGGTCTTTAACTGATCTGCAACTTTCTAAACATATGCCAGAGTAAAAAAGGACTGTCCTTCAAACATCCAGCTACTAATGCTAAGAAATTAAGCAAACAGTAAAATCTTGCTAGGCCTATCAAATAACAAGTTGTCACCAAAAAAAAATGAAGGCAGTGGATGTAAATGGTCAGGTGAAATAAATCTGTCCGTAGTTCATCAATTGTATTGAAGCAAAGCATTTAATCTTTGTTTATTCTTACCTATACAGTGACAAACAGCAGGAAGGAGAAACGGCCTGGGAGGCTAAGGAGAGGCAGCGAGCTCGGTGTATCTGGTTAACAGGCAGGAAAGGGGTGACTGAGCTTGAAGCTGCAGAGGTCATCATACAAGAAGCCAAAGATATAGTAGAGGGAGACCTTGGAGGTGCAGCCATCTCCTGGGAGACAGTTGAGGGGGAGGAAGAGGAGAAAGATGAAAGCAAGAATGGGGAGGACCACAACTCATCAAGGATTGATTCTCTAGAGGACAAGGGCAATAAGAATATTGATGAGGATAGCAAACAAAAATCATGTAATCCAAACATCGTTGGTGGCAACAAAACTGGACTCAACTTTATCACTCCAGAAAAATCAATTAGGGTATTCTTCCCAAAGGAAAGTAATGATAAAGATCTTGATGGTGGCGCTTCTGCAGCAAACAGAGTAGGATCAGTTAAGTTAACTGATAACCCTCTCTATATTTCTACAAAGGTTTCTACCAATGCTGACCCTGAAACTATAAAGAGACCTAAAGAAGGAGAAGAAAAAGAAAAATTAGGTTCACCACATAACAGTCAGGCAGGTTCCTCTAGAAGAAGATCAAGCAAGAGTTTAGATGGCAGCAACTGCAGCAGTTTAAACCTAAGTCATAGTTTCCATTGTGGCAGGAGGAGCAATAGAAAGAAATACTTTGGGCAGACAATTCTGAGTCCTCCTGTTGGTATAGTTGAAAGTGCTCTTAAATCTTGCCATGATAAACAGCGTTCACCATTAAATATTGGACAAGAAGATACACTATTTGGGACAGTGTCTGACAAAACAACAAGACTTTCTTTTAGGCTCCATTCAGACAAAAATGTTATCACATCACCTCTATTAATGAGAGATATGTCTGCTTATACTGGTTTCCATTCAAATGGGATAGAGAGTGATTTACAAGGCACTTCTAAAAAATTGAGTGAGAAAGAGGAAGAACCAAAGAACATGATTGCAGAATATGCTTTTACATATAAGTCTCCTGCGGATAAAAAACAGTACAAAGATTTATCTCATTCTTTATTGCAAGTCAACAATGTAAGAGAAGTGAATAAATCTTGTAATGCCTCAGAAGAATCAAACACTCAAAAATCCAACCAAAGTGACTTTTCGTTTAGTGCCAGTTTTGACTTGGATTCCCAGGCACCAAAACTTGTAAATAGCTATTACAAAAGACAAAAGTTTCGGAGTGAAGCCAAAACATCCAAAGATTCATTTACAGAGAGCAACTTAATTGTTACCAAAACTAAGTGCAACTTTAAAGATGCATATGATAAAGAGCTTAAGCAAGGCAATGTTTTATGTAATACCAAAAATGACTCATTTGATGACTGTTTTTCAGAGATGCATGAGGGTAATGAATTAAATTCACATTCAGAAGTTATGTCATGCAAACACATGAAATTGATAGACAAGACAAAGGAGTTTTTGCAATATCTGCCTGATAAGACTGTAGTTTGTGTAGATATGGCCAAAAACCAAAATCAAGAGAAAGATCTAAATACTTTTGAAGGCATGGAAATGAAAAATGGTGAGGAGGATGAAGAACAGGGGAGTTTAATTGCAGCCAGCAACAGGTTTGACCACTTTGATGAGGGCATGATAGAAAATGAATTCTTTGATAGCTTTAGTGTGTCTTTCACCCAGCTGAAGACAGAATCTTCTGAAATGATAAACAAAATTGAATCTAAAGGTAGCAAAAGTGTTTCCAAAGATATGAACACAGATGGGCCAGAACTTTTATTTGGAGAGAAAAATTTTGATTCAGAAGTTAGCAACAAAACACAAACAGACGAGGATGAAAATGTGTTACTGGCAGCCTTAGACCTCAGTTTATCATTTGAAACATCACCTTTTTCAGTTTATAAGGAAAGCCATGGTAAAAATGAGCCACAAAATTCAACACCTGTAGAAAGTTTTACGAATGTCCTAGCCATGCCAAATTTTGCTCCTCAATACTCTACGAATACTCCAACCTCACGTTCTATATCAAGTAGGAGAAATCTAAGGCACAGAAGAAAACAATCCGATGGCATGAAAAATAATCACCAAAGCAGCCCCTTGGCATTTAAAACTACTCAGTCAAATCAAGCTATATCCCAACCAACTGCTGAGGAATTTTTCACAGATTCTTTTAGCCTTACACTCATGGATAAAATGGTGATAGAATGTGACAATCTACAAGCAGGCACACAATTTGGTTGTGATGACGCTAGCATAAATCAATGTGAAACAGCAAGAAAACAGAAAAGAGAGGAAAAGGATGATCTTAATTCATTCCCTGATCAAAGCTCAAAGAAAGGAACTGTCATTGAAGAAAACATAGGATCTGCAAATTCTTCCCGACAAGATGGAAGTGACTGCGTTCCACCAACTCCACCTGAAAGATCAATAAGTCATGCATCGCCTCTGAAAATGTCATTTTATTCTCCACTAAAACCTAAGCCATTCAAAAATGGATCAAAATTAACAAATGACTGCAGTCCTAAACCTCTCAACTTTAAGAATTTGGCTGAACCCTTGGAGACAAAGCTTTCACAGAAATTCAACAATGGTAAGGTGCAAAAGGTGGATTATCAAAAGAAAACTTTCGGTAAGCATAAAATGAATGACAAAGGCATTGAGGAATCGGTACCATCAGAACCTGCAACACAGCTAAACATGAAACAAAATCAGAATGATCCAGACTTTGAACATCAGGGACCACATTCACCACTACCTTTTCCCCAAGCATCACTAGCAGGTATATCATCTAGTGTTTGCCGCATTCCTCCCACTCCAATTGCATCCCAACTCACTCAGCAGTCTTTCTCCATCATTGATGTGTGTGCAGATCGTCGCCTCTTTGAGTCCTTCATTTCTGAATGGCAAACACAGTCAGCCTTCTCATTGTCAGTAGCATGTGAAAAGCTTCCATTTCAAGGAGAAAAATCAGACCCTCAAAGTGCAACCATTGGTCTAAAGTTCAATAAAAGTGAGTATTATCTAATTATATATAATTATGTGATATTTATGCTGTTGCAGTATTATACACTTATATTTTTTGCACTTTTTTTTTTCAAGGTTCAGAATTTTGTAACTCTGGCATGCATAGTGCATTGCATATGCAGGCATTTCACAGTTGTACACATTTTTATACTGGGAAACTGGAAAGTTACAAGGTTTTAAGCCTTGCTTCCTTAACTGCATCAAACTTTTCTACTTTTCCACTTTTGTCAATAGTAAAATGCATATTTAAAATACAAAATTTTGGGGGGCATAACTAAAAGTGTCTGTGCTTTATCATGAAGCAAATAAAACGAATGTGTTCATGATCACATTTATAAGCATCTTCAACTGTGAACCCCCTAGCCCTGGGAAAAATATGCTGTCCAAAAAATTTTTCACCAGCCACCCTTAAAATATTCTCACTTGAAATTTGTGCAATGAATCATGCTCAATGATATTCAATAAAATGGTAGTTTAAGAAAGCATTTTCAGATCAACTGAGTATTGAAAGGAAACAAGTAAGTCGGTCTGGAAATGTTTTATTTTTTTCCCTTCATAGGACAGAGTGACAAACTTGTTAGTGCATAAAATGGTGACTATAGTTGACATTTCCATGTCAATTTGATTTATGTGTGGGTTTCTTTAGGGAAGTAAATAGCTTACAATTTGAAAAGAATTGAAGTGATGCAAAATGGTTTTAGAATACTAAATATTGCCACCAACAAGTTGGAGTATTGACATTCTTAAGACTCAAATATGCTATGTCACATTCAATAAAAAGATCTGAACTTCCAATTTTGAGTCAACTGTAAAGTGACTTTTACATACTTCTAACATATATTTTTCAAGCAATAGTTGCTTTTAAATACCTGCCACTCCAGAAAAACTACCAGTAGCACCGGCTCTGGATATGAGTCACAAGACTGGCATAATAGTCCCTGACAGCACTATGATGGTGCTTGGCCTCGCTATTAGCTGGGAGAACAGAGATGTTTATTTTATCTCTCTCATGCCCGATGGATATCTTGGTGAGAGTTTTAAAATTCTTCATTGTTATTTTTAGTACTGTGGAAAAACCATTGATTGTTTCTGTGCTGCAACTAGGAACTATCAAAGAATCTAAAAGAAAATATTACTTCATCATGTTTATATGTTGTTGATAACTTATTTATATGCAGCATGTTGAAATATGTATGAACTCTAATTGTGGAGCTATTTAATACATGAAGCTTTTATTAAAAAATTGATAGGAAAGAAAGCATGGACAGCTGAACACAAGTTTAGGACTCTCAAAATCGCCTGACCTTTTTAAATACAAGATTAGCTCATATACTTTAAACTATGATATTCTTTGGTCATATCTGAATGATCTTCTAAGTGTAGCTCAGAAAGACCTGAAAAGGTGATATAGTGGAAAAGTTTAATTTGGAAAAATTGCTGACAAAGAAATGAACGATTTCATTGATGATAGATTTAAATTATTTTTCTTTGTTACCTTGTATAACAGATGAACCATTTGAAATTAATTTCTAGCAGATGAATTATTTGAACTTTTTCCGATTCCCTAATCTTTAATTGATTTACTGTTATGATTAAATCTCTTTAGACAAGAAGAGAGTAATGTGCTTAAAAGCCTTAGGTTCAAATGGCTTATATAATTTTTTTTTATTTGTACACAATCAGGTTTGTACTCATTGATGTTTTTTCATCGCCATGTCATGTATCAAAAAATGATATGATAAACAGAGATATTATCATTAAATAAAATATTTATAAAATATTTGTTTTTATGATTTCTCTATTACTCGCCAGTTGAGTGTGATCCAAATGACAGTTTATCAGAACCAGGCTTAGATAACAGTCTGACACAGCAAGAAAGAATTTTAGCCATTACAGAGCTCCTTAACTCCAACCAAGGTTAGATGCTTGATGTTGATCTCAATTTCATTTCATATTTCATTTCATGTAAAAAGGAATTGTCAATCATAACCCAAAATATCTGAATTGAGGTGTTCAGAATATGAATGAAATTAATTGGTTCTGATCCTTTTTTTTTTCTTTATTCAATTATGAAACAGACACTTTAATTCTTTTCATTTTGTTATATATTTTCTAAATATGCTTAAAGCTTACTTTATATTCTTCTAAAATATTCATGAAGGGGCAAAGTCACAAAAAGTAATAGCCTATGATGCTAAGGCTGTTTACATAACTCTTGCCAAGTCCTTTGGTGTCACACTGGCATGTTGTGAAGATCCTCGGGTGGCTGACTGGATTCAAGGACCAACATCACGACTCAAAAACCTTCATCACATGGTAGCCTCATTTTGCCCAGAAGAGCTTCCTCTTCTAGATGGTGAGTGGAAATCAGGTGTGAAGCAGTATTTGTGATACTTAACATGGATGAATATAAACGAAATGCTGGAAAACAAATTCTATGACTAACCTAGATGAATATAAATTGTAGGAAAATAAATTTATAACCATCTCTTCATTCAAAAAGTTCAGAAAAGACTGTCTGCTAGAGACAGATAGAAAGGACAATGGCTTTAAATATATGTACACCACATTAAGCCTAACTTGAAGTTATCAAAGAAACAAAATTCTCAGTTTTCCGTTCTTTGCATTTAATGTGAGTTTTTAAAAGTTCTATTCTGATTCTTTCTCTTTGTTCCCATTAGAGAGTAGGTCTGTTTTCCATCATAAAAAAAATGTGTGTATATTCTGTCGCAGTAAAACAGATTACTTGCTTTAAAGTTTAACCAAAGAAAGCAGACTATTTATGTAGTTGCAATATTTTACTAGAGTTCAAATTACAGCTATGGAGACTTGTTTTGGCACAACAGCTTTGGTAGTGAATAGATTCAAATTCCAAATAAAAAAAAGTAACTCAATTTTTCTTCGGCAAAAGTATGTTAGGGATTCAGCAAAAACAAATTGAAAAACAATCATATTTACATCAATTTCCATATTGTTGCAAAAGTTTTTCAGAAAACTTCTAGAAATCAGCTGTTTTCAGACTTAGTAACGTACTTGTGCTGATCATACACATAAAAATCTATCGTAATTTATTTACTCAATCATAAAAGCTACCAGAAAATAGTGCAAGCAAAAGGGAGTTTTCAGAGAATGAAATCGGTACTAACAAATAAATGTCTCCATTCATTCAAGAATGCCTTAGAGTGCTATTTTGAATTATCCTGATGTATGGATGAGAGGCCTGGACAATTTCAAAACAGCTACAAAAGAAACTGGAGGCAACAGAAATGTGGTTCCTATGGAGAATCTCATGGACTGCAAATAAATCAAATGAATGTTTGTAGCTGACTCAACAAGATCACCCGTAAATAGAAATCTTAAGTCTTTAGCACCAGGCATTTTTGGCGATTTGATGAGAACAGATGGGGAAAACAGGGTGAAAAGATGTTGGATGAACTAACAAAGTTGCTAAATGCAGGAGGAGTGATAGATGCACTAAAGCAACAAGTGATCAAGATATTCGGAAGGCCATGATTGCCTACACTAAAAAGCAGAGCACCTGATTGATTGAAAGCTACCAGATTGAACCTCAACACAATCACAGCTTTTAGTAAAATGAGGAAGTAACTCTTGATTCCCTTCTCTATTCATTCTTTAACAGCTGTGAGTGGAGGAAGTAGCTATGGTAGCATTGGCTTTGATATAGCCCATGAATCATCCTCTAAGTCCAGTGGGCGTCTGCGTGCATGCACAGAGAGTGTGCTGGCTCGAGCCTTGATGGAGAGATATTATAGACCAAGGCTGGCGGAGGAGGGTCTGCTAGAAGTCTTCACTGAAGTGGAAATGCCTGTTCTTCTGACGCTGGCCAGAATGGAGCTCAATGGATTTGGTAGGATAGATTTCAGTCTTTTTCAATTCCGTTTTACAGACTTGTGTTATTTTTATAGGTGAAATTTCATAACCAAATCGATTTTAATCGAACATTTAATAATCATTTTGATTGATGAGTGCAAATACTTGAGCAATATATCTATTGTTATAGTGACAGATTTGGAAACTTAGAACTAGATAATGACAAAGCTTAAAAATTATGAAGTTTTCAGGACTGCAAGCCATTTTATGTGGGGTCATTAATGCATCTATGTGGTGCGTTGTGAGAGAAAAACAATTTACGAAGATGAGCGTTTGACTGAAAGATAATTTATATACTCACAAATGAAAAGAATAATAAAAAGTAAAAATGAGCAGTAGCTAAAATGATCCAGTAAAAACTGTTCTTCACGGACATTGTTGGATAGGTTACTGCAGCTAGTTTGCATTTTTCAATTTCTTCTTATTTTATAGATATTAATGTTTTTATTATGATCAAGTTTTTGTCTCTGAGAATTAGAATGTTTGGATATGAAGTGAATAAATTGTGCGCTCACTGGTAGAGAATTTTTTTTTCAAACACTAAATTTTTATTAATTACTAGGAAAATATTAGATTACAATGGCTGTGTGCGTAATACATATTTGCCTTTCTTTACCAACCACAAATCTTTTGCTGGTTTTAATATAATTTATATATATTTTTTTAAATCAATTTCACTTTCAATTTTTTCATTTCAGGGGTTTGTAAAACTGAAATAGAGAGCCAGAAAACTTTGATGATCACAAAACTGACAGCTCTTGAAGAAAGGGCGTATGAAATGGCTGGTCATACGTTTAGCTTGACCTCTACAGATGATATCGCAAAGGTTAGCAGCGAAAGTTGCTTTATCTTTACTAAATTTTTTTTCCAAGCTCCACACGAATTCATACCTATTTATTGCTTACGCTATCACCATCACTTTCATTCTATTATGGAAGAAGAATAAATTTAGTTAGAGTAGCAGTTTATTTCTCAAGCAAATAAAAAAGTACATTATCCTCATTATGGACATAATTTTGATGTTTGTTACCTTGCACAGATACTATATTCGGAGCTAAAGCTCCCTATAAATGGTGATCCCAGTTTGGTACCCCGACTTTCCACTGGGCAAGGTCCTGGTCGAAGAGGCAGAAACAACAATGCTCTGATGGGTAGCACCAGCAAAGAGGTTCTGGAGAAGCTCACAAAGTTTCACTCTTTGCCAGCTTTAATCCTCGAGTGGAGGAGGATCAGCTCTGCTCTAACCAAATCTCTCTTTGCCCTGCAGCGCACTGCCAGGTGGCTGTACATAATTCTTCTATTTAACTGAATAAGTTTGTTGAGTAATGGCTAATTTATTTTTCTGTTCCATTTCTTCTGAGAGTTAAGATTCCATCCTGTAAAAACATAATAAAATTGAAGAATCATCTGTTCAGGTTTTTTTGCTGTTAAAACAAAGAGTGAAATGTAGGTTTAAGGAATTATTTTGATCAGTCAATTATATTTTGTTATATTTACTTTTCATTATTTAGATAATTATGCAAGTAAATAATTTTTAGTGTTTGTCATTTATTTCAAGCAGAGATTTCTTACCCTCATAGTATTATTTTATTCCCATTATAAAAAAAATTATAGATATTCTTCAAAGTCTTACCTCATTTCTTTTTTCAAACTGTCATTTCTAAATCAGGCATTGCTTGAGGCTTAATATGCCTCGTGTTTTTGGTGACTGCCAGATTTTCACTGCAACTGGTAGAGTCAGCATGGCTGAACCAAACATACAGAACATTCCAAAAGATTTTGCTATAGAGATTCCAGGTTAGGCTCATGAACCTGAGAAAGTGTAAATACCAATGATAAGTAATAATTAAGGTATTTTTTCATTCAACATTACCTTTAAAATTTTTTATATCGCATTGGACATGAATGTTTCTAAATATATATTGTAAGTTTATTGAGGTATCAACAAAATTGGTGAAAAAAAAAAGCATAAAAAAAAAACTAACATTGAACATGTTAACACTTTATCAAATTCCACAATACTTTGATTTAATAGAAGTATGAATCAAGTGCTTTTGATGTAAATGGTTTATTCACACATTAGGTGATACAGTCCAAATGCTAACATATACAACATCATTGCAATGAGCAGTTTGTCTACACACACAGCAACCTCTAATTATTCAAATTTATAACTGACTTATAGCTGAGATAGGACAATTTTTTTTTCAAACTTGAAGTTCTAAGCTAGTTATCTACTGTCAAAACTATCCACTGTTACTTTATTACAGGTAATAGGCTTCTGCTTTGAATATTTCTGTCCATATTTGCCTCAGATTATATAGGCGAAAGCCCTACAGCTAGTCAACCTGCACCAAGGGTGGTGAAAAAAGGCTCAAAACTTGCAGCAATGAGAGGAGTTAAGCTGCAACCTGCTCGGATTATGGATCCTGATAATGTTATTACAGCTCCTGTGAGCATGAGGAAAATGTTTGTCCCTTTTAAAGGTGATTTTTTTTTTCCTTTTATTTTTTAAAGGCAGTACTCTTTCAGGAAAGAATGAATTATAGGATTAAAATATATTCTTGATTATTAGGTCTTAGTTAGCAATTTATTCAGAATCATGAAAGTCACAAAAGAATTCTACCATAAATAAAAGTTTGCACAGATTATTTGGGTCTTTAGAATGAGCAAAACATACTCATATATGTGGCATATCTAGAAGTGTTAATGGCCAATTATATTAAAGACAGGATTTATTCATTTCCAAATGTTAATTCATTGGATAGATCTATAGATCTAGTCATCATAACTGCAATGCATTTAAGCTTTCACAAGAAGGTCAATTTATGATTGATATAGAACAAGCACCACACAGTCATCACAAGTTTTTTTCTTTCTCATCAAACAGCCTCACATCCTGAGTTGTACTGAAAAGATGAGGCATTTCAGCCAAGATAATTTTTCTTCGGATTGATAACTGAATCTTTGCATCAAATCATAGCCTAAACAGAATGTGAAATCTAGAGCCATCTAAATGATTAAAAGAAAATTAATGTTATTTTAGAATATTGCTCCTTTCATATGCTTTCACCTTGAAATGCACAAGAACTGGCTTATCTCATGTCATAACCTTTTACTCGTATTTTTGCTTCATATATCAATGCTGTCAAGACTGAACACACTCATCTTGAATAAAATAATATTTCAACTTTGTTTTTAATTTATCTCTCTTTAAGCAACAGTTGGGTCAGCAGTTGAACAAATTTTGCTAAGGTCTGCAGGGAATTTTGATTTTTAGGCCATGTCATCGATTGCTGTTGAGCAGCACCTTTTTTCAGTTATTTTGAAAATGAAGTAACATTCATTATTATATTTAACTTACAGGAGGTGTTCTTCTTGCAGCAGATTATTCTCAACTGGAGTTGAGAGTGATTGCTCACCTCTCTGGGGATCCCAAGTTAATGGCTGTGCTAAATGCCAAGGATGGTGATGTGTTTAAAATGATAGCTGCACAGATGCATAATAATGAAGTTGTGGAAGTGACACCCGCTCAGAGGCAGCAGGCAAAACAGGTAAGATCACTTTGAACTTGTTACATCCACATTTTTTTTGTAAAAGCAATTTTAATGCAAAGTAAAATACAACATGGATTTTGCTGTGATTTTCTTATTTAGATCTCTTTTTATCTTTTTTATATTACAGGACCAAATCGCAATAGTCTGTATAACAGTCTCCTAAATAATTATCATAAAAAACTGATACCTCTCAGCAAATGTCATTTGCTACCTCAACAATATAAAATTCTCACTGACATTTTATTACATTCTATTTGAACTATGAATCTATTATGATTTTGGTTTGAATAGGTAAATATTATCAAAGGGAGTAAAAGTAATATACTGGGGCAGAAAAATGTCCGTTTGCTTTGCTACCAATAAAAACGAATGCCATTCAGAGAGACATATTTGGATCTCAGCTTAGACATAATTGAATATTTCTTGAAACAAAAGAACTCAATTATATGCTTGATTTTTAGCTATTAGTTTCACTCTATACCTGTTTGTGTGTGCTTGAGGCAACGGTTATAGTTGTGATTTAAAAAGCAAGATAAATTTAAAACTAGACCTGAATGTCTTCCGACAATTGTCAGAAATCCGAAAATCGTGCCGAGACCAATATTTATCCGGCAGTTGATAGAGGGTTTAAGTAACCCTTAAAATTATCTTTAATTCTGTGCGCACCGCGCTTCCGGAAATTTTCAGACAATTTTGGGTTGGACCACATTCAGGTCTATTAAAACATACGAGACATTGAACTTGTTAAAGAGCTATTTTCATCTTTATTAGGTATGCTATGGTATGCTATATGGCATTGGATCCAAGGCTTTAGGAGAACAACTTGGAGTGGAGGAAAATGATGCTGGTGCCTTCATGGAGATGTTCAAGTCCAGGTTTCCAGGTAAGAAAGAAAAATCCTACAAACATTTGCTTCATAATCAATTTAGGCATCAGACAGCTCATATTTTAGAATCCGAGCATAGGCTTCCTGATAATGGGTTCAGGTGTCTTCTTTTTAGCCCTTTAATTGATTTAAAATCTGTAAAGCATTAGTAGTGGTAAGGCATCATTAATAAGGTAGGCTAGTTTTTAGGTATGTAACAACATTAAAAAATGTTGGCTTTTGAAATCTTTGTATTGTTTTATTGCCAAAAGCTATATGTCGTCCTTGTCATTTTTCCTTTAACAAATTTATCTTCATGGGCTGTGCAAATCCAACGATCTGACTTATATTCCTGTTAACAAAATATTTAGAAAAAAATTTGAGCTATTGAGTGACAAGAGATAAAAAGATATATCCTGCTCATTCTTCAAATTGGTCAGTTGTTATAAATCTCATTTTCAAAGATAAATAATAATAATAATAATAATAATAATAATAATAATAATAATAATAGTATAGTCTAACTCTCTCTCTTCCCCTTATAAATGACCCTGCTATGAAAGCTACCATTTTATCTCTCACATCATGGCTTTTAAATAAAAAGGGTCTTATCTTTTTTTCCTCCTAGATGGCTGGCTATTATGTAGAGGCAGACTTATCACTATAGATATGGGTGTTCAAAAAGCAATGTAAAGGTTACAGTCTTGAACCAATCATTCTTTTAAAATCTATAATGACAAGTTTAAAAAGCATCATTCTAGCACAGCTTTTTTATAATGCCACTGAAATGATAATATCACAAAAAAAAAAAATGAATATAAAAACCCTCGTAGAAGATAAGTTAAAGGAAAATAGACAGAATCAGTGTAAAATTTCTACTTACAAATGGAACGTTTTTAAACTGAAATACATATGGTGAGAACAAAATGAAGAAATAGTTGTTACATTGGCTTATGCACAAATTTAGAGATTTGATGATATTCTTGAATCTGTTGAGAACGACATCAATCAAAACAGATGCATCAATATTTCACGGCCATGAGAGCGAGCCTGGGTTTAAATTCCAATTTCAAAGAAAATATTGCAATGTGAAATGGAGAGAAGTGACCAAATCACCTTGAGACGTTTAAAAGGTAGTAAGATACTCATTAGAGAGCAATATAGCATAAAGTATTTAGAGAAGAAACTTCCCCTGACCCCCCCTCCTCATTTATTTCTAAATTTAGGACTTTCGAAGGACCTCAGCCATATCTAAGCCATGATTCCTAGATGCCTACCTGGTACCTAATTTTTTCATGGCTTGGGATCCGAACTCAGATTCTGATACATACTTCAGTCATCCGAGATACCGATGATAGGTTAATCTTATTCCATATGAAGCAGCGGCTCATTCCTTCTGTTACAAATCCACTTAAAACTAATGTTGGCTTTCTCAGCCAGTGGTTTTATAGCTTTTGTTCTTTTTTTTTTGCCACATATGGAAAGTTTACTCAGTTGATCATATACTGACCCTCCGGCGCTAGTCTAAAATTAATATCATTTTGGCCTCGTAGCAGAATTGTTCTAGCTCTATGATCAGATCTTTATATGTTTCTCTTTTTTAAGCGTGAGCCTCTTTTATTCTGATTTCATATCAAACATTTAGTTCAATCATAAAGAGCTGATGTGAGGAAGCTGAGTAGACCTCAATACTTGGTCAAGGTTTCATTTTCCTGATTGCATAGGGATGATTGCCACATTCCGGAAGATCTGCTGAAACTTTCCAGTCGTCATAATCTTAGAACAATCCTTCCTTAGGTTTTTTGCTCAGAACAAATTTTCGTGGCATGACTTGATGCCTCCTTCTGGACTTTGTCCTCTCGCTGTTCTTGAATTACTCTGTTGTGTCTCAGGTATTGCGCCCTTGCGAAAGGCTTATCTAACTCGAGCTGAGGTGTGCTCTGAAACACAGCCCAGTGGAATCCAATGAACTAAGATGCTAAAGTCATCATCATCAATCATACAAATAATACACATAAATATCGTTACGTGTCACTTTTAAAAAGCTGTTGGAACAGGATCAACTATTTCTCTAGAAGAATTAGGGTGGTGTTCCGATGAAGCGTATGCCTGTTTCTAAGCTCAGTGAGCTCAACATTTATGAATGGCTACTCTAAAAAGCGGCTGATTTTAAAAAAATGCTAATTGAATTTAAAAAAAAAAAGAGGAAGACGCCTTTAGGTTAGGAGCCAAACTATTCATGAAAGAGTCGTGCACAAGCAAGGCGATAGCTCCACTTGGGAGATCAGACCACCTTGGTGTGTGTTCAGCCAAGCTATCGACCTCTGGTCCAACGGGAGCCCGCGATAAAAAAAGAAGATTGCACATGCGAACAAGGACTCACGACACCTGGGAAACCGTCCGCGCCTCGCTCGAAGTTGCGGACTGGTCGCTGCTTGTAAACACAGCGGAAAATACTAATCAACAAGCGGACCCAGTCTGCTCCTATATTAACTTCTGTATTGACTCGTTTGTACCTATAAAATACTATAAGAATATATCCAAATAACAAACCTTGGATTATACATGAAATTAAGGAAACATTCAACAAAAAGAAGCTAGCCTTTAAAATTAAAAACAAGGAACAAATAATATCAGCACAGAAAGAACTCAAGACCATAATCAAGAAAGGAAAAGACGCGTATAAAAACAAGATTGAAAAGTACTTTGACTCAAAGGGAGGGTACGAATTTGATGGGAGATTGTAAAAAGAAAGGAAACTCCAGCATGGAAGGGGATAAAAAATACGCAAATGATTTGAACGAGTTTTACGCTAGATTTGATTGTCATAACTTTGAAAGTGAAATCAATGGCAGATTTAATTTCCTATCTGAAAAAAATATGGGGAGAGGAAGAGGCTGAAAAAATACAATTAATAGAGAACGAGGTACTTTGTAATCTAAAGAAAATGAAAGTAGGGAAAGCCCGTGGCCCGATACTGTACTTCCCAGTGTGTTAAAGATCTGCGCGAACCAGTTATGTAAGATCTTTCGTGATATTCTTAATTTGTCACTGAAAGAGGGCAAGGTACCAAATGTTTGGAAAAAGTCAAGCATCATACCTATTGCTAAAAAAAAAAAACAGAGCATTTTAAGCATGAATGATTTATGGCCTATAGCACTTACATTGTGCGTAATGAAAGTTTTGGAAAAATCTCTGCTGGTCTCTGATTTTGTAGATCCTTATCAATTTGCATATAAATCTAACAGATCCACTGACGATGCAATTGCCCATGTTCTAAACAATATTTATACTCATTTAGATCTGCCAGGAACAAGTACATGTATAAGGTTAATGTTCTTTGACTTTGCAAGTGCTTTTAATACCATTCAATCCCATTTTATGTGATAAACTGCTTAATATGAACATTTGTCCATCACTCATCACCTGATCATCGACTACCGTACCGTAAGACCTCAATTTATAAGGTTAAACTCCTCAGTTGCATCCGAGGTAATCGTTAACAATACTGGAGCATCCCAGGGTACAGTCTTAGAACCTTTTCTCTTTTCATTATTCACCTCAGACTGCAGAGCGACACGATAGTTGCACAACTGATAAATATGCTGACGACACTGTTTTGACCGGAATGGTTGTGTACGATGATTGCACTAAGTGACTCACTACATCCATGCATCCAAGAAGTAAAATCTTTTGTTGACTGGTGCGACGTTAATCATCTAGTTCTCAATGTCAGCAAGGCTGAAGAAATGATAGTAGATTTTCGTAAAAAAAGCTTCGCAAACTGATATGACTATTAAAGATAAAGCGGTAGAGAGAGTATACACATTCAAATATAACACTAGACAACAAACTGACGTGGAGAAAAGACACAGAGCCGTGGTAAAGAAAACAAAACCCCGAATATACTGTTTGAGAAAAATTCGCTCATTCAAGGTTAAAAGAAACTTGCTTCAGTTGTTCTACCCGTCAGGACAAAGACTTTTGGTCTGGTATCCTGGGGAGGCAACCTCTTAAGCAAGATAGAGATCGAAGAGACAAACTGATTAAAACAGCGGGTGAGGTTGTAGGCAAAAATCAAGAGGATATCATGACACAATGTGAAAAGCGCATTTTAAACAAAATGAAATTAATTCTTAAAGACAAGACACGCCCAGTCAATATGTTATATGGAAAACAACTGACAGAACGTAGTGATCGGTACAGAGTCCCAAAGACACGAACAAATAGACACCTAAACTCCTTTTTTCAAAAAATCTGTCGTCTTATATAATGAGGAGGTCAAAAGAATAACTAAATCATAATTATACGTATGCATTTACCTTTGTTTTCCAATCTGATATTATAATTTTAGAAATACCAAAATGATACGTTCCCCTTTTCTTTACTTACACTTTTTTTTTTTTTAAATAAATACTTATTTAAAATTTTATCTCCATAAATTTATGTTACCTATATACTGTGATACTGGGTACTTTATGTATTTATTGTATTTATGTTCTGAGAGCATGTCATTTTAATTTCCCTTTGTGGGATTAATAAAGTTATCTTCTTATCTTATGCGTAAACCATTATGAAAACGTTGTTTGGTTATCTTGTTCTAAGGTATATAGTTTCCAAAGTCCGTCTTTATAATGATATTACTGCTGCTGCTGCTACTACTACTACTTCTACCACTACTGCTGCTGCTGCTGCTACTACTACTACTACTACTGCTACTACTACTACTACTACTACTACTACTACTACTACTACTACTACTACTACTGCTGCTGCTGCTGCTGCTGCTACTACTACTACTCCAACGACGACTACGACTCCGACTACTACTGCTGCTGCTACTGCTACTACTATTGCTGCTGCTGCTACTGCTACTACTACTACTATTGCTGCTGCTGCTGCTGCTACTACTACTACTCCAACGACGACTACGACTCCGACTACTACTGCTGCTGCTACTGCTACTACTATTGCTGCTGCTGCAACTGCAACTGCTCCTGCCTCGGTGTTTCTTAGTTGTGAAGAAAGAACTTTTCACGTTCTCTGTCTTCTGTGATAGTCACATGCTGTAACATACATAAAAGCGATTGATTGCAACCTGTTTGCATATAAAGTGGCCTGTATGGCTGCAATTAATCTGCACACACTGTTGGCTTAATTATATTTGCCACTGCATTGCAACAGTCGACCAACAAAAATCATTATATCGTTAAGCCATATATTTGTTATTGCAAGAAAATTAGCTGCTCAGCTTTTATTTGAAATAAACCAGGCGATTCTATTGCTGTGCAGATGTTTCTATTATGAAATGATAATTTAAGAATAGATTATACTTAAGAGACATGAAATTGAGCTGTAAAAGAATGTTTTGTTTTAATGCCAAACTGTGATGACTTTTTTGTGTCATCTTTTTATGTTAATTGCTTGGCAAATCTTTGAAAAATTTGGCAAATATAGCTTCATTGAAATATATTTCTTCTCTCAGTTA
Source organism: Elysia crispata (assembly GCA_033675545.1). Lineage (NCBI taxonomy): Eukaryota > Metazoa > Mollusca > Gastropoda > Plakobranchidae > Elysia > Elysia crispata. The sequence continues at coordinate 1,237,571 of JAWDGP010003216.1, read as the reverse complement.
CCAACCCAACAGGCATGATATCTATGAGTGGATAAGAAGAATTATGATACCCAACCAACAAGATACAGGAATTTGATAAAATTTACATTGCTTGTTTTCCATACCATCTAGATGGTCTTGTTTCTATTTTTAGTGCGTTTTATGCTTTGAAAAAAGCTAAAAGAAGATATTAAGTAGCAATGGGATACTTGAGTGTTTGTGGGGGGCGGGGAGGGGATTGACGTGAGTAGTCACCAGAAACCAGAAACGAGAGAAAGCCGGCTGGGGAAGAAGGCTGAGAAAAAGGGGTAAGTAGAAATTAATGACGTCATAAAGGGACGTCATAAATGGAGAGATTAGAGGAAAGGAGGAGGAAGAATCAGTAAGCGAAAGTGAGATTGGACTGTAAGGAGGAAGATAAGAGGGAAAATATTAAAATATAAAGATGGATGATTACCAATGAACTAACAAAGGTACAAAGTTGTTTTGAATGTAGTTACATGCAAAACGAATCAACTGGTTTTAAAAACTTCCTTAACATTTTATTTCTAAGGTGTGCGGAAATATCTACGTGAGACTGTGGAGTTCTGTCAAAAAAATGGTTACGTGAAGACCATGTTCAACAGGCGTCGTTTCCTTCCCTCCATCAAGCACAGCAACCCGCATGCAAGAGCACATGTAGGCGATTATATTTTTTAAATCTAAGTAATGAATTTCGTATGTTGATAAAAATCAAATTAACACATCTTACACATAAGATTAAGCATCCGGTTATAACTCCTTTGCAACACCATACAAAGCAAATTTGCATCAAATCTTCTTAAATGCTAAAATTATGAGCTATTGGAATTAACTGTCTCTGCTATGTGTAAAATGCCATGGCCTATAAGATTACCCAAACCATTGATGTTGATTTTAAGGTATGTGAATGATAAGCCCTATTTTAAAGGTTATCATAGAAAAGGTTTCATTCAACACTTGTTTAGGCTGAAAGACAAGCAGTGAACACAACTGTGCAAGGCTCAGCAGCTGACCTTGTCAAGCAAGCTATGGTGGACATAGACAGGAAGTTGATGCATCTCTTTCCAGACTCCAGGTGCTCGCACTCACAAAAAATTAGTTCAGGTGAGTTTGATTGCCGTATGTTTTTTTTTATTCAAGGCTTGATATCTTAAATGTTATTTGTGCCCAATTTTGATCTTTATGTTTTTGTTTTGCCTTTTTCACACTCTATTTTAGGATTAAATAGGATGTTTGTATGAAATTTCACCCACGAACATAATTATTCCCCTTTTTTTCAAATTAAATCTGATTTATAATTTGCCAGGTCCTAGTTTTGCTAGTGTAGTTTAAACGTCTAGGTTTACTCCATTATTACACATTAAGCTCTTCTTGTCTTGTTTTTTTTTCTAATTGCTATTTTATTTGTTCTATTTTTTTAAAGCATGTTATATTATGCCTATCTGGCTGGTATTTAAAAAAAAAAATTGCTCTCTTTTCACAATGCTTACAGATCCGAGATGTTACTCAAGTTCTGATACATTAGACACTTTAAGGGAAATTCGGGCTCCACATGGAGCCTTCCTTGTCCTACAACTTCATGATGAGCTTGTGTATGAAACATCTGAGGATGTACTACCTCAAGTGGCATCATTGGTGAAATCAACCATGGAGGGGGCAGTTGAGATGGCCGTGGTGATGCCAGTGAAGCTGAAAGTGGGCCCCAGTTGGGGAGAGCTGCAGGACTGGGACATGACCTCATCAAGTTGAGCTGTTGAACGGAATGCAGTTATTAAAAATTTGCTGTGTTTTTAAAGGGTTCAAGAAGTCTTAGAATTATTCAGTCAGTTATGGATATGCTTGTGAAGACTGAAGCTCAAGCTGAGGGACATGCAGAACTACAATGTGGCTCATGAGGTGCATGTATAGAAATTGATTCTATATATCTCGCAACTCATGATCAAATACTGAAAATACATTTCTTCTTCACAACCCTGATGAAGGCAATTAGAGAAAAAAAAAAAAAAGAAGAAAATTTGTGACAATTATGTGTGAATGTTGGACTTGAAGTTTAACTTAATAATGCATTATTTTTTTCTCACTGTTCACTGAGGTACTTTAAATGTGACATGAATTCAGGAAAACCTGTGTAAATTCTTAATACAATTTTTCATTAAATTGCATTGTGCTCTATAACCTATTTGAAGCATTCTTCAAACATCTCTTAACTTCACTGCTTTTTCCAAAGACTTCTTTTTTTTTTTTCTTTTTTTTTTTTTTTTTTGGCTTTTTCAAATAAGCTGACTCAGAAAACCATCAAGTAAAGTTTTTGACTTCTTATATCTAGGATTATTTCATGCTATGTCATTACTGACTTAAAGCTCCTATTAGTGAATGAGGTCAATAACAACTTTCCACCAACACCCTTGCTGCAAACGGTTTATCGGCACAAACTCGCCTGATATCATCTTAAAGCAAATGAATTGTACAGAAAATATGCCAATAATGAATCCATGTTCAAAACAACGATTTTGATAAGTTAACATTCAAGCTTGTAATTTCCCTGTTTGTTGCATTCTTTCACTACTTATTAAAGCAAAGACAACAAAGGTCACAAACAGACCATGAATGACTCCTATCGACTATCAATCACTTACAAATGTCTTTCATCTTCAAGTTTTCAAATATTTGTATGCATTATTTATTACCAACACAAGCTGGTTTTTAATTGTAAGTGTTCTTCTTTACATCTGAATGTTTATTATTGGGTTTTTATTTGTCACTTTTATGACATGTATTGTAAATAGTTACAATGATTATTCATATACAATGTGAAACTCTGTACCAACAATGTTGATTTTAAAGTAAAACTTCTATGGTCCTCTTAACTTAGGTTTATAAGATGAGGTATGGCAATTCAAAAAAAAAAAAAACAGGTTGGGGGGAGGGGGAGGAAAGAAAGAAAAAAAATGATTGAGATGATATTTAGTGTGGTAAGGGCTGGGAAAAACCTGTGAAAAACAAATTTATGATGCTAGCCTATTTCATTCTTAAAATTATATAATTTTATTTCATTTATAAATTATGAATGCAAAATGTCTACTTCAGATATTTGTTAGCCTCAGCCAATTTATAAATATATTAGAAGAGAATTAATTTATTTATAAATTTAAAATAACATAGAGGAATGAATGTTATACAGCTGAAAGAGAAAGAAGAGATTGTTACATTCAGTGTACACATTGAACTTATATGCAGAGATAATTTTATATCAGGAATTACTTTCTGATGTTGTTTGTATTTGTCAATCTTCAGATGCGGACTTGGTTTCTGGTGACATGATCAATAGATGACTTGATAACAATAAGTGTTTGAGTGTCTTTTATTGCTGTACCGGTACATAAAATGATTTGTCTGGATTTTATATATGTACATATTTTATCTGGATCACTTCTTCCTGAATGTTAGCCTTTCTCAGTTTTATGACAATCATGATGGTGATGATGGTAATGATGGTTGTGTTTGAGAATTTTACACTTAAGCACACCAACTGGTTTAAGCCATAGCCTTCATTGCACCATTGCAGTTCAAATAAACAAAGGGAGAAGGGTAAAATAAGAGTGACTTTTAGAAACACACACAAAAAAAAATAAAACTTGTGTCGGTAATAATATAGTTTAGATTTATAAGGAATGGGAGTATTTTAACATGTGTGTAGGATTTATGTTCCACACACAGCATTGGCAAACCAACACGAGCATATTGCAGCTCCGTGGTGGCCTTTTTCTATTTTTTCTTTTTTTCTTTTTGAAAAAGGGCCATTTTTTTTCTCAATATTCTCATTTTAGAGTAGTGCAAAAGAGCAATGGTGCATTTCAATTTTCAAAAAAAAAATATCTCATTTTAAATTTTAAGGCTAGTTGTGATCACAAATAATCTTTAAAAAAAATTAAAGGTGTAAACTGCATCTTTATATAAAAAAAAAATAATAAAAAAATAAACAATATTTTGACAGCTACAATTTACCACCTAGTGCCTTTCTGACCTACAGGAATTATTATATGTGCATTGGCGTCTAGACAAAGTGAATTTAAATTGCTCAGAAAGAACTTTATTTTTTTATTATTATTATTTGGATACATATATTTGGAATATGTATTTGTAGTAACACGCCAGTTAAGCGCCATCAAAAAGTTTTATCACAGTTTATAAATTTTATAGAATTCAAAAGCACTGACGCCAAACTGATGGTTTAGTATACAATGATGAACGAAATGTTTGGGGAGAGCGTTATTAGACTATGGCAGTGCTGCTCAAATCCATCTTTTATTATTTGGATTCATTGGGTAACCGTGTAATGCGTTAGGAAGTCTATGCCGTGTAGAAATGTCAGAGCTTGAAGCCTCTGTTACTCTTTGACTCCAGTTATAGGAAAACGTGTTTGTTAATCAGAATGTTATCTTTCATTCTGCGTTCAGTGATTTTTTTATCAGCTTGTTCTTTTGGTATCGGGCACTATGAAAAAATGCCATTACTCGAAGACCAATGGATGAGATTGAAGAGCATTTTGTTCAGAGGAAAAGGGTTTCACTAGAAACGCTTAGAATCCAACAATAAGATTTTGAAAATTTTTTTCTTTTTATGTAGGGGAAATAATTATCGTTTTTCTCATTAAAAAAATTGAAAAAAAATGTTTTCAAATAACTCATGCTCTTAATAGCATTGGGAAAAAAACTTTGAAGTAATTAGTGAACACGCCCCCCGACCAACCGCCTCCCAGAGAGAGAGAGAGAGAGAGAGAGAGAGAGAGAGAGAGAGAGAGAGAATTGATAATAGTTTAGCAACTCTAAAGTCTAGACAATACAAGAATGACATAATTTTACACTGTAATTTTTATTTATAAAGTCTGATTGCAAACCTCGAGCACACTCTCAGTAGTTACACTGACTAAAAGAGGCTAGCGCAAACAATAGTGCTAAAAAAAATTACATAAATATTCTATGTCTCATGTCAGACTATACTTATAGAACCATTGTCACACACATACTAATTAATATAAAAACAGCCGAACCTGCGAGGCCAGGCGGCCATAATAGTGGAATGGAAAAAGTCTTTGAACAACACGAAAATAAAATGAAGGCCACACCACACTGTACAAGTACTGTAGGTGCAAACGCTTAATCATTCCAAGAAATTGTGCAAGAAAAAAAAAACCATTAATAGAATAAAAGTTTTCGTAATGCCTTCAAAATCACGACAATTTCATTCATTCAATTTTAAATTAATCTGAAATTATTTTCAAAGTGTCATCAGAATTAGAATACAGAACTAGCAGCAGAGAATTATCTAAGCTTATAATCTATATCGCTGTTCACACACTGGTGCTCCGACTTGGATGCCTCGGCTGCCCCTCGGACGTTCGCCGACAGCCTCCTCCGCTGTGTTTTGTTTTCTGCTATTGATCTCATGGGAATCAGCACGAAGAAAAGATGTCACAAATTAAGAGAAAATGGTGTTCCTTTATTCCTATATAAAAAGATAGCACCTTTAGTTGTGTAGGTTTAGTTTAAAGATACAATTATTCCTAATTATCGTACAGAAATGACAATTTATTTAATAAAGAGGGGGCTATGAGAGAAAAAAATGGATGGTGAAGCAATGATGTGTAAGTGGCTTCTTGTGCTATATATATATATATATATATATATAAAGCTAAAAAAAATTTTGAGCAAACTTATCTTTTTGCATCACAACATATGCGCTCAGTACAATAATAAAACATGTATGTTGTAGAAAAAATACTCTCTCCCTCCTTATGGATCAATGACAAAGACAACAGGCAATCGAAACATGTGTTTGCATCAGAAGCTAAATCTATCAGATCCCTGCAAGGTTTTTTGTGCTCTTTTTATTTCCCAATAAATTACTTTTTTACAATCGGCTTTAACGACCGAAGATTATAGGTGTCGTGATGGCCATGCTACTGTGGAGTTAACTGGCCAGCTCAATATCGGGATGGTTTATGGGAATAAGATATTGAGTGGTGTAAAATCAATGCCTTTAGTATGTTCTAGTCATCGGACATCGTATACAAAGATTTATTTAGGCGCTTTATTTCGGTTCAGTGACGTGTGTGATTGAGTACATATAACTAGAGAGGCGACAGGATGGCTTTACACTGCAGTGGCAAAATGCTTCGTTACCGCTTTAATCTTTTAACTTCCTTTATACAAGCTGGAAATTTCCAGGGCTGCTTTTTCACTAAATGGCCCACAGTAAAATTATCAACCGATCAAGAGCTGTATGGTATCAGCAAATTATCAGCAGTAAATCCTAAAGTGGAATCAACATACAACAAGTATGGCGCTTCTAAATCGTCGTCTTTTGGATATATTTGCGAATCAATTAAAAACAGTAGCGACGATATTGGCTGCTCATCTGTGACCAAGTCTCTGAAAACAAACAGCGAACAAGCGTTAAGCAATTCTAAATACCAAACTAGTATAAAAAACGACGAAGAATGCTTTGACGAGAAAAAATTAAATTCTCATGAAGCTAAAGGGAACATTCATTATCAAGTTAAAACATCCTCGCTACCCAACAGCACAATGGTCTTTCTGCTAGAGAGATCATTTTTTGACATCCGATCTCAGAATCTTACTCACGTTACTGCCACCAGCCGTACCAAGATCAGATCAGTTTTCAAAAATACTGGCCTCAGAACACAGCAGAGTTTCTTGAATCCGAGATCGCACGCGCGCAATCGCGAAGCTTTTCAAAGGGATTTCTTCAGCACAAGCTCTAGATTACTCTCAGGAGCAACCATAGAGACTGCTGAGAGCGACAAAAAAAGATTGATGGCCGAAATTTCTCAGGAGGTGGGAAGTCCCGATTGGGTACAGCTTTTGAGAGATTTCACCCTAGTGCCTTTTGGCGAAGACATGGAAGATTTTGTAGATTTGGTTGGTATTCCTTACATGGAAAGGTAAGTAAGCTTATATTCTTCCCTTGAACTGTTATATACAGCCAAAATGTTAATTTCTCTTTAAAAGTATTTCGAGCTATTGGTATTCAGAGTGTCTAATCTGATATTAGACGACAGACTAAAACTGTAAGAGATTATAAAGATTTAAACAACACATCATCACACCACGGCATTAATTTGTTGTCTCAATACCAGTGGTTTATGTTTAAAGTCGAATTCTTGCTCTTAATGCATTCTTCAGTGCAAAATTTCATTACCCTACTCCTGTATTATTTTCATGGACAAACAATATACTGAAATATAACGAGCTACTCAGGGCATACGCCTTTTCCCTTCTGTTCTTCTCCGACAATGCTTCAAAGTATTATTTGAATGAGAGTTAGAACTGCAGCTGAAGAAAGACACATTTGTTATTACTGCGCTACAAATAATGAGGTCCTTCGTCTAACAAACGCTAATGACAAAACTTGTAAGAACAAATAATCAATATTCTGTCCCCACTGGAGACACAGAATCTACACATTAGTAAGTCGTTTTTTAATTCCGTTAAACTTCTTTGCTGTCTAGATAGTTGAGATAGATCAGCATGCTTGTTTAAAAAATAGAGTTTTTCCAGAATTCGATACATTTAAGGAGTTGGAGAACTTTTCGAAAGAAAGAAAGAAAGAAAGAAAGAGAGAGAGAGAGAGAGAGAGAGAGAGAGAGAGAGAGAGAGAGAGAGAGAGAGAGAGAGAGAGAGAGAGAGAGAGAGATAAAGAGGAAGAGGAAGAGACGACCTTTTAGCGCGTTGGAGTATTATGCCTATCAATGTCATGTGTTTTCAAAACTAAAATAATCAACAGAGAAAGGCCTCCTATTGCTTTTTTTATTGTCTCAAATTACAACATAAGAATATTTTATTTTCCCTGCAGATATACCTCTGATGAGAAGTGGGTAATGGAAAGTTTGATGGTTCTTCTGATCTCCATGGAGGTCAACCGAATAAAAGATCCCAGAGGTGCCTTTACGCCAACTTCCAGGTAAACGTTCTAGGCACAAAAACCCTAATGCACGGAGAGACACCCAGAGAGAGAGAGAGAGAGAGAGAGAGAGAGAGAGAGAGAGAGAGAGAGAGAGAGAGAGAGAGAGAGAGAGAGAGAGAGAGAGAGAGGGAGAGAGGGAGGAAGGCTGGATTAATTAGTTTGACTATGTGGTAGCTTAATTCCATAATTATACTGCAGTCATGTTTCATTTTAACTTAAAAATATTGTTCTCATATGATTATTTTTAATTTTGATATTTAAACACATTTTTTGATAAGATGTAAAATAACAGACCATTGCTTTTGATTTAAGTTTGAAAATTTTGCTACATTATTGTACAAAAATGTTTTTCAATAGTTGTGTTGAACATGACCTGAGGGCAAAATGCTTTCATGTTCTTGAAGCCTAATAAACAAATATCTCGCATGAATGATTTCTTTGAATTTTGCACAATTTCCTCTTTTAAAGGTTTGAAAATACAATTTGTTAAAGACTGAGCTTGTTTTGTTCCCAGTAAAGATGTGCCTATAAGAAACATACTGCGCATTCTATGTTCTAAATGATATTCCGAGAGCTTGGCGTCACTCAGATAAAAATCTTTATATACTGTTATTTACTGTGCTGTCTAAAACACTGTATTATTCACTTTTAACCTGACACATGATCTTGAAAATTGTTTCTTTTGACTTTTGCCACTTGCTTTGAAAATAAAATATATAAAATATTGACAAAGATTTCTGCGATTAACCCCCCACCCCCCTTTCCTCTCTTTCCCTCTCTCTCCCTCTCTCTCTCTCTCTCTCTCTCTCTCTCTCTCTCTCTCTCTCTCTCTCTCCCTCTCTCTCTCTGTCTCTCTCTCTTTCTCCCTCTTTCTCTCTCAACTCCACTGTCTTGCTTGATATATCTATCTCTATATATCCTCGAAGATTCATCGATCCTCAGGCGTTAGGATTTATTGAGATAACAAGCAGACTGTTTAGTTTATGAGAAAAATAACATGTGCAGAGTTTTAGAAGAGCAATATCCGATCATTCAAAAATTCGATCAGACTTTGGTTCATTGTGTGCTTTTTTTCGTTATGCAAATTTTAGAAGATAGGAGAATCGTGTCTGCTCAATGACAAACTATCATTTTGATAATTTTTCCTGACAGTTCTCGAACTTTTTTTCTCTTGATTTTGAGAATGAGATCTCATCATTTGGACTTTCTGTTTTGTATCGGTGTTAATGTAGACTCTTGCTGATATTTGCAGGACTTTTTAAAGCGACAGTAATATTGTAACGGTTAAAGATGAGATTGGTTATGAATAGAATGCATAGTTTATAAAATGATAACTCATAACAATGCTGATGGTGAGAAAGAGAAGGACCATAAAAGCGATGATGCATTAATGAATAAATCTGAAAATGTATTTGGGATGTTATACCGTAACAATACAATAATCAGCCTACAGCCTTTAAAATGTCGGAAGTTTAAATAAACATGAAAGTCGATTGAATGTGACTGAATTTTTTTGCACCAAGAGTATACTTGACTATTTGTGTGTTTTAACTTATACGAACCATAGTATTTAAAGTCCGTATTGCTTGGACCAAACTCAAAAAGATCTCTTATTTCTATCATAAATCAGAAAAGATCTTCAGTTTCACAATCTTTTATGTCACACTAGAGACATAAAGCTGCAAAGAAATTCATATATATTCGAATACAATTTGAATTAGCAACTTAAACAAACAGCAGTAGATCTGAAACGACCCACTTTACTTTTCATTAATTCAATCTTTTATTTTATGTAAATTTATCTTTTTATTTTAAATCATTATATTACAGGCAAAACACTATATCATCTATACTGATGATGATACGCTTAATGTGTCGCATTCACCAGGAGATGAACGACACGACATTTCCCGAGCAGGGAGATGTGGGCAGTGCCCTCTTGCAAACTGTTCTTATTGGAGACATGGTAGCGGGGACATATCTCAGGGCTGCAGCCAATATAAACGCTCCCAAGGTTATAATATGCTCTGTTACGCTCAGATTATAAATTTCTGTGCTTAGACTTAATGTAGGAGATCATGCCGTAATAAGAATAGTTAACCATTTTGTAAGAGTTAAATTTATAATGTAATTCGTTTTAATCACTCGTTATCAAGTAGGTTAAAATAAAATAATATGAAGCTTTAAATTTGTAGGTCATTTCACTTTTACGTCCTTTTTCATGGAATTCATAGCCTTCTATTACGCGTTTAAAACAAGATTTGGGAAGTACAGAATCAGGTGATTTCCCTTATTGTTCATGCCTCGCTTATAACCTCATCCTACTGTCGGTATGTGAAAATTTGTCATGGGATCAGGGTAAAGCACCTGTAAATGCGAGCAACAGTCCTTATTGCGAACTATGGTAATAGTACTGCATGGTATAACCAATTTTATAGACCTGAGAAACGACATTTTAATAAAACCATGAAACAAAACAAGTATCCCTTTTTTTCACATTGTGTGCACGAAATTCTTTCATCTTTAATTTTCCCTTGTTTATATATACTATTGCTCATCTAATTGACTCTTTATGATTGAGGTGATTAATATTAAAAAAAAAAGTTTTATTGCTTGGACCAAACTCAAAAAAGATCTCTTATTTCTATCATAAATCAGAAAAGATCTTCGGTTTCACAATCTTTCATGTCACACTAGAGACATAAAGCTGCAAAGAAATTCATTATATTCGAATTCAATTTGAATTAGCAACTTAAACAAACAGAAAGACAAGAGAATAACTCACGTACATCGAAATTATTTTTTTTTCTTTTTCAGGTAACTGAAGTGTTAATGAGCGCCGCGTCTGATCTTCAAAGTTACTTTGTTCCTAAATTGCACCCATCTTCCATAGAGGGAAACGTTGAGGAGCAAAACAAACCTTGCAGTCGGGACAGTCAGAGTACAAGTCAAGCAGCTGCCCAGTATGACCATGTAAGAGACGACATGCCTGCACCTTTAATGGCCGCTTGCGAAGCCATCGTCATAGACTCTGGTCTAGACCAAAGACTGCAGGAACGTGTCAGAAAGTTCGCGTATCATATCAGCCTTGCCAGGTCATTGAATAAGGGTTTGGACGTGGTAAGTTTGCTTACTAAACCTTTTATATAGCGTGTTAACAACATTAAAAACAAATAACACTAGATAAACCTTGCTAAGGCTTTCCATTGATCGAAACAAAGTGCTTCAATCTTTTAAAAAGTCTAAACTCCTTACATAATGATTGATACTGCGTTTAAGTTTAAAGTATTTTTCAGTAAGTTAAAGTAAAAATTATGTCGTAAGGGCTGTTGTGTGAAGCAAGTGTTTAAAAAAAAAAAAACATATACTTTTTAACATCGCAAAACGCTTTGTGTTCAAGATTTTTTAAACATAAAATTATTTCACATATGTTTTCAAAGCCGTTTTTAGAAATATCTAGGAGAAACGAAAATTTTATGTTAAACAAAAAAGGCTTATTGACCATGAGCTCATAAGATTTCTCTCTTGTAACTACCAAAGGTCGGTCTCATTACTCTGATTTTAGAAAATGGATACATTAGTGTGTTACTATCTTTACCACGATACAAATTTGGATCACTTCAGTTTTCGATCTCAATTATCTCAGCACTTACACACCAAAGCAACTTCAAATGCTAAGATGTTTGGGTGCTGTAGAATATTTTATATTTTACTAATAGTGCAGCTTATATTTGTCCAACTTTGATTGCTCCGCCTGTTTACTTGATTTGTATCTTATATTCTAGAATACATATTCGATCTAGGCCGCAAGGTTTATTGTTTGGTAAAGAGACCACTTGGGATTTGTTTTTGGAAGAATTATAGAATCTAGGATCAAATTTAAATTTACTACAAATCATCTTAATTCTCTTGTCAAAACAGATTGGGGTTTTCACAACAAAGTTATAGTATATTGAGCTCTAACTTTTTACCAGTACATGGTACATCATGCAACTGTAGAAAGTGCGCATGCGTAAAATCGGCCAAGGGAAAAAAAAGATATTGTACATTAAACAAAATAGTACTTCGTGCGTCTTCTAAAGCTAATGCTTCTACGTCAGACGAGTTTCTTGGCTTTTAACAAGTTTTTAAATGAAGTAGTATATAGCTTACAGAACCATTCAACAAAATGGTTTCCAATGTATCTAAAGAGAGTGAAGAGAATCATATTAATTAAGTACCTTTCCAAAAGACAAGGGTTCAACATTCTCCCGAGTCTAAATCTCTCATCAATTAGCAACTTTAATGAAACGTCTCTAGTTCGCGTAGTCCAAGGATAAAATATTTTATTACTTAACTAATTTTCGAAACAGGAGGAAAATTTTTGCACCGCAATGTGCTATTATCTCCTTTTAAAATTTTCCAGAACCCTAACGGCCAGCCTACAAGTGCAGATCTGACAGCCCCAGAGAACGCCAAGTTTCACAGTGATACGGCCTTAAATTGCTTGATGGCGCTGTCTTACCCAGAGAGCAGAAGTCTTTCAATGCTAAAACGACTTGCCAGAGTTTACGCTGCGGTCTGAGGGTGTTCCAGGGAAACTTTG
>JAWDGP010003216.1:1195000-1220000 GCA_033675545.1 Elysia crispata | reverse complement strand
TTCTAATATATTTTTTTTCGATGGGTGGGTAGGTGGGAAATTACATTGATCGGGTTTGAATATAATATTAATGATCTTCATTTTCATTTTTTTAAAGTTTACGCTTTTTCACAAATAATTATTTGATGAAATCTGTTTTCATTGTCTTTTTTTTTTTTGCCAACAGTAGTAGGCCTACACTGATGCCGAGTTTTTTTTTTTATATATCGGGGAATCTACACCATTCACAAATACTTCCTTGATGTCAATACCAATCCTTAGGGGGTTGCAAGCTCAAGTCAGAAAAAAGATCTTATGAATCGTGTAAAATTGGGATAAAAGAATGATATTCTACAGCAAAACGGGATTACTGACCTCTTTGTGATGCTTCTGATTGATAAACATACCTCAATAATTTTTACTTGATTACATTGTAGATATAGAACTAGGTGTATCAGTGTTTTTGTCAGAAGTGGATCTGGAAATACTGGCATTCAAGTAAAAATTACTTTTTTGCAAACTGAACATGGTGAAGTGCACGTTTTCAAGTGTGGTCCTAATGGAAATTTATGAACGAAAATTGAATTAGGCTATTGGTTAAGTAATAAAGCCTTGGATTGGCACTTAGTTGGGACACGTAGAGAGCTTGTTGAACCGGGAACACGTGAATCTCGCGGATGATATCAGCTGAACCTGACCACTCATCTATTTCTGCAGTAACAAAGTTTATTGGGTTGTTATTGTTTTTTTTTTTTTTTAATCCATCAGCACGTATAGACTAAGCCCAAGGAAAACGATTTATTTTTTAAACGATGTAATACTTTCTCGAGGAAATCATATTGAAAACAGGCCTAGGACCAACCATTCATTGAGACTCGAACTTATGATGGAACGTCGATACGAATCTCATTTTATTGTACTACTATAGCCATCATTCAATTACCGCTTTTATTTTAAGCTGCTTCATTGTGATTGCTAGAAAAAAAAAATTGGAACGGATCGAAAGGAACCCAGAAACCCTTTTATCTCATCAAGAGAAAGCACAAAAAGCGATAAAAAAAAAAAGAGATAAAATGACTTAAATACCGACGGAAAATTGGACTTGGCTCATGTCAAAAACACACAAACACTAAAATGTTTTTTTTTCTCTTCTTCGTAATCTATTCAAACTAGAAACAAATTAACATAATCATAATAGGTAACATATAAGTACCAGTATGTTTAGTTCATATTGCAATGAAAAAATCGAACTACTATGACAATGCACGAAAACACACATCAACAACTATGGTAAAAAGATATTATTAAACATACGTATGGCATCAAAAGTGGTGCAGAAATAAGATCCAAGTAAAGGCTTAAATGTATCTTGCAGTATTGTCAAAGACTCTGAGACTCACAACTTCTTAGGAGTGCTTATATTGAATAATCACTAATTTGCTATATCTGTAATTGTTTGTTTCAGATTGCAGAACTCATCCACTAGAATACTAAATTGAAAAAATTATATATATATATATATATATATATATATATATATATGCACAATAATAATAATAATAATAATAATAATAATAATAATAATAATAATAATAATAATAATAATAATAATAATAATAATAATAATAAATAATGATGATGATGATGATGATGATGATGATGATGATGATAATGATAATAATAATAATATTAAAATGATAATAGTAATAATAATAATAATAATAATAATAATAATAATAATAATAATAATAATAATAATAATAATAATAATAATAATAATAATAATAATAATAATAATAATAATAATAATAATAATAATAACAATAATAATAATAATAATGATATAGTAACAACAAGTGTTGCGCCCGGTATGATAACTACAACCTTTTGAGACTTATTATGCTCTATCTTACACAAACTCTCTGCCTGTGTGTCTGTCTGTCTCTCTCTTCTGCCATGAATTTTCAAACTAACAATTTTTACCTTTCCGTTTGTTGCCTGCCGCCCCCCCCCCACACACACACACAAACACACTCAACCTACCCTCTTACCCCAATGTTACCAAATTCTCGCACTTCACCTCCCTCATGACATGTTTTTTTTTTTTATTTTCACACCTCAATCTTTCGTTGTCTTTCTTCCTATACTGGTATTTTATTCTTTACTTCTCCCCACCCCCCCCCCTTTTTTCTGTCCCAGTTTAATTCTCCCTTTCTCTCTCTCTCTCTACCCCCCTCTCTCTCTCTTCTTGCTTGTTTATTCGCAAAATAATATATATATATATATATATATATAAATATATATTCAGTATACATGTATTTATAAAGTATAAATAGTTCGTGATATGGTTCATCTCAAAATTTCGATCTTAGATATAATTATACCTTAGAAAAATCCGAGTTATGAATTGTTTAAAATTAAATGTTGCTATCGCATCTCTTGGGCATTTTAGTGCTGTTGTTAATATTTTCCAGAACATACAATGATCAACATAAATGTCAACGACCGACTGAAATACCCCTCGTCAAAGATAGCTGATGAACAATTTGCTAAGGGATCCTTTACTATGAGTAAGAGTAAGACCAGACGCGAAAGGGAGTAGACATAAACGGATGTCTCTTAAAGTGAAATTGCCTTTAATATAAACGTCAGGTCCCGGAAAAAAAATTCTAGATTATGGGATCTATAATATGGAGGTCATCATTAACCTGTGTTGGGATCTGTCTTTAACCTCAACTTGACGAATCCATTGAGACAGAAATCCTTTCAGCTGTCCTTCCGTTCGATCATTTGAACTGCACTCTCGATATTTCTTGAGATATCGATATAGTATTCAGTATTCATTTTGAATAAAATAACTCAAAAGTCAAACCGGAAAAAGACACAGCAATGGTTGTTAGGAAAAACAACAACATGAAGGCATTGATAAAACTCAACTAAGGCAAGGACACGAAATTTGACCTCATCAGGGTCTCTCTGCACACGGCTCTAAGGATTTAGGTAAGGCCTGTTTGCCGGTGCCAGAGAGAAAAAAATATCATCTCGTCAGTTTGAAAATGAAGCGAAAAAAAGTATTTCTAAATATGAATACTTGGATTACTGAATTTAGTTGGCTCACACACAAACACACACACAAAAACACCTTGTTATACCACCACCATCGAAATGTTCCCGTATTGATGCCCCAGTGGTCTCGCTTTACTTTTATTCAATAAGTTGATTATAAGCTGTATTGAGTGCGCCTAGTTCTAGTTACCTGGCACAGGCCTCAAACCACTTTTTAGCTCGCAAGTAAATGCTGTGCTTGTCTCTAGTACTCTCTACCTTGATCCAGTTCTTGGCACAAGTCAACCCGACACTAAACCGACAGAGGAAAAAGAACCTTGATATATATCTTATGATAATAATAACATTCTAGATCTAAATCTGTATTATTCTAGATCTAGATCTTATCATCTTCAGAGTAACAAGATGGTAAAAGCCGTATGTGTTTTGAGTCCCGGCTCCCAAACTTCAGTGACTGGCACATTGACATTCACTCAAGAGGTTTGCATGAAATTTCAGCCGTCATTATGACTTATCAGTTTCTCACACACGCTGAGGACTGAACGAAGTTAGTTTTTAGAATAATGAATTTTCACTGAAAATTAGATTCTTGATTATTTTACCAGAGATGGAAGCCGTGAGATCACGTACTGAACTTCATTCAGTTTAATCTAATTGTCAAGTAAACTTATCTAGACTAGATCTAGATCTAGATCTAGATCTAGCTTATTACGTTGAATAAAGTCCAGAGCATTTGATTTCGTTTAAATTGATGTCACACTGTAAATCATGAAATTGATATAATCTCTTTCAAGAGAATTCCAAATAAAACTAAAAGATAGATCTATCTAACTTTAGTTAAGGCAGTACAAGATATGTAGATCCAGTAATCATTAGGCTGCGTATGGATGAAATCTGAATTTAGATTACAATTTGAAAATGGATTTGGCAGACTGAAAGGAAATCTTTCCAATTGCAACCCATTTTCTATGACAGTAGGGAACTTCAAAGGCATTCAATTGAGTCTAATTATTGACTGATCGCTGATGCATTCTGCTGTGAGCATTCATTGAAGTAGATTCTTATCTTATCCAGGCATTGTTTGAATTAGATGCTAATATAAGAAAAAGAGAACAAATTTCACAGGGCCAATTTCTAATGAGTAAACATTCAGTCTCATTTAATCATTGATCACAATGAAAAAGGTGCAGATCTCCCTGAGTCTCTGTACAATTAAGTAGTGTTTGAACATTACAGATCAATTTATATAAATGTATTTTTATTTGAGCAAATTACAAAGGTGGTGACCAAAATGTGACAATGCCTATATTGAAATTCAAATGTATTGTAGCTGATATATTTCAATTTCATATGGATGCTCGGTGTAAGCATGAATAAAATTTTAGAATTGTTTATCAGGTAGTTCTTTGGCAACTGCATTTGTCTTGAGAGCTCAATTGAATTGCGTGCATTGCATGGCTTGAAAATGCAGCTGATATTTGTATCAATATTCAGCTGTGCATCAACCGTGGTACTACCGTTTTTTATAACATAGTGGGTACATGCAGCATGTTACGCTGTAGGAAGGTATGGTTTCCTCAAAGTATGCTGAGATTTGTGAGGTCATAACTTCCAGAATTTGTTTTTTTTAAACTGTAAACACAATGGACTGGTCTTATAAATGTGCGGTTGTTATATTGTTAATGTGTGGTGAATTACCAAATACAGTGGCCTGCGTTAACATCGCACGTTGGGACTAGACACACCTTCATGATGCACTTTTATCCCAATCTTGCTTTCCCGCCGACATGGAAGAACTGGCTAAAAGTAAATCAACACATTTCAAGCAAAGCGATATTGGTTCAACCAATTTTTTTCAGCCACAGGCTACCTTTTGAGAGTTTTATCCTTTCATTGGTGATGTTGGTAAGAACAAAGAGAAAAGTATATTTAATGAAATGAGCAACATTTTTTTTCTGCAACTAAACAAATTTGAATCAATGTAGTAGAATATGAAACAAATTTTCAGAAACCTTTATCACTAAAGGCTGAAAATATAGCTTGTTCAATGGGAGACTCTAATTTGCGGAAAGAAAGTTGAAATCCTTTGACTGCGACCGTAAAATCCTGTCATGAACTTTTTCTAACGTGAGGTGGTTGGCATATGAGAAACTACCATGCCATGAGATAACCACTGCGGCACCAAGAGATATGCTGGTTGCTACAAGTAAGACCAGCCGGTACCTTTTGTCAAGGTGATGTCAGATCACAGGGGTCGAATGATGGGACATGAAGTAGATGAAGAAACAGTTACAGGATAGAAAGAAAATGGAGGGTGAGAGGAGGTAAAAACAAAAAGGGAAGGAAGACAGATGGGAGGCAAATTATATGTATTACTATTACATTTAATGGAGCGTAATTTGTATTACATGGTCTTTTTCTGATGAACTGATGGTCCCCAAAGCGAAAAGTAATCTATTAGTTCAAGGAAAATGGAAAGCACCAGTTGGCATTCAGACACTCTGCTTTGCGTATATGTGTATCAGCCTTGTACCAGTTCACGTTTCGCACAGAGCCCCCGGCTGTGTCTGACAACCCAGGATTTCCATAGCGTAGCAGCTAGTGTCTACGTGTTCCCATAGCTTAGCACCAGAGAGTTTAAATTTAGTGGCTCTGGGAGAACGCTGTGCAGATACTCTGTTCCCAACAGCATAACAGTTAACATGCATTGTCTACCACCCCATGTTCCCAGAAGAAAAGCATGCTGTTATTACCACCTTGTAATCCTGGCAGTGTAACGCGCTGTCCATTATTGGCCTTTTTAAAAGCATTCATTTCTTTTGCTAAGGCAATGGCTTTTATAGTGCCCACATTCACTCCCATATATCAGTGTTCCACTTTAACACACTTATTAGATGTGATGAAGGGATGGGGTGACTAGAAGAGAATCACTGTGGTGATTTATCTTAGGCTCTGAATCAGTGGTCTATGTTTCAGTAATTTCTACTCCAACTTTTGTGCCACGCTCTGTGACCTAATGTTAATGGAGTCACACATTACCTATACAGGTCTTTTTGCCCCCTTTAAAGTCCAAGCTTCTGTTTGTTTTATGTTATGACGACATGAGAACCCAGCAATAATAATTATATTTTTAATTAAGTTTGGGGAGGGTCAAGTTTCTTATTCAGGTGGAAGGATCCACTGTACTTTTACAAGATCATCTGGCTTGCAGGTTTGCTGTGCAAGAGCAAGTCTATTTCTCTCATTATCTTCTATTTTTAGATATCTAAGAGTGGCAATTTATATTGAGATTATTTATGTTGAGCATATTTCGGTTTTATGTCAAAATTATCCGAATAAATGTTTAGGATGACAGCTACCTAGGAACACTCTTGGTGGAATTTTAAATATAGAAAAAAAGATGAGGGCATGATGGAGGGAGTCAAGACTTGAAACAAACACTAGGAAGAAGAGTTGAGGATCAGCAGCCTGTATAGACACACTTGGCGGTAGAGCTTTCTGGAGGAGATGCATTTGATGAACAATGGCTTGTAAGATTGTTTTTATAAATGGCAAACATATATATGTAAGTCACTAAGGTGTACAATTTTCTTACTAAACTATAGCCCTGTGTCTGAATAAGTAAATTCTTTTTATATTTGGAGGATTCCCAATGGGCAAGATAAAGTTACCATTAATTATTTATGGGTCTAAAGCAGAAACATTTCTTTGATAAAATATGGAAGAGGGATGAAAATGCTTAAATTTTATTTTTTAAATTCCCAGAACTCAGGGCAAAAAACAACTGTCTCAGGTCAAGTTAAAGGTCTAGCCCCTGGCCAGCATGGCTTTCATATCCATGAGTTCGGAGACTACACAAATGGTGAGTAGCTGCTTACATAGGTTTCTAATGTGAATTCAAATAACAGATTAACAAATGGATCCTCAATAGTTCTGTCTGATTTCATTTTTGTCATTTATCTCTGTATTTTAAGCTTCAATTGTTTTCTAGCTGCAAACACAATTTCAGTATTCAACTAACAAAGCAAACGACAGTAGTTTTTTGAATAACTTGAAAAAAAAAATTAAGCTGGCACTCTTTGCTAAGCCAGATCTGAAACCTTACGCAGCGTGTTAAAAATTGTCATCGCAATCTGTGGATAGAGATATGCATTGGAGGTCATATTTTTAAGGCTTTTGTTATTAACTTGGGCAATCCTCTGGCTCTGTCAAGTCTAGACCTTTCAGGCCTTAACTATTTGAGTAATGAGCCAAGTACGCCTGTACGGTTGGTTTTCATGTTACTGTATGTTTTCAGGTTAAGCAAAATGTTGAGTTCTCTGGTCTGATGGTTGAATGTAGCAAATCGAAAAATTAGTTGTATTCTTTGTAACTGCGTTCGTTTTTAATGTCATTCATTACCAATAATTTCAATTTGTACTTAAACAATAGTCTTAAAGACTATAAATTTATCAAACATTTTTATTATAATTTATTTTATTATCTTAAATGGTGGTGGTTGTGTAGCTAGTGTTCAGCAGTTGTTGTGGTTGTGGTGTGGATAATGATTGTAGTACATGTATTCTGTAATATTTCAACCTTGTCTCCAAAATCATTTTCAATGCAGTCATGCAGTGAGCAAATGATGAAATACAATGATAACTAGACTAGATCTTAGATCTATAAGCTAATAAAATCACATAATGACTTCCCTTGTCAAATCATATCGGAATGCTTTCAATACAGACCTCATGCGCTTCTGACTTGATTTGACTGCAATTTTAAAAAGGTGGTACAGCTCAATAACAACAGTGTGTTGTTGTTTTTTTTATTGTATTTTATGTATAAGCCTGTATTAATCTTAAACTCCTTCACAGTGCTCACATGTGGGCTTTGCTGTGATAATACCTGCTTTCTGCCATAGTCATTAATGAAGGCGATGAGGCTCCCAGCTGGGTTTGTGGCGATCATAAAATTAGGTTTTTTTGCAAACTTATTTGAAACGTCATTCCCTTTGAAATGCACCATTTCAGTTACTCGGCAGACTTTGCACTTTTTCTAATAACATCAACAGATGATAAGGTGAGAGATCCTTTAGGTGTGAAGAGCAAATTGCAATTAAGGAATATTTTTGGTTACCATGTCACTTGAAGTTACTGACAGGCAGGGAACCTGTTCTCTTTGAATGTGATTGTGACCAGAACCATACAACAAACAAAAGACGTAGACAGCATTGATTCTACCAAATGTCCCTTCCCTTCCCTCTTATTAAACTACGTATGAAAAACAGAATCTAGGGATATCTTAAATTTCTACTCTTAGTGATATGATACACTACAATAAATCTTTTTCAGATATTAAGCAGCTGAATGTTAAAAGGTTATTATCATTAAAAATCTTTTGCAGAGTTCTATCTTTCTTCAAAAGACAAATATGGTAGGCAGGAACATTTATATATACACGGAAAACACCAGTAATACACATATTCAAAAAGCAGCCTGCAATCCAGCCTGTAAAAAGTATAACATCTTTTTGGACACCAACTTTGGCACTAGGTTATAGAAAAGGTAACTCAGGCTGACATGGAGTATTAATTTAAGTTGCGCAACATATGGAGATGTGCATTAGAACAGATGTTGATATCCAGCCTACAGGAGCTTGAATTTGAAAATTTCTTAGCCTGTATTCTTTGAAATTTTGTAAGCATATCTTTTTCTTTATATACCTTGTTTCATGTATTACAGGCTGTATGAGTGCTGGCTCACACTTCAATCCTTTAGGCAAAACTCATGGTGGACCAGACTCATCTGAAAGGTGAGATTGCTGATACAGTACTTTTTTTCAGTTAAATTTATTTTTGGAAAAATGCAAATATGAAATTTGAAAGGACAAATGAAGGGTTCCATGACAAAATAAATGTTTTGAAAATAATATATAAATATTGCATGAGGGATACTTAATCAAGCAGTAAAAATATCGGCTTTCAGTGGAAAACGCTCTTGATACGAAAGTGCATAACTCATGCTGACCCTGTATATAAACAAAAAAACAGAATGATCTGTTGAGCCTATGCTAGATTATTGTTAGGCCTCCCACTCAGCCAAAGTCAAGTCCACATTAAAGATAAACTAGACTAAGTTAAAAAGGATTTAATTTATTCCAATCGCATGAAATATATGTAAGATGGTCAAAGAAAATAAAGACAATTTAATTCAAGTGTTTCAACATGGAGCTTAATCATATGAATTGATCTTTGGAAGACTTATTGAAAAAAATGTCATTTGATCTAGATTTAGGCATAGACAAATGCCTGGTTTCCATTTAACTTCTAGTCTAGATATAAATCTTTTGATAAAATAAGCAGTTTTCCATTTGAACAATATTAAATTTTAAGTTTTTGTTTTAAATTTAAATCAAAATTTCAAAGAAGACAAAAAAATCCGAGTTTTATTTTTACCATAGGATAAGGTGTCTATCTCAAGGGCTACTACCTATGACTTCTTGATTCATGAACACTTTTCTGAAATCTGCACTTCCTGCATTAAAAATTTTGCCAATGAAATAATAAATTCTATTCATCTTGATTTTCAGTAGTTTAATTTTGTATAGTCTTCAGTGTTTTAGTACAGAAAACAAATTTTTTTCACATTTCTTTAGAGTAGCAAACAAGAGACAGTATGACTATGAGACATTTTTCCATACTCGAACAAAAATATTTGTTCAGCTTTAAAATTCCTTCCCTCTCATTTATATTTTTTTTCTTAAAGGCTTTGATTTGCTTGAGAAACTCTGTTTCAGCTTTCTTGTAAGACAATTAAGTTTGAATGAGGAAGATTTTTTAGACATTCATAGTTACATTTTTATGACATTGCTTATTTTTGTAATCAGAAGCATAGATATTATAACGTATTATATTTCATGAACCTCATTACACACTCTTCCTAACAGTTTTTTTTTTTTTTAAATCGGAACTGCTCTTTTCTTTTATTCACATCAAAAGATTTTTCTAGTATTGTTGAATGTGTCTAATGTTTCCTCAGGGCATATAAAATATTTTTCGTGTGGGTTTTTTTTTTTTTTAAACCCCTTAAAAGCATTTTCTGCAGATAAGACCTTTGCAATCTAGGTTAAATTTTATGATACTTGATAGATTTTTTTTTTCATTTGGTATATTTTATCTTTAATTAAAGGAATTGAAAGTACAATAACTTTGGTTCATGTGCAAAACATTTATATGAGTAAACTTAAAGTATAGTGGAAACCTCAAAAACCGAAGTCTGATTATTCGAATTTCTCATAAACCGAATTTTGCAAGATGATAGGGTTTTTTTTCTCTTTGGCTTTGTTAGAATCCAACTCATATTTCAAAGTAGTTCTGATTTGATTCTCTTAATTCGAAGTCGATAACATCTCATAAGGCATCACAAAAGTATTACCTGCATCTCTCAAGCAGCAAGCAATGCTAATAACTGCCTGAGAAAGGCTTATCAGTGCGCTAACAAATCAAGAAGGGAGCAGATGCATTATCAATTAAGTACCAGTAGCAATTCTGTACTGATACTGATAGCAAGGTGGGACGGGGGAAAGGGAGGGTTGCTCGTTGCAGGCTTAGTACACACTGACTCAATGAGACTTAGACTCTGTTATACCCATTTTTGTAATTCGAATACTCTTAATCTGAAGATTTAATCCATTCCTGTACAATTCGAATTATGAAGTTGTGTAATCAATAGAATTTTATATCTGTTTTATGGAAGTCTTTAAAAATCAAAAGCTAAAAAATTTTAACATTAAATAACCTATAAAAATGGAGAGTTTCATATTTGATCTGATGAACACACAGATGCATTGCTTTTGAATTAATGTACATTTATGTCATTGCACCTGCTTGAAAACTCTTGTGATTTAGTTTTGATTTTGCTATGGAATCCCTGCAGGATATATCATTGGTTGGCTTGCAACAAACAATAGAATATATTGTATAATCAAGTCCCTTGTTGATTTTGCACCCATGAAAGTCCATTTGGTTATTTGAATCTTCTGAGATCAAAATGGCTTTCTCAAATGATTTGAATTGTGAGATTTCTGTTGTACTACTATTTCTTTGCACTGCTGCTGTTACCTCTTGCAATGAGGTGGAGTGACTAAAGCGTGTGTTATAAACTTGATATTATGTATATTAATTTTATATCTCACTTTCTTCAGGCATGCTGGAGACTTGGGCAACATCACTGCTGGAGATGATGGTGTAGCCTATGTTGATATTTCAGATGCGCAAATCCCACTCATTGGAAATAACTCTATCATTGGCCGAAGTTTAGTGGTAAGTTGTTTTTTTTTCCATTTTTTTTTAGTTCCAGTACTCTAAGTCCAAAATGATGAAGAACTTAAAATGTTGAACTCTTTGAAAGGTCGTTACATTAAATGGCTTTACATCAATCAAAAACGAAGAGGGATGGGGCTAGACAATACAGAGGATCTTTGCGATATTAAATACCAGTTCAGTACAATGGGTGTATGTGTTGCTGGATAATAACTATGCCAGTCTCAGAGTTAGTTGAAGGTCTTATACTTAATGAAGGAACAAAATAGTATATAGTACTCGTTGTCGACTCAGCATAGACTAGAACCCATTTTTCATCAAAATTCCCCTGCTCTCTGTAAATTGTAGAATTATGGCTAAAAAATAAAAGGGAGGAAAATAGACAAGCAACTCAGGCTAACTTGATCTAGGGAAGTTTTAGGTCAGTGCCAGACTGTGCAGCATGATATGCAGTTATCAAGTGGGAGACTAGTAGATCTAGAACTAATGGCATATTTTTTTTTTATCAGTAAATTCTGGTCAATCGAAACTCTGAAATATAAGTCTCAGGGGAAAAAATTGAAAAAATTGAAGAAAAAAAAAAAGATGTATCTCGTAAAAGTAGTCTTATTGAGTTATTGTAACTATCTGTAAACAATATAAGCAACAGTCCTCCTGACATTTGTGAACCTAATTCTTTCTTTCTTCAATCTTTTGCGAAACTTTTAATTAAAGCTGTAGAAAACAGAAGCATATACATGTAGAAGAGTATGTCACAAAAAACCAAAATTAAGGAGCTTTAAACATACGATCTGCTATAAGAAATTTTTAGCCCCTTGATCACATCATTAATGTGTCTAAGAACTCTTTATTATGGAAACTAGATGTTAAAACACTTTGTTTTGAAAGTAAATTTTTTTCATAATTTTTTTTTTTTTATTTTCATTAATTTCAATAGTTAATGCATTAAGACAAAAATGCTCTTTTCTCTAACCTCTTTGCTTTCCCATCCTTATGCTCTCTTGATGTGTTGAAAAATAAGATTAAAATGTGGCAGCAGTTTGAAGTTAATGATTAGGATATATATGGTTTTTGTACTTTTTTCAAAAGTGATGGAGTACCACTACCCCACAATGAAATAATGATTTTAATCAACTCCAATTTCATATCAGTTTGTAGAGCTAAATCAGATAAATAACAAGCCAATAATAGTAGCTTTTTTATCAACTACACTGGATACTGGGTACTAAATTTCCAATGTTATTTCAAGTAGTTAAAAGCCAATATTTATTGCTCCTGAACAAACTTTTTTTCCATCATCAGGTGCACGAGAAGAAGGATGATCTGGGCCAGGGAGGAGATGAGGAGAGCAAGAAGACGGGCAATGCTGGTCCTAGGGTGGCATGTGGAGTGATTGGCATTGCCAAGTAATAATATATATGTATGCTTTATATGTGATTTTGCTCACACCTCCCCCTCAAAGCTAAGGGAATTTTTTTTAACGTATCCCTGTAAACCACATTCCGCCTTGGAATCATTTCGCTCCTTTTCTTGAGAGACATCTGAACTAATTCAAAATTTACATATTAGACTTATTTTGAGGGTGTATTCATTTGCTGGAAGAATATATCTTGACTTAATTATCATTTAATCAGAGTTTGTTAATTAAAGATTTCACACCAGTTCATGCATATATGTGGATATTATGTTATCCTTGGAAGGGTAGGAGCAACTACTCTTTTTGTTTTGGAATATAAAAGTTGACTTGCAGTTATTGCAAACTATATTCGCATTTCTAAGGCAATAATTCTACTTTACTTTAACTTAAGCAAAGTAATGTAGATATGTTCACATCTTTTGTTTTATTTTATTTTTTGGGCATTTTCACTTCAGTATATGAGTAAAAGTAAATCATCAATGACTATCTTGTTTAATCTGGAGAAAAATGTTTTTTTCAAATGTTGTGCTGTCTTGTTTTGTCTGTGAAATGATTACAGGGTGAATTAAGTCTCCTTTTACACTTGTTATTTCTTTTGGAGTTTGTGGTAAAATAAATAAAGTTTTTACAGTTTAAATTACATCAGTGTGAATATTACTTCTTTCTTTGTCCATGAACAATGTCTTCCTTATGCTGGATAGAGAATGACTATGAAACTTTTGAATGCATATTTGACAATCCTCATTATCATAGAAGAAAAACTGTTTGCTTGAAAGTGCAATATATATATATATATATTTTTTTTTTTTGGTAAACAAAAATATTGTTGGATTCAAAACTATTGATACCAATAATTTTAAATGATCAAATGATGTTAATAATGGAACAGAGACCAGTTCAGATTTACTCTTGAGTATTAAATTATGTTACAGGCTGAAATGAGTGTTACTAAAAGAATATAAGCACCCGTATTAAAATGTTGTTGTTAGTAAAGTTAGTAGCAAGTGGATGCCTTTTTTTCAGCTGTGATCTGAGCAAATAATGCATCTATCTTTCAATGTGCAACTTTTTAGTGTTGTTTGTAAGAACAAAACCGACTTAAATTTATTAAAAATGGCAGGAAGATAATTTAAGGGGTGTTTTATTAATTTTACAATTCAAAATGTAGAAAAAATGTGGAAAGCTCATGGTCTCTTAGTAAAGGAAATTTGAAAGAGACATTTTGAACAGAAAGTTGTAGAGTCAACTTGTTGTTTTGACATCAGATATAGTATTGTGGGTTTGAGGACAGAAGAGGAAAGTAGGCTACTAAAATTCATATACTTAATTGTCTGTAACCATGTATATCGTTTTTTTTTTTTGCCTATTATTAAAATATGATTCAAAATCCACATAACACTTTATCCTAGATATTGCAAAGGAAGTTCATGTACAAGTTTTATATTGCGGTTTCAGGGATGTTGTACCAGCTAATCTGTGATCAATCACTTCCAAGAGCCCTACATGTTTGCAGTGATGATCTCCAGAAGTCTTTCAACCATACATGTGCTCAATAATTTGGACTCAAATGTCATATTCTTTTTTTAATGCATAATGGGTTGAAAAAGTGTTTTTTTCATCAATACCCAGATTTTCGTTACTGAACTAGAAATAGCAGTTGATGATTAAAGTTCTATTATCTGTCATTATTCACATTAAATAGCTTTCTTGTATTGATTAACAATAACGGAATCTATCAATTCAAAAAAGACAGTTATTACAAAAAAAATGATAGAATTTGAAGCATGCAGGAATAATGCTTATGCTTCTTAATTAATTAAGAATATACTTAGAAGTTTTGGAATTCTATATGGTTTTATAAAAACAAACAATGATGTCTGGAAAGAAAAGTGTAGAAGGAAAATAATGTAGAAATTTCAGATTTACTTGATTCAAACTTACAACATCAAACCATGGAGCAACTTTTTTCCATTCATATACATGCTAAAAATAGTTTCAAATGTTGATACACTAACAATGTATAATTGAAAGAATTTGATAGGATAGAAATGTACATGGTGATTTATTGTTAGTGATTGGACTGATAATTCTGTTCTGTTTTTCCAGTACGGAACTACTTCATGTATAGTAGATTGAAAGATTGAAACGGCATCAGCTCTCACCAAAGGGTTCAATAATAAATCAAAAGTCCGTTAAATAAACAAGTGAAGTGTTTACCTCTGACCTCTGTGCGTGTTTAAGGATTAATGTCAGGGACATGGACATTTATAGTTTTTACTGATATATGATACAAATTACTCCTTTATATATGATGCAACTCTCTTTGTGTAAGCACTCAAATTGATTATTTTGTATACTTAAAAACTGTAATTTGTTAACAATCATTTAAAACACATGTGTTGCTTTGCCTCAAAATGAGATGGTTGCGGCAGGCCTGGATTGGTGGCAACCCTGATTTTCAAAAGCAAGGCTTGAAATATTATAAAAAAAATTCTCACACAAAGTATTTGCACGTAACACCTAGCAAAAAAATAGAATGTCATCTGCCTTTTTTTCCACCATCCCAATTCTTAAAACACCGATCTGGAAAACAATTGCAAGCATTTCGGCTTCATGTTAATGCTAGGAGAGTATTAATTTTATTAATTAATTATCCATTGAAATGTGGAAAAAAAGCAATCTATGATAGTGCATTATTAACTTGTTGTATATACATGTACATTTTTATCAGAGTTTACTTGGTTTCAAAAGCAGACTTGGGAAACTTTATAACTTTGAAACTATATACTCATAATGTACAGAGCATACAACCATGGAATTTTCAGGGTATAGCTGTACTATGTCATGTTTATCCAACAGAATCATTAGTGCATCTAGCTAGTGCATTTTGGGAGAAAAACAATCAGTGGAAGTGTGCATTGTTAATACAATCATTGATTTTCATTATGTTGCTTTCACACTAAAACGATTGGAAAAATGATTTTAAAAGGTGAGCTGAATTAAAAGACAGGCAATTATCTATAGCAGCCGCAGCTTGTAAACTGTCGACAAATAATCACAAATTTTACCATTTTCATGGAAATAAAAATGAAATAATGCCAGTGTACCCTCAAGTCTTTTTTTCTTTCTGACTTTATGTATTTATTCATGAAAAGATAGTTCAAAGACAGATTTAAGTCAAGGAAAAATAAATATGCCACAAGTTACCTGGAAGCTCTCTTGTATCAACACTATCAGATGTTGGTTGCTACTCTAAAAATAAACTTGTTGAAGCATCTGGATCTTCCATAGATTTATACTCCATTACTGTTAACATTTTTAGCAGATTCCTTGCATTTGAGATTTTTCATATTACAAGAAGTTCCTGTTGTAACCTACTAGACCTTATAAATACCAGGGCAAAATAAAAATTAATGCCTCCAAGGCCATAACATGGTCAATAATTGAACTTAACACCCTAAACATGCACAAAGTGAAAGCTTACTCTTTTCTGGACAGGAAAATATGTCGCTTGCCATCATAGTTACATTTCATTCAATGCAGTAACTTTACCTCGGGACAATTTGTTGAATGCTGTCAACATAAAATTTAGTGTCCTTGTCTGGCTACTAAGAGTGCACATCACTCTCCACTTCATCATCATTTAAAGACTGCTGCCTTTGTAGTTGTAAATACTCTTTTAGCTTTGGAAAAAGGAAAAAAAATCAGACGGTGCAAGGTCTAGGCTGCAATAGGGCTTTTTGGGTCTTAAGTCTCAAACAATCCAAAACTCAATGTGTTTTACAAATTGTGTAGGGACAAACGTTTTCATGCTGGACAATGTAAATAATATTCCCATACCCAAGAATATAGGTGATTTTGTTAGTGAACATGCTCGTACGATACTCGAGTACTCCTCAGCACTGATATCCATCTGCTTAACCAGGCAAGCAGCATGAATCGTATTATCTATATGAGATTGACACTCTTGGGTAGATGCCGTCACTGGCCTTCTTCAATCACGTTGACTGCACATTTGACCAGGATGGTTGGTTTTCTTTCAAGCACCTGAGATATTGTCTCACTGTAAACATCGGCACACGTCTCACCATATTATATACAGCTCGCAGACGTGTGAATTTGAAATGGGCAATATCCCTCTGCTGTAAAAAAAAACCTAGTAGATGCCTTATTTGCACTTTGATTGAGGTTCCCACTCACCACAATATTAATGGGATGATGCTCAAGGTCAGTTTGACCTTATAAACTTGAGAATTTCCATACACAACTACATGTACTTAGTTTGAGAGAAAGTGTGAAAACTATGAAAAACCTATTGAATTCGACCATAAAGGCATTACTTTTAAAAAATTATGCCCCTGTTGAATTTGAAACTCTCAAAACCGACAAATATTTGATGGATCTAAAAAATAATTAACCAGAGACATTCTCAGTCCTCAAAATTGACTCTGAAAGAGCAAACTTTTCTGCATACAAATTACAACGTTTTAGATCATATTGGTACAAGAACATCTTCCATAGAGACACATTCTATGCAAAAGTGAAAAGCATGTAAACAATGTACATTTAAGTAAATTCGAGGAGGCAGGTAGGCCGAAAAGAATAGGATCTTTTTTTTTATTTTAAAGATGGAAATAATTTTATAAAAATGAAAAAAATGTTGAAGTTTAAAGTAAAATTGCTGCATCAATCTATCCTAGAGCTATAAAGGCTACCGTCATCTTGTTTCTCCAGGGACTATTCTCTGTATGAATACTAATTTTTTTGTACGCTTTTTTTTTTTTTTTTTCGCAATTATTGCAAATTTTGCCATTTATTTTTGATATTTTCATTTGCAAATTTCCATGAGGACATATTTTTTTACTTGTATTATGTACGGTAATGTTTTAAAACACCACCCACATACATACAAATTATTGAGAAATACATATAGCTAGATCCAGATTGTTTTTTGTTTTTTTTTGTTAATTAAAGCAAAGGTCATATTATAGTCATGAAGGCCATACGTGATCTGCTTCTTTCCATTCGTTTTCGCTTCCTATAGATAAAGAAATTAATTTTCGGACTATCTTTGACCTTCGTTGGACATGGTGTTGGCTGATCGACAAAAATGTCTACCATTTAGTATTTTATCATATTTTAACTAAAATTACTGCATTGTTTAACTTTAAATTATGTCAGTCTCCAACCAATATAGCTAGTTTTAGACAAACATAAAAAATTTAGACGCAAATATAACTATCAAAAGGATAACAGTCAAAAGATATGATCAGATGTTGGCAAACAATGCAATTATGATAATTAATTGCAGTGGACGCCAGGAACTGTAGCTAGCTCAATGTATTTTACTAACTCTCATTTGTACAATACGATCTGTTTAATGTTTGCACCACCTGTGGCAGCATCTGCTGAGCTTTCAGTTTTAACCGGGTTCGCTGAAACACGTTTCTGTACGTTGTGAGAGTAATAACATAATGAAAGTTGGCAATCTAAAATCGTCATGGAAATCTGTCACTGTTGGGGTATTATTCAATTAGGAACGTATTTGTCTGCGCATGCCTTTCACCTAGACATGGCTCTTCATTTTTCTATTTTATTTTTCAATGATAATCTGAATTTTGTGAACTTAAGACTTGATTTAGTGTTTATGTTCAAAATCATTAAAATGCATGTGGGTTTAAATTGTTAGTTTCAGTTAGCGATGCTGAATTGCTGTACGTGTATCTGAGAGAATTATGAGAATGAATTATAAGTGCCTAACTTTTACTTGAAAGTATGGTAAGCCTAAAACTAAAAGTCACGACACGGAATTTCTTCTGATTACAAAAGAGATGAGTCAAATTTTCACAAAGGCTGTAATGTAGTTTCACGATATATATATATAAAGATTGAGGCTTTTGAATTAGCGTTTATTTCTAGCTCCCGATTACTCGCGTCAAAGTGATCATAGAAATATGTCTAAAGAAAAACTTGACTCTTGTTTTTCTTTTAATCGCTCCTACTATGGCATGTATGTAATACCATAAAATTTCTAGGTTTTGTTATTTATTATTGTTAATTTTATGATTAATGTGAAGTCTATCCACAGATACCGAAGACTTTCTTACTTTAGAGCAATGAACTTCAGTGCATGTGTTTATGAAATTTCTTTTGTGAATGAAACTGGTTGAGGAAATGATTATGTCAGCAAATAGGATTCAATACCTCTAAAATAATTTAACAAAAAGTAAACAATGAAGCAGCAGCAAAAATGAACACATAATTGTTGGTCAGAAACTCATGTTTTTTTCAGCTGAGTGAATTTAGCTTTTCTTTTTTTCCCCTTGACAATTTAAATATGAATATTGTCTTTTTACTGCATAGTTTTAAAACAAAGGGACAATTGTTTCTCACAAAAGATCAAAGAATCAAACGAGGGCAAAACAAGAGCCACGAAATAAGTAAGCAAAAAAGTATTTGATTTTATTTTTCTCAAAACTATGCGCTTTGCAGAATTCAGGTTGAAGGTCTTAACACATTAAATTTCAATATGACATCAACAAGAAGAACAAAAAAAAAGGTAGAATTAGTCACCTTTAAACAGTTAATTGTATACACATTTTTAAGTAAATTTGACATTCACAACAAATCTTTATTTAGTAGGCCTACTTCATATTGTGCATTGGAAAGTGAAAAGCCGTTCTTTAGGCTACCAGGTGAATGAAAATGAATAAATCTTATTAAACAGAAAAATATCATTCATATCATCAATACACAACTTGATGAAAAAAATTGGTTATTTAATAAAACAAATAGTATCTTGGTAACAATAATACAGTGCTTTTAAGAAGACAATACAAAATGAAAGTTTTCATGTAAAACGTTGCTTTAGATCTCAATCAGTGGATATAAACCGTGCTTCTATCTCGATAAGTGCCTATATTAGAGTCGGTTTATTATTTACGTAAATTAGATAAAAATCAGCAATATGACACGTAAGTTCATTAGCATTACAAAACGTTTCTTTCTGGCATCTAGATTAGAAAAAAAAGGTGTATAAAATACAGAATACGTCGAGTTTTAGATCATTACATCTAGGCCTTCTAAAGAAGGTCTCTGAGAAAACACAAGAACATGATGAAGGAAGTCAGAGTGTGAAATTCTGATGAACTCTCAGAGCTATAAATTTACAAAATAAATTATCTCAATCTAGCAACAAAAGAGCTTTTGGACTTTAAAAATTGTGTTAACGCATCCAGCATTGTCAATAGTTAAGATTGTTAAGATTTAAGTAAAAAAAAAAAGATTGTGCTCGTGTTTAAAAACCTTCAGTGAAAATTTCTATCCGGTAAAGGATGTGTTTCATTTTCATTTGTATGGCATTCCGATAACTGATCTGTGATGTGTAACAATAACACGTTTTTTTTCACATTCTCATCTTCTTCATACAACAATTGAAGTCACAAAATGGAAAGATCTTGACCAGTCCTTTTCGAAACTCTTTGTTCATGTAGGTAATCGTTAGAAAATTCATCCCCGAATTCGAGGTTATAAGAAAATGCATCACATCAATGACGAAGTACTTATTAGAGAACAAAGACACTTTCATAATTTTAATTACACTGAGAATTGCAATAGCTGGGAAGGTACATACCAGGAAAGTACCGAGTACGATTAGAACAAACTTTAATATTTTCAAATTTGTCTTTCTAAGTAATCGATATTTCTCCTCATTTTTGTTGTTTGAATTTCTCAAACGAAACACAGGTTTGATATCAGCATTACTAGACAATCTAACCCTTTCTTGTCCTGGAGCTCCAGATGCTATAATAATTTTCCTCTTGTCCTTGTTTTTGGTTGTTAGAAGGTACTTGCAATTTGCTCCCGATGATGAGATCAAATCTTTTACAGCGATTTCATTGTTGGAAATGATTGTCGCCTCAACAGACTTGAAATCATTATCACTTCCATTTTCCATTTTTGCAGAGAAAATGTAAGACTTGTTGTTTTTAGAATCTTCATCATGAGGAAGTAAGGTTTCATTCAAAACCTCCTTGACACCAGCATCGAAGATTGGTGAAGCAGTTATGTTGGTGTAAGCACCTATCTTTTTGTTGCTCATGTCATCGCCATCAGGATTTATGGGAATGCTCAATTTAGGGCTAGCTTGAGAAAACTCATAAGCGATAGAAAAAACATTTTCATCTAGTTTCTTTCCAGAACGCCTCTTCAAGATCCAATTTTCACCAAATTTCTTATTCCTTCCTACTCTATGTTCACGTGCGAGTTTAATCATCTTAGCGGTGCAGTAGAATACTACAGCTAAAGACGCAGCATAGCCCACTGCTAGTGGCTCGCATCCGTACCCTTCAGGGACATCGACTAAAATGCAAGTCTGTCGGTATTGTGAAGCTTGGAATAACGCCAAGGGCAAGAACATATAGGTAAGCCCCAGAGTCCAGATTCCTGCTGCAACAGCCAGAACTCGATTTCGTGTCACTTGGCGCGTGTAGCGAAAGGGCCAGGAGATGTAAAGGTAGCGGTCAACGGCCAGCAATGACACGTGAAGCAAAGACACGGCTACAAGGCTACAGTTCACTCCCAGCATAACTGAGTCGTAAATGTGTAAAATGTCAAGTTTTCCCTTAGCGAGCCAGAACCGAAATCCGACATTGAGACCTGTCATCCCGTACATGAAACATTGGAAACCCATTAGAACGTCTGTGACAGCCAAAGAGGCCACAAGGATGTTGGTATTTGTGTGAAGAGATCTCGTACGGGCAATGATAGTGATCAGCAAAATGTTTTCACAAATCAGAGCGACGCCAAAACAGGCTACAAAATAATTCACCTTTCCCACAGAATGGTAATGCTCCACAGTGCAGGCCCCTCTTACTTTAGGAAATATAGTCGTGAGACCAGACTCTATAAGTATAAAACTGTCATTGTAGTTTATTATTGAGGTGGAGTTATTCACAGTGTCATCTCTCGGTAGGAGATCTCCAGAAGGGGGCATTGTGTTTGCAATGTTTTAGTTGTAAGGTTCTCAAGAAATGAAGATTTCCATTTAATCTTGTTAGGTATACATTAACGAAGTTTAACTGGAAAAGAAAATCGACAAGGCTAGTTTAGTAAAATAGATTGAATTTGTATCGCTTTCGAGTATAGAAGAGTGTGTTTGAATTAGGGAAATTCAATAACAGAAGCAGCTTCTAAAATTTAGATCGTTTTGAAATTTTTCAGACGTTTTTTATATTTTATTGTTCATATCAATTATTATGTATGTTAGTGGCTCAAAAGATGAAAACAGCCTTGTAATACATTTCCTCCTTTGACATTACATGTATTAGCTTACGTCTTCCCCTCTCAAGGGGTATTGTAATTAAATTAATTATTGTCAAAATATCTATGAGAAAACTAGAAAGTCAAAGTAGCAGATAAAGCATCGTATTTTGTGGATTTTTTAAATTAAGAGATATGACAATCTTATTTGCTGAGTTCAATGAAGACTCAGTCGACATATATTTATGCCTTGGATATTGTGAAATGTAGGAACCCAAGAAACTAAATAAAGAATAAAGGAATAAATGGACCAAATGAAGAATGGGGCTAGTTTCAGAGAAAACACTTAAAATTGCAAAAAGCCAAGTGGTTTTTTTTTTGCTTAATTCCGAAAAGCTTTTCTATTTAATTAGTTCTGATAGATAAACAAAACTGAATTTGTGAGCGGAAAAAGCAAAATTAGATTTTTCTTTTTCCCAAGTCCATTAATACGGTCAACTATTTCTTAATAATTTCCTCGAGTAAATTTTTTTTGCATGAATTCTGTGGTTCTATCCTTTCTCTCTAATGGTATCACTTATGATCACAGTTGATTTTTTAATTTTTTTTTAAAACGAGAGTTTCACCTTTAAATGTGATCGCAGACTTCTTTGATTTAGATCATCAGATCTGTTTGTAACATTACATTAACGATTGTCATTATCTCGACACAATGAAGTCTCCATTGTACAAACTGAGTGTGTCCGGCTTTCACAGCAATACAATTTAAAAAAAAAATCCACTCGCACATCTTTTCCCATTCAATTACAGTCTATTCTTATATGCAGAGTGCACAATAATTCGAACTTCTTGTTTATTTTCGGTTATTCACTCAGAGCGAGCAAGAGAGAGAGAGAGAGAGAGGGAGAGAGAGAGAGAGAGAGAGAGAGAGAGAGAGAGAGAGAGAGAGAGAGAGAGAGAGAGAGAGAGAGAGAGAGAGAGAGAGAGAGAGAGAGAGAGAGAGAGTGAGAGAGTTGTCAGGTTAGAAGGACCAGGTATTCATAGTATTTCTCTGCATTTTCGCAAATTAAATAAGTAAGATTGCAATTTTCGTTTTTAGTTTTCCCTTAATATTAGACCAAATGACAGAAAAAGGAGTTATATTACTATAGCAAAAAGGTCGTCAATTTTGTGTACAGTTTGTTTAGAAAAGCAAAATAAAATATAGAGAAAAGAATGAACGGAACTTTACAATCATTTGATATAGCGCGACGTCATGTTTCTCGGTAAACTTAGCTTTTGTACATACATTTGATAAGAGTGTTACAAAACTACTGCTGTGGCAGATCATTGAGCTAAATCTCATATGTTTTTTTAAACTTTTTTTTTTTAACATTACATTAGTAGGAATATCATAATTTTTTTGGCAATGGAATTTTTTTCATATTTCATAAGATATGAAGACATTTTTGTCCGAACGAAAAAAAAACAAAAACCACGTGATCTCCAAACTGTAACACTATCAGTAAGGTTTATCACGAAAGGAGGTACACTCAAACCATAGTTACGCGATGCCACTACTGTTTATGTTCAGGTACCCGCTTTAGTGAAAAACTAGATCAAGAGCTGCTCAGAGAAGACTCACCACTCACGTTGCCTTTTACTAGGGATCTTTCCCTTTTATTAATGTCTCCTGAGTCTTCTTGGTTGGTAATCTTTCTGGTTGGCCGTCTTTAAAAGATCGTAAAAGTTTTTTTTAACTTGTTTCTAAATTTTTAAGGACTAAACTGAAGCAAATTTGAAAACGCCATTATTGTTGGCGAGCCGGTCTCTTTTTCTTTTTAAATTAATTTTTTTTTAATTGAAAAATGACTTTTCAAATGACCTCGATATCTTCGGAAAATTGTTGTCAAAAAGTCTAGAAGGGCTAAGTCTTTCCACAATCATGATTTTAGTCTTCCACTTCTTCCTTTTTAACTAAATGCATTCGCGTTAAAATTTTATTGGAATGTCAAATATCTTTAAGTTTCTGAAACTATTAGCAATAACCATAGAAGTATTTTGAGCTGAGATATAGATTCTGAAATTTAAAGTGCATTCATGGGACTCAAAAAATAGAAATGATAAGACTGGAACAGATAATGAACTCTTTAAAGTATTGTCTTTTCCTTCATTTATATTTAGACAATTTATACACTCAAAAAATATCATGTAAATGTAAGTGAAAATGTCCTTTTTCGCTACATGTAAAAAAGATTAAAATTAATGGGGCTCTCTTTAATTGATTAAGAGAGAGCCTTTACAATTCTGTCAAGCAATGTATTTAACTTGATTCTAAATCCCAGTTGTACTGTTCTGGTCTTTCAAACTAAATAAATTTCGAGAGAGTTATATAGTGCATTTCTGCTGATGGATCACTTTAATGAAAACAACACTTTCCAAGTCAAGTCATGCGAAACAATAATCTAACATAGATTAGTGGACAGAGCAAACAAGTTGATGTGTATTGCAAAGCATTCTCAAATTACGATAAACCATTTTTAATAAAAATCTCTTGCTAAAAGTCTGTTTGTCTTGTCATTGCCCTAGGTTCATTAGGTCTGAAAGGTTAATTGAAATTCAAAGAGCTAGGGTTAACATTTGCCAAGTTTTTTTCTTTCCACTTATCTGCCCACCCATCTTGCGCGACAACCATATAAAGAGAAAAGGGTTAGCTGCCAGGTAATGGTGTGGAAAAGAAACATCTACTTACTTCATTATTTACCACGCAATGCAAAAACAAAATGTCAAAACTAAATTTATTGTACAGATTCAATTCTGTACCCCTGTAGAGTTATTAAAAAGTGATAAAGATTTACTGTGTGACTTTGTTCTTAAATGCAAATCTCAGGTTGAAATATTTTCTGAGAGGGATGATAGAAAAACAAGCAGCGAAAAGGAAGAGAGGAAAAGGAGAAAGGCCTAGGTACAAAACGAAAAAGAAACGGAAAGACGTC
>JAWDGP010003216.1:1120000-1190000 GCA_033675545.1 Elysia crispata | reverse complement strand
ACAACTCGTCTTTTCGTTACTCGAAGAGAATATCGAAACGGCCATCGAACGAAGAAATATCGATCGACTGACAAGACCGCGAGGTGAACCGTAGATATCAAGATTAAACCGTAGTTGACACCAGTAATCAAAGAATGAAATACTCTTTCCTGAGTAGGTCGGTGCCTCAGCCAGGATCTCAGCCCAACATGCGCGTTGAGACCCATCAGAAAGCACTGGAAACCAATCATCACATCAGTGAAAGTCAAAGAAACCACCAAAATGTTAGTGTTGGTGTGAAGCACTCGGTTGCGACAGATAACACAAATCATCAACAGGTTCTCAGCGATCAAGGCAACGCCGAACAGGAAGGTTATATTCTCAGTTACAGGAGAGACGTAATAGTCGTCGGAAGCGCAGCTTCTTAGATTTTCTTTTGTATTTTGTTCCGTTTGTCCGGCCGTATCTTCATTGACACTGCTGCTGTGATCACCTGCAGTCAGGTTTTCCGATAGTGGGACAGATGTATTAAACATGCTGTACGCAATCTAGATGTCACTTGATTTGTATGAATCTGTCTCCAAATTTTCCAGGGCCTTGTATTCGAAATCTTTGAATGTTAAGAAATAAGAATCGAATTAAAATTTAGAGGATGAAAATAGCCGCTCTTAACTATTGATATCATTAGATCAAAATTTTTATGATCGTTCAAAAGATCAGTAAAAGTAATGTTATTTATAAGCTTCAAGATATTCTAATCGGTCTAAATGAAGATGATCCGATGCTCAAAAACTCGCATGCAGTCTTTACAAGAAAGGCCAGGAAAAAAAGTTACTACAGCTAGTCATAATCAGAAAGAAAAAAGGATTTTCTGTAAAGCCCAAGCTAAATTTGAAACCTTAAAATTAATTTTAAAAAAGGCATATAATAATACTAAATATTATTTGGCGGTTTGATTTTGATATTTCTAATCCTACACTTTTTGATTTTTAGATAAAAAATATTTAGAAGCTATTAGAAACAGATTATGAACTATTTTGCAAGCAATTGACTGAGCTAATAGTATCACATCTTGGACGATCACCCCAGATGACCTGTAAGGTTATCAAAGACGTAGTCATAATTTTTTTCTAACTCGCTATAAGATAATCTCATGAAGAGGACATCTTAAGACATACATTAAATTAACTTGGCATAAAAAGTGGCGCAAGAAGGAAACTGTTAACTTTGATTTCATGTCTTATTTGCGTGAGCATATGACAATAATCTGGTGTTTTATCCTCATTCGTTTAAACAGTCTCCATTCCAATAACTTAAAACTATTATTATTATTAACTGTAAAAACTAAATTTAGTCTGGATCGATCTGTTTTGAATAGGAATATCTGAATGAAACTGCTACTATCAACAATTTGCGGCAATATCAAAAGAGAACAATTCAAAAAGATCACAATTTACTTAAGCAATCTAAATTGTTGAGAATGAGATGAAGAAAAACCTACATTGTCCATACAATGGCATTAATTTTGGAGCCTTCCGAAACGATTTTAACTGAAGTTTAAGGTTTAAAACATACCCTATCAATTTAACTAACTCACAAAGATCATGAGCGAAAATGTCAGTGCAGCTGCGACAAAGAGTAACTACCGAAATGAAGTGAAGGTAAAAGCTGATGTAGGCCTCTTCTTCGTTCAAAACAAACAGCGAAAGGAAGGGAAGGAGGAAGAGAGAGAGAGAGAGAGAGAGAGAGAGAGAGAGAGAGAGAGAGAGAGAGAGAGAGAGAGAGAGAGAGAGAGAGAGAGAGAGAGAGAGAGAGAGAGAGAGAGAGAGAGAGAGAGAGAGAGAGACAGACAGACAGACAGACAGACAGACAGACAGAAAGACAGAGAGAAATAGATACGTGTATTTAGACCAATTATAATTGATTGACTCTTACTGCTTTGTTGATTGGGTATCCACAAGCTCGATCTACCTTAAACTTTGATCTCAATGCTTTTAGGCAGATTAACAAACACGTAATTGGAGAACAGAATAGTGTAGATGGTTATAGAAAACATGGCTACAATAATAAGAGAGGATAACATAATTAAGTATAGATTAATTTCTTTAAAAAAAATCTCTGTTGGCCCTATATGTTAAAAACTATCTAATCCTAAGTGAATGAAATTTATCGCCCATTCTTAAATTACAGTATGGGTATCAAGTTAATTTAACACTCTCTTTGAATAAAATAACTCGGTATTCGACACACCATTAAGTTATTAGTGAATTTTAAAGTAACCAACACAACACCAAATGTTTGTTCCATTTGATTCAATATTGATTGCAGTAATGAAGCAAGAGACACATAATGAATAATGATTCTGTGGAGGGTGGGTTACAGAAATGTCCTTTATTAGCAAACATGGACGTGTAATTCTTTGATATTATACCTCTAATGGTATGTCTTTAGGCATGCTAACGTACTAAAACTTTTATACATAGTATATCATCGGAAGAACCCTTTTCCACATTAAGATGAAAAAAAAAAAAAAAAAAAAAAAGAAGCCGAGATTATCTAGGCTCACTGCATATTAAATTGGTCACTGTTTCATTTCTGTACTTCATAAAAACGGTTTTACTCCTTACTGCATTTCAGCATGGCAGCGTATTTTAGTTGCTAAAAACTTACTTATGGCGCTGGAGGGAAGAGATCAAGCTTACATAATATAATCAGCAATATAATTTTCGTGGGATAGTTTCTTATCTACTGAATGAAGCTGGAGCGTATTAAATTATACTCAGACTTAAAGGTCCTGCAGTAGGTTTTTTAATCAAATGCAGACTCGAAGAAAGACTGTGTGCCTTCATTTTGTAAACAAAAGAAATCATATAAATAAGTAAAGAAAAGATATCGTCAGTGAGAGAGATTTCAAAGTCTAATTTTTTTTATGGAATTTATTTCATTACATCCCGAGTGAAATACATCTAAAAAGATTTAACAAGAAGCCCTCCTTCCCCCCCAGTTACATTAACATCAACGAACCATAAGGAATTAAAAAAAAAAAAATATCTTCACATAGGTTTCATAGCTTTGGGAATATCAATAGATATTTAATTTTTCTAACATTAAAAAAGTAATTTGCGATACTTAAAAAGCGAAAGAACGTTAGTAATAGTGATAATAATAGTAACAGAGGTAGCAAAAGTAGCTGCAACAGTAGTAGAAGTAGTGGTAGTAGAAGTAACTATAATAGGTAAATAATGGTAGAGGTCATAATAGCATTTGTAGTAGTAGTAGTAGTAGTAGTAGTAGTAGTAGTAGTAGTAGTAGTAGTAGTAGTAGTAGTAGTAGTAGTAGTAGTAGTAGTAGTAGTAGTAGTAGTAGTAGTAATAGTGATAGCAGTAGTGGTTGCAGCAGTAAAAGTTCTAAGCAGGTATTGATTTTAGTTAGTGCTCAGCAATGGTTAGGGTCAGGCTTTTAAAGTGAAACTGATAGAAAAATGTATGCCTCTGTGGGATTCGAACCATCGACTTATAGATCCGTCGGCAACCATCGCCTTGCCACTCAAGGAGAGCATGGCTTATGCTATCGAGCTCTTTACACGCGGTTCATGCCCAGTTTTGTATCTTTTCTTGTTTTGATAGAAGGAACCTGTTGTGAGGTACCGATAAAGGAGAGTTAAGAAGAGCTATACTTTACGATTGTAGCATTTTACACATAAAAAAAACTTCGAGAGCGCAGATCGAAAGTCCGTTTTGAAGTGAGCCATGATAATGAAGTTCATGCCCGAATTAGTCATGAGTAACAAGCCCGAAGTCTGTTCTGTTGTATTAGAGAAATGATAAACTTGTGCAATATCATCGATAATCATTATGAAGATTGCAGGAAACGAGCAGACCAAATAGCAGCCTACGATGAGAGCAACAAACTTAAGTATTTTTAGTTTTTTTCTCCTGAGCAAAGTCTTCTTTTTCTTAGCATCAGCTTTGAGCTGACAGTTAATAACATTTCTAGGATGTGATAGTCTCAGGTTCAGTTTATTGACAGATGTTGCTCCAGGACTCTTAATTTCTGCATTTTTGATGCTGACAGTATGCGCTTGATACTCTTCAGAACTTTCCACATACTCATTCAAAGCACAAACAGGAAGACTCAACTTATTCATAGCTTTTAAACTACCATATTTAGTTCTTTCAAATACAAACTGTTCATTTGTATCAATTGCAAGAATCTTCTTTCTTTGCTTAATGTCCGAGACAGTTTTTGACTCAGTTTTGCTAATGGTACTCGTATGCAATACTGCAGCAGGAATGTCGCCTGAACCGATGATAGCTATGGCTAAAGTTTCCGGACACACTTCATTCACTTGAGTCAACGAGTCTTTGTCATTATCACTGTCTAGGACGACGCCATCCCCACATTCCTTCCTTTTCTGACTATGTTTGAGCGCAATACGAGCAAGTCCTACAGTGCTTGTCAATACGATTGTTAAACACGTGAAATGGACACACACTATAGGCCCACCGAAGTATTCCATTGGCGTTTCAAAAAGAAAACATTTGACGTGGTACTTAGGATCTAAGTATAACACCAAGGGAAGGACCATGTAGATACAGCCTAGAGTCCAAATTCCAATTGCCATAATTATCACACGTCGCTGTGTTACTCGGCGAGGGTATCGTAACGGCCAGAGAACATAGAGGTATCGATCCAACGACAACACAGCAAGATGAGCCATGGATACCACTATTAGACCGAAGTTGACACCAGTGATTAGCGTATATAATACCCTCAACTCGAACTCATGTAATCCAATCCAGGACCGCATCCCATTTGGCCAACTCATCAGACCCATTATACAGCACTGAAAGCCAATCATAACGTCGCTCACAGCTAAAGAAGCCACCAAGATATTTGTGTTGGTGTGAAGCGCTTGATAGCGACAGATGACGGAAATCATCAACAGGTTTTCACCCATCAAGGCGATGCCAATTAGAACAGCTACGCCTCCAATGGCAGGTGAGCCATAGAGATCATTGTCAGCACAACCCAGGCTGGTGGCTAGTTCCTTCTCTGATCTTATAGCCGTTGACACATTGGTGCTGTTGTTGCCATCGCCTATGGTCATATTGTCCGATGAAATCGCGAAAGCGTCGAATTTGACGCTTGCAGCTTATTCGCTTATGAAAATGGAGACTGTCAAATTTTGTCCGCATCTCTTTGCAGCTTTCCAAGCTTTTGTGTTTCAAATCCATTTTTAAAACCTAAAGATCAAACAAATGGAGACTTAGTTTAAACAATCTACAAAACAGGAATTTTACACTGTTTACAACCTCAATATTTTACATTTGCTACAAAAATTTTTGAGTTATCAGATTTTGCCAGATTATTCAGATAATTGGATACTTTAAGCAGTTCCATGCATAGGCCTACATAATGTTCAAATTCACAGGAAAATAAGTCGATGGTGAGAAAGAGAGGAAAAGAGGATATACGTATCCTTTAAACCGAGGAGATGGAACTCACTGAAGATAATGCCAATTGAAAAAAATACTACGATGTAGGCGTATAGAAATTGAAAAGT
This sequence comes from Elysia crispata, assembly GCA_033675545.1. NCBI lineage: Eukaryota > Metazoa > Mollusca > Gastropoda > Plakobranchidae > Elysia > Elysia crispata. The sequence goes on along the minus strand of JAWDGP010003216.1, from coordinate 1,184,455 downwards.
AAATAGATCTTATATGCCCTTTAGTAAAGAAGGGGAAAGTAAAAATAATGAAGTTTTCGTAGAATACTTTGATTTTTTTTTGTATTACATACATCTGAGTTTGCTGATCATTTTATGAAGAGTAAATATTGCATAAAATACTGTTTAGAGTGATTATCGGCTTTTCGTTTAAAATTTCAGAAGAAAAGTGTTTCAACCCATCAACCCCGGTTATTTTGAATTAGTTTTTACTTTATATTGACAGATAACTTCTACGAACAAAATCACTTACATTCCATAACTTTATTTACAAACAAGGATACATGACATGACGTAGACGAAGAATTTTTAAATGTACGTTTACCTTTAAAGTAAAAAAAAACCCAGCTTTACCGTGAAATATCAAGTTTTTACATGTTTAACATGATTAGATTTGTGCCCTCCTTTTAATCGAAGCTAAATTTAACAATTACGACACCCGCCCCCGCTTTTTTTAAAGTTATTCTCCTATTACCCCTACTTTTTTTTTTACCAGATAGAAATAGATACTGTATTTCTCTTTGAAATTAGGAGTCGAGAGCTGCAGTCAAATAATGTATTTGCCTCGCTTCTCATTTCAAGATCTAGTTATACTGTTCAACAAGGCTTTCATGAAACGTACATATTTGATCTGATGGATCATTTTCGTAATAACAGCTCTTTCAATTCAGTTCAAGGCAAGTCATTCAACACGATTTACTTTCCTAAAGTGTATTAGTGAAAAAGGCAAACAAATGAATTCGTGTAAAAAAGCATTCTCACTTTTCAAAAAATCCGAGCCAACAAAAACAATCTGTTTACAAAGCTTGTGTTTCATGTCATTACCCCGAGGTTCATTAGGAGGCTTAGTTTATTTAGGTAAAGCTTTCTGTACAAGCAGCCAACCTTTCTGCCCGGTTGCCAGTTTAAAGAGCAAACGTTAAATTATCAGATCATGATGGGAAGCTCAATTATCAGGTTTTTACGAACCGATGTAAATGCAAATTATCGAAACTCAACTTTATTTCCCCATGGATTGTTTGTTTAAAAAAAAAAAAAACTTCTACTGCTTGGGTTAACATTTTGCTCTGTTGTAAAAAGTCACAGGTTGATTATCTAGCAGAGGAAAGTGGAACAAACTAAAGGAAAAGAAGAATAGGAATTTATTTAGAAAAACTCGGAATGAAGAGAGATGAAGGAGAAAGGTTTGGGTAGGAAATGAGAGAGCGATCGAGTGAGACAGACACAAACAATCAGAGGTACATAGAGATGAAAACACGTATTCAAATTGTAAATTGCTTGATTACTTGATCATACTGATTGGGTGTTCTTACATATTCAGTATACCATGAGTTGGGATCTCAGTTTTTTTTATTCAGACATAGAAAGTAATAATTATATTTTAAAAAAATCCAGAGAATATACTTAGAATAAAGGAAATAGGATTAATAGGTGTCTACAAAAGAAAGCAATAAAGAAGGCAATTAAATAACGATAGAGGCTGGGACAGACGGAGCTAGACCTAAGGTTCTTAAGAGGATGCAGGTTCGATCCTTGTCCATTCCATCTGTTCTTATGTTTTCACGTCTTTCATCTCGAGTTAGTTCTAGGTTTGTAACTGATTTTTCTAAACTGAGTATATATATATATACACACACATATATATAATTATATATGTGGAAGCAAAGATCAATAGGTTTTTTTTAATCGAGAAGGAAATAAATACGTTAATCGAGGAAATGCGCAAAGTTGAGAAAAAAAATAATGAACCATTGATTTAAAAAAGAAATTCAGATTGCCAAAGCTACTTCTAAGACTAATATATCAATCAACCTGAAACCCCAAGCGTGAAAATGACGTTGATTTGAGGCTTGGAAATGAAATAAATTTTTTGTGGATCATTAAGTCAGATCGTAATTTACTGATTTTTTCTTTTTCTTTTGTAAGAGTTCCAAAGTGGCTAACACTAAGCAGTTGGCTTAGCTCTTAACTCTTTTCCCCATTTGATTCAACGAAGATTACTGAAATGAAGCATAGTATTCATAGGCCTAATGGCTCACAGCAAGTTTAGTGAGAACTCAATAATAATCTGAGAGGTATAAAGATTCACGTTCATTATTATCAATCATACTAAGTGGAATAGAGAATGAATAGTTGTAGACTTGAATTTTATTTTTTTTCTACATAGGTAACTGCTTTGTTATTTCTTTTAATAATTCCATTGCGACTAAACTTTTTTTGTTTGAAAACAGGTTTTCAAAGTTTTGAAAAATTTGCACTTCAATTGTTGGAGTTTATAGCCTTCTAACGAGTATTTAGAAGGATTTTTTAAAAACGTTGAGAAAACGTACAGGTTTAGCCGATATCTAATATTGGAATAAGCAATTGGAATAATCAAAATTGGAAAAATTAACTTGGAAATTTTAGTAAAAATAATAATGGTATATTCTGCAAAATTTGAAATTTAGTAAATGGGAATGCTAAAATAAAAAGAATCAAATTCCAAACAAACCCTAATTTGACCTTTTGCCCAGCAAATTTCAACCTAGAAAGTTTAGAATAAGGTTAATATCAATAATGCGTAACAACTTTGCAACTACATCGCAGCCAATGCATAATGCATGAGCATAACGAACGTCGATTCGTAGAGTGTAATATACCTTAAAAGTTCAAGAAAGCAAAGGTGAGGTCTTGAAAATTCTTTAGTTTAATGGCTCTACAACAGACTGAAATCATTGCGATAAAAATAGTGGTGTTACTAAAATGCACATAGTGACCGAAATACACATGAATGATAAAACCAGCAGGCTACTCTCACTGCTTCAATCAAAATTTAAAACAAAAATCGTCTTTTACACTCCTTTTAACTACGCCCGCTCAACCTGTTTTTTTTTTTTATTTTAATTTATTTTTTTAGCACCACTTTGGAAACATGCGCATTATCAAAGCTAAATAAATTGTAGATAATGAATTTTTTATATAGAGAGAAAGAGAGAGAGAGAGAGAGAGAGAGAGAGAGAGAGAGAGAGAGAGAGAGAGATAAATGGATAGATAGACAAATAGATAGATAGATAGATAGATAGAGAGAGAGAGAGAGAGAGAGAGAGAGAGAGAGAGAGAGAGAGAGAGAGAGAGAGAGAGAGAGAGAGAGAGAGAGAGAGAGAGAGAGAGAGAGAGAGAGAGAGAGAGAGAGAGTGAGAAACAAACAAAATAATCGATTAAAAATGGTCTGCGAAAATTTCTTAAAAGTAAAAAGTTACTTATTTTAATTTATAGAAAATATTTACTTCAGTCGCGTTTCACTTTCGTATAGATTTTTTCAAAAGATATGCTTGAAATGTGAACTATCTGGGCCGCACCTTTTCCACCCATATGTTACAATGCTTTATAAAATAGCGATATACAAAATTGATCAATGTATTAAGAGAAAAGTCAAACAATTCAATAACTTTTAAATCACAATATTCTCAAACGAGTTTAACAACTCTGCTTTGCCTTTGTTATTATTAATTATTTATCCCATTTATTCTCAGTCCCTTTGTTAACCCCAAACAATCTCTGAAAAAAACACTTGATGAAACAAATCCGTGACTTGTAGAGCTAAGACACTTTAAATTTCTGAGTTAAATCTTGCTTGAGCAGCAATGCGTCTTTCTATTCTCTGATTTATGCATAATCATCTTCGGCAGAAACACTTCAAACAAGTAAAAGATTTAATTATCGCTTTCCGGAAATCTTTATTTAGCTGAGCCATAATAAAAAAGTTCATTCCCGAATTCGCCGTGAGCATCAGGCTCAGCACATGTTCCACAGTCCCAGAGAGCTGACCAATGTGAGCCAAGTCTGTAATGATCATACGCAGGATAAAGGGAAATGTACACGTCAAATAACAGCCTAAAATGACAAGTACAAATTTCAGTATTTTTAGTTTTGTTCTCATCAATAACTTTTTGTTTCCCTCAACTCCTGTGTTTTGGACCAATGAATTTGAAATTCTAAGGGGTGTGCATTTAATTTCATGTACCCTTCCAGAGCAGGCGCCATGGAAATTTGTAAAAGCCATTTCTTTGATGTCAAATTCAAAACCCTGCGCTCTTCCAGCATAAGTTGAATTGTTTTTTATTGCATCGCCAATAGCATTGTTTTCATCGAAGATGATGGGGTCCTCTTGTAATGTATTGGATCTTTGAGAATGGTGAATAATGCACGAATTTATTCTACAATTTATGTATTGTAAAGGACCATTTTCATTCACAACAGCATCAGGAGAATCGCCAGGCTGACATTTATCAGCACTTGATCTTAATCCACTTTTGTTATTTATGCAAGTGATCATTTGCAATGTCAGAGATGGAATGAACCCAGTAGGTATGACAGCTAATGAAATGTTGTAATCTAGCTTTCCTTTATTTTTCCTTTTGCCAATGTCTTGAATGGCACCTTGAGCCTTCAATATCCCCCTTTTCCGACCATTGTCAAGTGCCAACTTTGATAGTCCCACCGTGCTAGCAATTACGATGATTAAACAGATGAAATAAACACACATTAAAGGGCCACCTGCGTATGCAAATGGTGCATTGACTACGATGCAATTGACATGAAACTGAGGGTCTAAATACATCACAATAGATAGGATCATGTAAATGATGCCGATTGTCCAAATCCCGATCGCAGTGACTACAACTCGTCTTTTCGTTACTCGAAGAGAATATCGAAACGGCCATCGAACGAAGAAATATCGATCGACTGACAAGACCGCGAGATGAACCCTAGATATCAAGATTAAACCGTAGTTGACACCAGTAATCAAAGAATGAAATATTCTTTCCTGAGTAGGTCGGTGCCTCAGCCAGGATCTCAGCCCAACATGCGCGTTGAGACCCATCATAAAGCATTGGAAACCAATCATCACATCAGTGAAAGTCAAAGAAGCCACCAAAATGTTAGTGTTGGTGTGAAGCACTCGGTTACTATAGATAACACAAATCATCAACAGGTTCTCAGCGATCAAGGTAACGCCGAACAAGAAGATCATATTGTCTATAAGGGGAGAAACGTAATAACCATTGGAAGCGCAGCTTCTTAGATCTCTCTTTGTATTTTGCACCGTTTGTCCGGCCGTATCTTCAATGATGCTACCACTGTCATCACTTGCAGTCAGGTTTTCCGATAGTGGGACAGATGTATTAATAGTGAACATTCTGCAGTATATGTGTCACGTGGTGCCTCGATTGGTATGAATTTGTCTCCAAATTTTCCAGGCCTTTGTGTTCGAAATCTTTGAATATTAAATGAAATAAGAATCGAATTAAAATTTACAAGATGAAACTTGCCGCACGTCTGTCTAACTTATTCAAGTCATTAGATCGAATTTTTTTTGATCGTTCAATTAAAAAAAAATATTACTTTTAAGCTTCAAGGTTATTTTTATCTGTCCAAATAAATAATAAACCGATGATCAATAACTTAGATGCAGTTATCAGGGGAAAAAAAGCCACAAAAACAAAACGACTTTACCAAGCAATAATATTATAGGAATATGGATGAGAGAGAGAGAAAACAAAAGATTTTTATCTGTAAAGCCCAGGCTCCCCTTTTCACCTTAAAACTAATTTTATTTTTAAAAAGGCGTGTAAATGATACCAATTACTATTTTGTGTTTGATTTTAATATTTCTTATCCTATTTTTATTAGATTTTCAGATCAGAAAAATTCAGAAGCTATTAAAATTGATTAGAAATATTTTACAGGCAAATGATTTAGGCAATAATATCACACCTTGGACGATCACCCAAGGTAACCTGGAAGGTTGTCAAAGACCTAATCATAATTCTTCTAACTCGCTACAAAAGAATCTCATGGAGAGAACGCCTTTGGACACTCATTAGATAAACTTGGTAAAATAAATGCTGCACGAAGGAAGGTTTTAACTTTGACTATTTGTGTTGTTATCCTGAACATATGACAATAATCTAATATTTTATCTGATCAGTTTAATTAAACTGTCTCCATTGAAGTATTGAAGTAACTTAAAACTATAATTACAATTAAGAATAAAAATTAATACTTGTCTGGATTGATCTGTTCTGAGTACGAATATTTTTTATGAAACTGCTACTATCAACAATTTGCGGCAATATGAAACGAGAGCAGATGAGAACAATAAAAAAAAAAAAAAGATCAACGCGTACTTAAAGCAATTTAAATTGTTGAAAATGAGATGAAGAAAAACTTACGCTGTCTATAGAAGGGTCATTTAGCGCCTTCCGAAACGATTTCAACTGACCTTATAGATTTGAATAATACTCTACCAATTTTTATGAAGGGACTGCTTATTGACGCTATTCAACTCATTATAAGCGAAAATGTCGGTGCAGCAGCAGCAGCAAAGAGAAGCTACGGAAATGAAGTCAAGATATAAGCTGATGTAGGTCTCTTCTTCGTTCAAAGCAAACATCGAGAGGAAGGGAATGAGGGGGAGAGAGAGAGAGAGAGAGAGAGAGAGAGAGAGAGAGAGAGAGAGAGAGAGAGAGAGAGAGAGAGAGAGAGAGAGAGAGAGAGAGAGAGAGAGAGAGAGAGAGAGAGAGAGAGAGAGAGAGAGAGAGAGAGAGAGAGAGAGAGAGAGAGAGAGAGAGAGAGAGAGAGAGAGAGAGAGAGAGAGAGAGAGAAAGGATGAGGAAAGGGCTGGGGAAAAGAATTCGAGGGAGTTTGAGAGATATCGGCAGATAAGCATGTTGTCATATAGATAGGTAAATGGATAGGAAGATAGATAAATTACTGAAATAGATTGGTAGACAAATACATAAAACTGGATGGAGAGGAAGAAAATGAGAAAGGAAGAGAATGTGTATCTATGAATAACAGAGAGAGAGAGAGAAGGAGAGAAAGGGAGAGAGAAAGATATATATATATATATATATATATATATATATATATAGAGAGAGAGAGAGAGAGAGAGAGAGAGAGAGAGAGAGAGAGAGAGAGAGAGAGAGAGAGAGAGAGAGAGAGAGAGAGAGAGAGAGAGAGAGAGAGAGAGAGAGAGAGAGAGAGAGAGAGAGAGAGAGAGAGAAATAGATGCGTTGTAAATAGCTTGCACATTATCGTGTACTCCGTGCAATAATAATTATGATCACAGAAAACGGACTGTGCGAAAAACAGTTTATACTAACACATAGCACCAGATTAAAAAAAAAGTCATATCTTTCAATCAGTACAGCTTAATATTAAAATTGATGCAAAAGACTGCTAATATAATTTTACATTGAAACACATATAACTGCTTCGAAATATAATCATAAAATTGAATAGAGTGCAGAAGATTTAGAAGAGAAATTTCAATGCTTTACGACTGTCAACGCTTGAATATATGTCAGAGTTTCGCTAAAACGAAGATTGAATGCGCTTTTTGTCCCTAAAATTCTTTTTACAAACACCCATATCTTTTTTCCCCTTTTTTTTGGTTTATTATTTCCATATCATCTACTCGATTTCTGCATGTGAATAAGAGGGAGTAAATTGGTCCAGATAAACGATTCTTCCGTATAAGATAAAATGATGTTAGAAAGTCATTTACATTTATAAATTTACTTTATCTTGCCTTTTATCAATTTCTGATTCAAAAGCGACGTGTATTAGATTAGCTCTGTCTTCTTTAGCTCTATTTGGTGTCACACAACAAGCAATTATACGCCAACCAATACTTCCTCACCGTAATCAAAATAGTAATAAATGACGTCTAGTGAATTCGATTTAGTTAGTATTATACGTGTAAATACCGTTCTTCTTTTGGGAAATTTATCGCTGAGTTTATTCTAAAAAAAAAAACCAATTTATCTTTTGCATTAAGAACCCACTTTGCTCAACCCATGGAGCTTCGAATCAGAGATGAGACGACCGTTATGCCGATGAAAACCGAAAAGATTAATTTAAGAATCAAGAGTAGCTTTACAGCATTATATGAGTTTGGAACTTTTGCTTACGTACGTTTCTTAACGCGTTAAGTTGATAAGGAAATGAATCAAATACCGACAAAAAGATAATTGGAAAAAAATAGAAAAAAAAAACCCTTTACACTAAACGCTAACAGCACTTGGTCAGCGCAACTTTTCTAAGTAAACACACAGAGCCTTTTCAGACATCGATATGTAGTAATAGTAAACTGAATGACTTACAAACTAGTTTTTGTTAAAGACTTTTAACATAATTCAAACAGTAAAAATAATGATTTCAGACCTATTGAATGAATTTTAAATGGCTATCCACACGCAAAATCAAACTGTTTCCAAGTTTGTCAAAATCTCGTACACAGCTCCTTTTAAAAATTTGCATCAGATTTGTAGGCCTGGTTATGAAAATTTAGTACACAAACTTATTTATAAAGATTCATCATTTGGTTTCTCCCTTTGTTTTCCATTCAAAAACATATAGTTTCAATCGGTTTCCAAGGCCATATGAGGAACATCACATCCGTCAGAACTCCTTTAGTTAGGCCTACTTCCCCGTTTAGTAAGCTATGGGTTAGCTTTTTATTGATTTTATCAAAAGGCTTTGTGATAAAGATGCTTTGCGTGATATAATGGTTTGAGTTGTGACAGAGAAAAGTTATGAAAGCAGTACTTTTATGAAAGAGTGTAAAATATTTTTCAAATTCACATACCTGTACCGTCAGTATTTTTTCAACTGGGGTTCCTGAAATCTCACATCAAGTATCAGATTTATTTAAGTTTCAGTCGGTAAGTATTTGAACAATTAAAAATTGAAAAATAACTTTGGAAAGGGGTATCTGTTTAATATTATTAGACGGACCAAAAAATAATCTAGCGAAGCCTTTTTTCCCCCTGGTGTTACTGAATCTGTGTACTATTTCAAAATTTGAGGAGCGTCAGGAGACAATGAATGCTCTCAGTCAGCATCTGCCTGGTCTGGTTTCAGCGTCCGCCTTTTATGCAAGCTCACGTCAATTTAAAAACAGAGCCTCCAGGGTACATAAATCTCGTATCAAATTAACCTGTAAGCAGTACAAAGAAATCAGAACGAGTGCAATTTAACCGCTATAAAAACACTAAAAACAATTATTTTAGGTCAATGACATTGATGGCAAGATTTTGCTTTGTTACTCAGGATCACTAATGGAATAAACTTGCAATGCTCAAAATCAAAGGTCAAACTTGAAAGATCGCACCCATTTACTTTTATTGTTCTCTGCTGCAGAGAAGCAACGATATTGTTTCAGGACTAGGAAATGGGTGCCGTATTTTGTTTAGATTGCTTTTAGCACAAATAGACGGCGGTGGCTAATGTCTCTGGTTCCATTTAAAATGAGAAAGCCATATTTCTCGCATCGCTGTACCTAATGTTGATTCTAAACACATAATTATTTCGTGATCTCTTAAATTTTCCTCTCTTTAAGCTCTTGTATTGAAATTTTATTTGCATTTCAGTGATCGATAAGCTTCTTCATTTTTTTTTTTTTTACTTTACAGCAATTCGTTTTATAAGTTGTATGCTTTCCTTTTTTTAAATATTTGCTCCGAAATCATCAGAGTATAGAAGCATCATCATCATATAAGCATGCAATTAATATAGAAGATTGGTGTATTACTATAATTCCTTAAAATCAAAATTGATTTTCATGTTCTACTCACCTATCTGGCATCATTAGTTTGACATCGACTTTGGGATGTAGTTAATTGCATAAAAGCCTCGAAGTGTCGTCCCCATTTTAATCTCAGCAAAGTACAAACATAAATGCTGTTATATGTTTTTTCACAGAAATTCAAGCGAGCTAACCCGTTTCATGGTATACTACTTTTAAAAGGGCTAGGAGAAAAATTAAATTAAATTAAATTTCTATTTTGCCATTGGCGATCTTCGGGGATTTGAAAAGAAACAAAAAACAAAAAACAAAAAAAAAAAAACAAAAAAAAACAACCAAAAACAAAAACAAAACAAAACAAAAAGAACAACAACAACAACAAAACAAACAAATCAGCAAACAACACAAAATCCTAGAATGATGGGATAGCAGTGAGAAGAATAGATAAAAAAATATTCATGTGCAAACCCTGTTCCTGGGAATTTCCTCTAATTGCTGGCATCTTTCATCTAAATATTTTTTTATTTCATTACCTACAATTCCAGGATTGTTGACTTTAGTGTGGTAAAGTACGGCAATAGAAAGATTAATTCATTGGAAACAACCAGTAGCAACAACATAATAACAAAGATTACGAAAAAGACAGCAACATCCAAAACAACTGCAACAATAGCACCACCACCACCAACAACAAAAAACAACAGAAATAAGAACAAAATATAAAACAGCATAAGAGCACAAGTTACATTGAATACGGCAACAAAAATAAACAATAAAAAAAAAAGAAATTCCAGACCAGGTTCATCATGTTATTATTACAAAATACCAACACCTTTTTTTTTTATTATTATTATTATTATTATACTTAAAATGAGTTTCTTTTTTCAATCGGATAGTCTTAAGATTTTAACTCCTTAGAGTAAATTCTATCAAGGCCTTATAACTTAAAACTCAGATATCAGAATGAAAACATAGGCATGATATTTTTGTTTTTATTTTTAATATAAGTCTGTTGCATTTTATGGATTTTCATGCACATGCACATGCGGGTGAAATACGTATAGCAAAGGATTGCTTATCTTTGAACCCGGAAGAAAGGACTCAGGGTCCACAATAACAAAAAATACTATAAGGCTGACATCAAGCCTAAGGATGAGTTAAGTAAAATAAAATGCAATCTTGCCACCATCGTCTTATTTATCATCCGACAAGGAGCTTTAACGCTCTACCGATTGAGCTCTCTGTGGCAATTCCATATAATTATATACGGCACAGAGAACTCTGTCCGATAATCACCAAACAATTACATGATTTTCGCTGGTGACATTAACATTAAAAAAAAATTCTTTCTTTGTTATGTCTGAACTGAATTCCCCATTTGAGGTACTCAATGTAATTTTTTTCCCTTTGACTTGAGTTTGAGCACTTCCGAGTAATGATCGACACTTTTGTCTGTGTAGGTTAGTCAGGTTAGTCAGTTCAGGCGCTGTCGCTTGGTGCGCTAGTTTGACAAGCTCTTTAGAAGGATCAATACTTTTAAACTCAAAGAAGGTCGTTAGCGATAAAGAGATGCATCCATCACTGCCCATTAAGAGGATTGCAAATCCGAATTTTTCGATTTGGAGAAATTTATATAAATGGGCAAAAATAATGAAAGCGTATCCCATGGCATGTATAACCTGCTGTCTAACATAATGACAGTAGAAAAGTTATATATTTTATATATAAAGTTCCATGGACTTTTTGAATATCGGATATCTTTATTCGTGCTCAGATAAGGAATGCATGACTGTGCGTCAATCAAATAGAGGACTACTTGGGGCGATATTTTCGTGCGATCTTACTTTCTTTGTACCCGGTAATAACTACTCCTTAACATTCTCACTAAATTATAAAAAAAGCATTCTGACACTTTCACCTTTTATTTTCTCTTACTTATATTCTCCAACCTTCTAATTGATTTCTGAGGGAAAAATATTTAAGCTTCCCCCCCGCAGATTATAATAAATCTATGAGTAGTGAATAATTGGTAATACCTTACTATCTCATCTTGCCAGTTAGTCTGTTGTCGCTCTAATCATTTTGCGCATGTTTATACATTGTCAACAGCGTGATTAGGTAGATTTAGTATTCATTTTAATGAGGATGACTACCTCCTTTTTCTTAATCTAATGTCGATGGTTTAAGTGGCAAACAATCCCTTGTTGACTATGACGTTTTACCACTTCATTACTTGTACAGCAAGGTGAGTGAATCCCCAACTGGTATCTCCAGCTCTAACAGAGCCCCGGTTTTCACACCAGTCTCAAGGGACAGCAATTAAAGTAGAGAAAACACAACTCCAAAATGAAATGCCCAAGCAATAAAAAATTATGATGATTGGTGAAGTTTAATTTGAGGGTCAATTAGGCATTGCAAACAATCAAATTGCTCCTTGTTAGTTTCATTTGTAGAAGGTGAGGCAAATAGAATGCTGAAGAAAAGCAGATCTCATCTCTTACGGTTCATTGCAAACTGAAGTATGTAAAAAGGGTTTTGCTGTTAGTGCTTTCCCGCGTAAGAAATTACTATGCACTACTATACGCGAAAAAACGAGGGCAATAATGAGAGGGGAAAGAGACACAAAGATAAAAAAGAGATAGATTGATAAGATAGATAGATAGATAGATAGACCTAGAGAGAGAGAGAGAGAGAGAGAGAGAGAGAGAGAGAGAGAGAGAGAGAGAGAGAGAGAGAGAGAGAGAGAGAGAGAGAGAGAGAGAGAGAGAGAGAGAGAACCGGCAAACCATTTCTTAATCATGAGGGGTTAAAAAGAAAAGTACAACCGGAAGTTAGTTCTGCACTGATATCCTTCATAATTATTTCTTTTGAATTGATAGACAAAATAACTCTCAAAGCTTGTCCTTTGATATCACAGATATTCGGATTCCCGACGCTCCAAACAATTTATTCCTGAAGGGAAAATAAAGTGAAAAAAAAACCAGACATGAATTTAATGCTCAGCCATGAAAGCCTCACCACCAAGAGAGGATCGAAGTAGAATATCAACAAACATCCGAGAGGCAGCCGAGGCGTCCTAGTCGTAGCACTGGGATGCGAACGGCGATATGGATATGGATATGGATAATACTCTCCTATAACGTCCTGAGAATTGTATTCACTCCCATCAAACTTGCTTCTCGAAAGATTGAATATGTTGTAACTAAAAGCCTACTTCATTACTTGGGGCTCGTCTTGATTATCTTCTGCATTTAACACCATAAATCTTGATACGCTATAAAATGACTTGAAATCTTTTTTGTGCTTCATACAATCTGTCTGTATACTCTCTTACTCTCTCTCTCTCTCTCTCTCTCTCTCTCTCTCTCTCTCTCTCTCTCTCTCTCTCTCTCTCTCTCGTCAGACCGAGTTAAAACAAAGCTTGGGCACTGTTTGTCCAAAATTAGTTTGCGTGCACCGATAAAGAAGAAATAAAAAAAAAAAATATATATATAATTTATATATATATATCCCAGAAAGTTGTAAGAGTGAAAAGAAAATGAAATTCACAAAGTCGCGTCAATCGTGAGATTTTTCATCACTACAATATTAAAGAATCTTTTCAATTAAAAAAAAAAATTATAAATCATCCAGTCTCCTATCAAAAGAGCATGAATGCAAAATACTCCAGGCGTCATATAATAATAAATCCGTGCCAAGCCTTGGCTTACCGAATTTACTGATGGCATGTCTCTGTACGTCATTTCCGATATAACGTTATTCGACATGGGACTAAACTCCAGCTTTATGTGAGGACAAAGCCAGACTGACCACCTCTAGAATTGTCGGATTTTACAAAATTGTATAGTAACCAAAAAGAATATTTTTATGAAAGTTAAATTAAATTGAAATTCTAAACCTAGAGAAAATCTTTGCTTAAATCTGGAGTCTTGATAAATTTTCATTCGATTCAAGAATCTAGATCTAGATTCTATAATCTGGAATCTAGAATCGCTCTTGTCAGTCTTGAGCCCAGATCTAGATCTAGATCTAGACCTGAACATGAACCGGTCGAGAAAACGCCAGTTTCTGAACTTATCGTTTTCGAAAGCCTTATTCTGTTAACCACATAATACTCTAGATCTAGATTCTTAGATCTGAATCAAGTTCAATCGCACATTTTTGGATTTCCGCCAGAATCTGTCCCTATTGTCGAAAAAGGGAAAACAATGGACGTGTCTTGGTAAGTTCATTCTATGATACTGACCCTAACTAACTTTAACTCTTCACACTCGTGAATACATTATATAGATGATTGCACGAGGGAAACATTTGATTTTAAAAGTATTAAAAAGTCACAATATTCAACCACTAAACACTGCCGTATACATCCGTGATGGCTAGGATGTAAACAATCCTACATTACCAATAAAGTGTAGGAATGGCCCCTTACTTTTTTCTGCTTGATGCAGGATTTTTAAGCCTTGAATAGATCTGGAGAATGGCTCTACCTAATGAGCCTAGGTAGTTATTACTTGCTTCTAGATCAAGTCTGATCTAAATCTAGCCCAAACAGTAAACTAAGACTTCTTTATATGCAGAAATGTGTTGATTTTGCAACGTGACCATTTTCAAGTGTTTATAGGGACTTTGTATTTGAGTTTAGTTTTTTTTTAGTGGCTTAAATGTGAACACAGTTAAAAGTGTTTCAAGTACTGAGCTGTAGAGCAAATTACCATTTAAGTTATTGATTTAGAGTCCTTCATCATTCAATGCACCTGCATAATACTTGGTTAAATTAGGCCAAAAAATCATTTTTGTGAACATGCTTCAATTTTGCAAACAAGCAAAATGAGCGAAATGACACATGTGACTATTTTTCAATAGCCCTGATTGCTGAGAACTTTTGATGATTTGTTATCTGTCTCGACTGAGTGCTTCACACCAACGCTATAATGTTTTGGTGGCTTCTTTGACATTCAAATTTACACTGACCGCAGCCTCTGTCATAAAATCAATAATAATTAAACGTTACTGGTTCACAGAATGTCAGGCTCAAATCGGTCCATCTTTGCAAAATGTTTGGACACCCTGATCTAAGTAATATTGTTTTAGTACATAGATTTATAAATGGAAAAATATGTAACAGCACTTTGGTTTGCAAAATAAGCTTGGTGCAAACAGAAATCATCACAAATAGATGACTTTTTATGATTAATGCCAAATTCTCAAAGTGCAATTTTTTGCCTTTGTTTGGTTTGAAAGAAATGCTAATATTAAAATCTTTTGGAATAGGTTGAAAGTTTCACCAAAAACGTTTTTTGCATTGTTTTAAATAATTTATAGTAGATATAAAACCTTGTAAACCTTGTTTATCATAACAGGTTGTGAAAAAATCTGAGCAACTGAAATTCCCTTGACATTTTTAGATTAATAGAAACGTTGAAGTTTTAATGCCATGTGAAATTTCAGAATGAAAATAGGCATTTGAATAAAAGCACAAACTTTTATGCATTGGCCTTTGGAAAAATAATCTTTTTGAAATGCAGTGTTAGTTAAACATTAAATGCTTCATTTTAAACCCTCAACAAACATAAATGAAATATTTTGATATATATTGGTTTCAAATTAAGTTGTCAAATTTTATATAAAGTTTCAATGATTATAATATTTCAATTTTCATATTTTTCATTTCTGTGGATTTTTCACCCTCAGAACATTAATTATTTTCTGGAACAAAAAATGTGTTCAGTTTTTATATTCATTTTCAACATTTCAATCTGATGTCTATGACTATGAGCCTTATCCAATTTTCTTTTTTCTTTTAAAATCTTTACCTTTTTTTTTATATATTATATGGAAAAATCTATTTGCTATTTGCTATTTTATATTGTTTGTTTGTTTCGTCTTGTCCTTGATCTGAGTTTTGCAAACCTATGCAGACAATAACCAATATGCTGCATAACACATCATTGCCCATATATATCATGTAAGGGTGTATGTTTGATTTTCACATTTTCCAAGACAGGCTCTTAGTCTTAAAGTTTTGGGCGGTTTTGAATCTTTAGCGTGCAAAAACTATTAGACCAATTCATGTAATTTTTGCAAATGTGTATGTCCAAGCTGTATACTTTGTGTATATATGTAATGATTTATGGCTTTTGTAAATATATTTTTGTTATCTTAGGTAATTTTTACTTTTAAGCCCTCATGTAACGGAATCATAAATATTCAATTTCATAAAGTATGGTATATGCCCCATTTAATCTATTTAAATACTATACTAAGAACAGGAAAAAATAAAAGCTTAAGCTTTTCAAGAATGTTTATTAGGGTCTCCAAGACACACCCAACTTCATTCTTATTTTTAACAACACATTATATAAAAAAAACAGCAAAGACTTTCCTTTTAGTTATCCCTTTACACCTTGTATAATGATTTGTTTCACTTTTCCTTGAACAAAGTAAGATCTACGTTTAAAGGATACATTGCATGTCATCATGACTTAAAACAATAAAAGGCTCTGAACTGCATGATGCCCCTTTAACTTTAAGACTATTTTGAAGCATATACTCTTTGTGCCAACTGATTAAAAAAGCATGCAGCATAATAATCTATTCCACCCATATCTGGTTACAACAGGTCACATCATAGCAACTTCTTTACTATACACCCAGAGGTATGCATACTTTTTTATTTATGGTGTCAACATAGACAACATTACAAGGCCATCACAAAAATATTTGCAAAGGCGGCCCTTTCCTTGTCTAGTTATAGCCTAGTCTGAATGAGGTAACGATTTGAAAAGGTTTCTGTGATCCTCCAGTCTGACCAGAGGTGTAATGCCTTGGTACAGGGACTAATTGTCTTTGTACTTTGCTGTTGGGACTTTTGGGGATCTTGGTTGAGCTTGCAGAGATGAATGTTTTGGCTTTACTTGTCAGTGATTGTCTTGTAGGTAGACTCAAGTCAAGGTGACTGTTTTTGTAAAAAGTAGTTGACTGATGCTCTTTAGAGACCCTGAGCTCCATGATATTATTCTAGTTAATGGTGCCATCAGAGTCTCTACACCTGCTTAGAACACACCAGTCAAGAGAAAGTTTTTTATAGTCCCAAAAGTCATTATATTGCATTGGAACAACATGTATAGTTGTTTTGCTCCTGCAAATTTAAGGATGGGTATTAGCTCTGCCGGAACGTACATATCTCTTGCTCTGGATAAGGCCGAGCATATTTCGCTGTGTACAGCATCTCCTTCAATTTGACCATGCAAGGTTTCAAAATACTGTAGAGAGACATCTCTCATGTTGTCTGCTTAGCAGATGAAATATAAGAGCATCGTTGGTATAATAGAGTTTTTGTTCTGTCAGGACACCCATCAGTGTCTGTCTCTTAAGTTATAATAAGTGCTGAAACTTGGAGCATCGGATCCATCATACTGTTCATCAAATATCTTGTACATTTTTGGCAAATTCAGGCTTGGATGCAAGTATTCTTTGCTTGTTGTTGATTGGCAGTAGTGGGACTCAACTGTTGGAAACCTCCTGATGTGATTATGTATTGCCTCTTGTCCCTCTCTCTAGTAGCTGCTGACATCCATCTACCTCTTCTCTCCAGTTCCATTGTCCTTTCTGAGGTTATTTTCCCAATTGACAGTCTATTAGCTTTTTCACATATAACAAAGGTGCTGAGGAACATCCTCCTGCATACAGGGGTCCTTGATTTATCAATAGTCAGATAGCATTTGTGGGTTGTTTGACGTCGTGAATTATAAGCTCCTTTTAGAGTGAAAACTTTCCATGTGCCTGGCAATAAATTCTCTTTGGAGACATAGGTCCCCAAGTCTCCAAAAGCTTTTAAATAGCGCTGCTCTACTATTTTCTGCTACTGTGCAACATTTTCATCCTGCTTTTCACAGCTCACAGATTGACACCCTACTCCCATCTTACGTTCATCTATTAGCTTGTTTGTATTTGAACTCAAATATTTTTGTCCTTGAGCCCTCTTTCTTTTTGCCTCTTTTTTGTTTGTTTGTTTTCTTGACCTTAGGTATTGTTATTTCTTAAGGGACACCTTTCTCAGTAAAAGTCTCAGGCATGGTAGCAATCTCGCACCGACTGCAACAAATTGGGGCTTTTCTATTGATCTCTTATCTCTCCTCTTCTTATGTTTTGGTGTTATCCCATGATCACAGGAGTCAGTATCTTCAATGAAGTGATCGTAACAGAGGAGGATGTTGCAGTGCTGGCATGCAGCAAAAATATCTTCTTTACAAAGCCATCCTTGACACTTGCCTGATTTGAAAGTTGGCTCGGCATCTGAAACATCGTAATCACTTAATTCATATCAGACTCGGAATGTTCAGAGTCAAAGCTTTTTGGAATCTATTAAATTTAGTTTACTGGTATTTACTAATGGCACGAGATCCGCCAGGGCATGACATCATCTGATGATGAATCCTTGATTTTATACCTAAAATAAGAAATTCGATAAAAATCTGTACACAGACAAAGTATGTTAGACAATTTTGCTATTGGTTGAAAGATCTGAACTCGTTTTGACACATTCAAAGCTATAGATTCTAATTATAGTTCAAGGTCTGGATAAGCATTTGACTCTCTTACTATTTCAGCAAAATAGGACACTACTTAGAAATGACTGGAGAGAACTAAGAAAGCAAGAACAGGAAAAAGAGAAATGCGTACAGAGGGATTTAATCATGGCTTTATATCTAGTTGATTTTAGTTTTAGGAGAAGGCTATGTAAATATTGAGAAAACAAGTGAGGCATTGAAGCTTATAAGGTGTATATAGAATGGTATGGGAACACTAAACATACAAATGTTATGATTTGTTATGACCTGGTTAGATCTAATTATGGGTGCTTTCACTGTGTAGATGTTTTGAACAATAGTTGGCAGTTTAGTTTTACTAAAAGCTGAACGCCTTACGTCTCAGTTAAATGTAGCTTCATAAAAAATCTCATGTAAGGGCGTAAGACTGTTTATGCCAGTACATGAAAGAGACAATCATTAGTTTCCATGGCTGTGGTTTTCTAGTAAGTGCGTAAAATACCATAGAGCCTTATGTGACGACTCTTTTAGTGCAAATGGACTAGATTCTCTATAGGGCTATAATATTTTATTGAATGACTTATTTATTTTTCACAGTAACACCATTCTTATTTGAAACAAGATAGACCTTACTATAAGGAAGCAGGTGGTATCAATAGCTCAAAACCGCCAATTTTTCACATATGCCCTTAAGTGACATGGGCGACATGATGACATAAAATTGTTGACTACAGATATAAAAAGTAACTTAATGTCATTAGTCTTGCATATCTTGTTGGCTCTTATTCTTGATAAGCAGTTAAAAAAGTGCCAGGTTATGGCATGGTTTTATTAGCATGTATGTAGAAGGTGGAAAAATGTTTAACATATTTCACAATTGATCAATCCTTTTACATGTAGTTTGCATTACTTGGTTAAATCTCAACAATGATTTCCTCAAAAGCAATGGATACATTTATTTGTTTAATTTTTGTTGATGAACCTCTCCAGCTAAGAAAATTTGAAAACTTTGGCAACCCCCCCCCAAAAAAACAAAACAAAACAAAACAAAAAACAAAAAACAAACAAAAAAAAAAAAACAAACTGTCATCCAATTTTATCTTAGGTGTAGTAAATTTGACTGATTAAACTACAAGCCCGGCAGATAATAAAACATGATTATTTAGTATAACATTAGTTTCATGCTTTGTTTGAACCCTAAAAACGCTTCTGTAAAATTTTGTGCATTTTAAAGGAAATGTTACTGTGATGTAAATGCTTTTTAAAATTTATACATTTTATCATAAGCTCCTTACCTGAGTTGAAATTCAATGTATAAAAAGATATGAAATTTGAGTAATAATGTGATCTACTAGTTCTACATAGAAATCGTATTTTGTGGAAATTAAAAAAAAATTTTTGTTTTCCTATGTATCAATAGTAAATTTTGATTATATATAGTTACCTTAAATTTAAATCATTATCTAAATTCTATCATCTAGCCTAAATTTACTTTAAGAACTTGTTCAATAACTTTTGAAATCATTTCAACTCTTTGATAAGGGAAAATAGGTTCATTTTATAGAGAGCTTTCAATATAGGCTATATGTGCAGTGTGAGAAAATATTAATGGTAGCATGTAATTTGCTCAGTGCTTAATTTAAGGCTTGGTAGATTGCTTTTGCCATCACAATTATTTCTATTATTGCCTTGGTAAGTTTGCAAGGAATGATCTTGGGAAAAGTGTCAAAAAATGTCTGAGAACAAAAATTTATAACCATAATTTGCAAGCAGACTTGGCTGAAGGGATTAAACAACTCTGCTCTGATAGTATCATGTTATGAAATAAGTACTTTAGGTTGCTTATAAGAGGGAAACATGTTTTCTATTACCATAGTTATTATGATCAAGGGAAAAAGGCTTATTTATTGACTTTTTAAAAATTCGTTATCATTCAAAAACATACCATTACATATGGATTATTATGCAATAAATTGAAAATAATCTGTTATGTAGCCGCATTGAAGAAAAAACAAGATAAACAGCCCTATAGTGACCACATGGACTGTGGTTATCTTTTGAGCTGTTGAGTAGAATTGATAAAAGTTTGTTCGAAATATTGCATATGCCAATATTTAATTTTCTCCCTTAAATTATGTTTTGTCTTCAGATGCCAACTTATGACAAAGTAGATTCGGGTCAGTACTGCTGACCAGAATTTTGAAAGGAAAAGTTTTGTGTAAGATGGACGCAAAGGGAGAACTTACAAATGTGCCAGGTAGGGTAAATCTTTTAGATTCATAGCTTAGTCTTTATTTCTTGTTCCTCCACAAGACCAAAACTAGCTATTTCCTCCTTGAAAACACCAGAAACATGTATTAGTTTTCTATGAAAGTCCCAAATTGGTTTAAATTATTGATAGGAGAAATTGATAACAAATTCATACCACACAGGAATCAGCTGACTATAAATGGAAATATCTTAGATGCACAGTCAATGATTTGCTACCAGACAGGAAGCCAAACAAATGTGGTGACTGATGACATCCTGAACCCTATGATTAAGGAGGACTCTTATAAGGAAAGCTTAAAATTAGATAAGAGATAAGAAGATAAAGAAAAAATATAATAAAGCCAAGGAAAAATGGGCGAGTGAAAAAATGTCAGTTTATTGAGAACACCATACAAAGGCAATGTTCAAAGAAATAAGAAAGATCACACAGAAAAAATTGACTGCCAGTAGATGTATAAGGAGCAAAGATGAAGACAATCCATTTGAAACGGACACAATAATAAACAAATGGTCAGAGTATGTTGAACTTTTCATTAATTCAAACCAGATTATTATACATTTTCCACAGGGTCCTGTATTTCTCAAATTAGAGATTGAATGAGCTTTACAAAAAATGAGTAAGGGAGAAACAGTAGGAATAGACAAAGGTCCTTCAAGCATTCAGAGAATTTGGTATCAAAGTACTTACACAACTCGCAATGAAATGTACAGACTAGCCCATATTCTAGATATAGATAGAAAATCTCAGAACATCATGGTACTGCCTAAAAACCTGAGGCAACAGAATGACTATCAAGCTATCAGCCTCATGTGATTTAACCTTAAACTGCTTCCAACAACCATCCTTCATTGAATTTCTACCAAGGTCAATGACAACATAGGACCAAAGCAAGCTGTATTCGGAAAAGATAGCACCCCAATGAAGCGGTTTTCAATCTCCTACTAATTGTAGAAAAGAATATTGAAGTGCAAAAACCTTAACAATCAACCTTCATAATTTTTATGTCAGCATGATCCTCTAAAACTTTTGAGATAATCTCATGCAATTTGAGATACTGATTATGATCAAACCAGGATCTGTGAAGGCTTCTGTAACTCAGACTAAGGAGAAAAAGGTTTTTGATATATGATCATGTTATCACCACATATTCAATTATCATGGGCAGCCAGTTAAACACACTAATTTACTGACTGTCTTAGGAGAATTTTCATGTGATCAGGCCTCAAAACAATAGGATTTGATTGTCATTTAACTAGAAGTGGAGTTTGTGCTGACAGTGTTGTTGAATGAGTGAAAGTACCTGTTTATGAATGAAGTGTATGACTTATGAAGCAAATGAAGATTCATTGAAAGCTCCAGCCACATACAATAACCTGACAGGCAAGATGTTTAGTTTAGTTGCCTTGTCTTTCTTTTTTTTTTTCATCAAAAAGTTCCTTGCACAAAAATATAGTAGAGAAGATGATGCCCAGGTTTCTTAATATTGAAAGCTGTTCAGTGGAATGGAGAGACATGTATGCTCTGTACATGGTGCATGCAACAAAAGTCAATGAATGCTATGAATATCTTTTTGTTTGACATTATTATTAAAGGTAGGAAAACACAAAATAGCACAGTGTAGAGGTGATCATATTGTAAGATCTACAAAAACCAAAAGAACCCTTCTCTTAACATGTTCATTTATGACTTTATGCTCTTGGTTTATTGGCTGATCCACAGACTATCAAAAAATACGACAAACAAGCCACTCAGGAGCTTCAAGTCAAGGTGAGTGGTTGGAACTTGAGAATTTTATTTTATTTTATTATTTTCCAAACCAAGGTTCTGAGGTTACAATACAAGTCTGATGAGATTTGGTCCTGTTTAAGATAGTTTTAAAAATTGAATTTACAATTAAAGGTTACATACTCAAATTTGTGATGTTATTAAAACTTTAGCTTAAGGTGGTGTCAAGGAGCGGAGAAAAATTTTTGATACCAGCTGTTGTTTCAAAAAAAAAAGTATCAAAAGTTATAGGGACAAATTTTTATGAACGGTGTTTAGGTTGTGCTATTGAGGAGGCCTAGCCTCATGTGAGTTTGGCCTATTGATTAAACTTTCTTCCTCAAATTTGCCCTGCCTGAAGGGTCCCAAGTTTGATTTGCGAAATGGCCTCAAATTACTGCGAAGAAACAAAATAAAATCTTCCTCCTTTAACTCTTACACCTGCTCCATTTTCCTCTCTTTCCCATTTTCATCTTCAGCATCTCCCACTCCTCCAGTGTGTGATTATGGAGAACACTTGTCAGCACTAAAGTAACAGCAGCTGCTGAGTGTAAAGAAAAAGTCTTTAAAAGAAATGCTCTTTTCCTCACTGTGCCCTCAGATTTGTTTACCTAGTGGTTTATTCCCTGTCTAATGTTTGTTGACCTTTGTACACTATCTTGCTTTTAGCAACTCCACAAAATCCTGAGAGTGAGAATACTGCCTTCAGTGAACTAGGTTTGTATCAAAGTTAAATATGTTTTGTTCCTCCCTGTCCTCTTAATTTTCTTCTTCAGACTCCCTATTGTGATCTCTATAATATGCTCTACAATCACTCTTTTATTTTGCAGTCTTTTGCTGTTGATCATGACACAAACCATTGTGAGGCAAACAGATGTTACCTCACACCTTGAATGCACCAATCACTCCCCTTTCATATTATTTCCATTGTCACAAGCTAACCAGCTGAATAATGTAGTTATGAATTCTAACATGGAGGTACTGCATATACTGGCTTGACTATTCTTCCTTTCCCTCCCCCTTTCCCCTTTCCCATCCTCACTCACACACAGATACATCCTGTCATTTCAATATGGCTCATAAAAAATAACACCATGTTTGATCTGATTGCAATCCTTTGGTTGTAGAAGCAGTTTGTGTTTTTTTCAACACCTGGTTATTTGATGCAAGTAATTGTAGAAATACAGATCACTGTGCTTCCTAGGATGGTTCTGTGCAAGTGCATTTTCAAGTATTATGCTGCTATGGTCTCTTTGAGAATAACTGCCATATCCTCTTTTAAACTATCATGTGTAGTTGAGTTTGAATGTGTGGGTTTTTATTTAACTATTATAAATTAGCTCTACGTTTTGGTTTCAGAAGTGCTCAATGATTAATGCTCATAAATGTAAGTGCAGTCTTTAACTTAACAACTTGCATTTTTATTGAGACTAATTAAATGCGCTACGTGTATTATTCTCATGAAAAAAGTAAACTGTCTTCAGATCATCCATAATGAGCCAATGAGATTAAAAAAATTGAAAGGTGAAAATGGTTTTATTATCTTTTTGCAATAGATTTGAAAAAAATTTAAGATACTTAAATAGCCCTGTGCAGTTTTCAGCTCGAGAAAACTTATCATTATTTTACTCGTCTGTTCGTGTTAAACTGGTCTCAATTTTACTCTGCGTTGCTTGTTTGATGCTGAAGTTGAAAATCCTCGAATAACTGTCAATTTGATTAAATAGCTTTTTGATGTAGCATGATGATGTGATCATACTTGAGGACTAAATGCTCTGTAGCTTTCAAACAAAGGGTACAATAATTCCTGGAACTAAAAACACCTTAAATAATAAAGCTGGGATTTTTTTTTTTTTCAAATGTGGGCTTTGGAGACTATGTTTCTGCACCCAACTGAATCATTTGAAAACCCTAGAGACTGAGAGGTGGAGACTTAAGGGCAACTTGATTTTAATCTTTCAGCATGCTTCGAGATGGTCAAAGTAAATAAAAGGATACACTAGATAGTCCCTTTTTTTTAACCGGCGTCACTTTGAGCCAGTTTTATGATATTTGGCTGAAACTTTTCTGTATAGACTCGTGCTTGTAGCATCTTATTTTAGAATGGCATCTTTAGTAATATCTATCAAGAGCATTAAATTTTAAAATACATGTTGTGTGATTTGCAAATACATTTAATGACATTTTCCTCCTTTGTTTATGTCTCTAACTTTGAGTCGATTTAATCCTACCCTGCTACACATTTTAGCACAGCTTTACAATTACATGTACAATTGAAGACTATGGCAGTCAGTATTTAAGCCATGGCAAACATTACAGCAAAAGAGTAACATTACATAATATTTAGGGAGAGTAAAATGGCTGTTTCAAAGTTATGAGGTCTTTTTTTTTATACCAAGTAAGTTCTTTTTCTCATTCACTTATTGTTCTATCTTTAATTTTCTCTCTGCTTATTTCACTGTGTCTCTCCCATCTGTCTCCACTTCTGATTGGCTTTTTTTTTTATCTTGCTGTCTATTTTCATGTCTTTCATAAGTATTTTTGTGTTTTTGCATTATTCCCTTTTTTTGTTTTTTTTTCAAATATTGATGTCTAATTTACGTTTTTTTCTTCCTTTTCCTATTTTCTTTCTTTTTACTCTCCTCTATTCTATCTATTGACACATCTTTCATTTTTAATTACCACTAATACTCATACAACTTTCTCTCTCTCTCTCTCTCTCTCTCTCTCTCTCTCTCTCTCTCTCTCAAAATAGAAAAGCAAAAACACCACACTTGGAGGACAACTTGGTAATTATAAATGATCTGAAAGGGAGCGTGTGGGTCTGTCTCCTCCCTCCCCCCTTCTCTCTCTCTCTCTTACCTCTCCCCCCCCCCCCTCTCTCTCTCTCTCTCTCTCTCACGACAAGGGCAGTCTGGCATTTATTATTTGTTGAGATTAATGCTTATACACACTCTTGCCAAAGCCCACACACTCTCTAACATACTTGAAGGGCTTAGGAAAATTTGTAAGCAGACTGTTCATTGTGAATGTAGATATTATATATATATATTCTATGATTTAAAATAAAACTATTTTTTCATTCATTAGCCTTAAGTGAACGTTGGGAATGTCAGTCCCGAAAATGTTGTAGAGGTGAGACCCATAGATAGACAATCAGTATGACAGGCTTGGAATTCCACCTTAAGCTGGCACTTAGGAGGATTACTGAGGCTTGACTGCTTGAGTCTTGATACAATGCTGGGGGATTAGGGTCAATTTCTTGAACCACCTTACCAGGCTGGGAGGGAAGCGAAACAAGGTTTCATTCAGGGGAAACAGATTCTTGACTAGCTCTGTATTTTGTGAGTGAATATGAGAAACATTTTAGACTTTCAATCAGTGGATTAATGTGAGTTGTTTGCATTACCTCTAGAAGTAATGTAATTAGTTTTTTTTTGTCACTTAAGTAAGCTCAAAGCTTAGATAGATTGACTAAACACTTAATTGGATGATCTTTGATGTGATAAAGAAAACATTATGCTTTATGTACAGTAGCTTTCGGAGGCTAGCTGTACATTGCTACTTGGATTTTTTGATACGTATACATTTATGTGAAGTGCCAAATCCTTATTCCTGGATTCTATGTTCCCCCCCCCACTCCCACACACACATAATTTTCTTTCTTTCTTTTTTTTTTTTTATTGGTGTGCTCTATGCTTCCTATATTCTAAATTCCAGTGTGTCACAATATATTTAGTCTCTGCCTTTCTTGTCATAGTCCTTAAAAGCTTTTTCTCTTGCTCTTTTTCTTAATGTACTTCAGTGCCATTTGTAAACTTTTGTTCTCAGGGTGGAGTGAAGATGTAGAGACACTAGTTCCATCACCAGTGGTTAGGCCCCCTGGGGGCCAAGCAAGCTCTACTAGCCCTCGGCAGCGCAGTCTTATGCAAGTTAGTGGAGGAAACCCTTCTCTATCATCAAATCATCAGCCACAACTTCATCTTCATGAAGGCAAGGGAAGCTTCTCCCTTGACAACAGGGATGATTCCCCAACGCCATCTGTATACATACCGCAAGGTTATTCCAGGCCTGTCACCAAGTATATTGATGCTAATGGTGTGGAGAGGCGTTTTATTCGAAGCACTGTGGTGCCAAACAGACGGAGCTTTACAGAGGGTCTTCTGATGAAGACAGATGGCTCAAATACAAGCTCCCTGCCTGGCTCAGGAGCAACACTGCTTCGACATGCCACTAGCCACAAAAATCTGTATCAAGACTTTTCGTCCACATCTGCTGGTAACCTTAATGAAACAAGCTCAAGAGTAGAGTATAGCAACTTTGAGGAAGGCAGGTTGGTTGGAACAAGTCGTCACAGCTTTTCAAATGTAAGGACGCAACAAAAGGGAGTCATTGGAAGCAGTAGCTACTCTGGTTTCTTCCAACAATCACCAGAAAGAGGAGGAGGTAGAGATGAGGAATGGAAGCAAATTGGTGGAAGCCACTTAGTCTTGAACAAACACCAGGAGGGATTGCGTCATTGGCAACAGCAGCACCAGGAAGAACTTCTACATCAACATCTTGAAACCCAGGTAAATGTATGTTGATATATATGTACAGATACATCAATGTTCTTTTGCAGTATTATTAAATGAAGCAATTTAAGAAAAAACTTGTCCATTGATTGTGAAAAGTTATATGACTAAGCAGTCATGGTGTAAATGTACTTCTGGAACTTTTTTTTATTCAACTTTCTAGTGATTTTCGAATTGGCTGTATTATTCTTTCAAAAGGACTTTTGAAAAGCTATCTATATCTCTCTCTTTTTCTTTCTTTTACTTGTATGTCCTTTTTAAAATCTAAAAGCTTTCTTTTGTCCATCTCTTTGTCTCAAGAGATAATTAAAAATATTACATGTATTTAAATTTCATTAACAGATTTTTTTTTACTAAGTCTGTTTTCCTCATTAGCTGCAAACTACCTTATAACAATTATATGATTATAAGAAGTTTACCTCTCAAGACCAGTTTCAATAGTCTCAATGATCACAATTACATGGATCTTTAATATTGCCACTATAAATTTTTAATGAACTTTTCAGGCTCTATATGAATCTCCAAGCAACCAATCTCTCCTCCTGACTGGACCTGATCAAAACTTCAGCAAGCGTTCTATTCAAGATGAGCCTCCTGCACGGTGGGAGCCAGTCAGACGAGCAGCAGACACCATCATCAGGGAGAAGAACATGATAATAGACAAGTGAGTTGCTCGAAAATATACAATAAAAGAGGGTTTTTTTTGTTTTTTTTTTTTTATTGTAAATTTCATAATGTTTATTGAATCTCTATAACAGAAATGTTAAATTCAAGGTTAGAAAACATCAAAAGAGTTTGAAGAGATAACTCATTGCTATCACTTTTATTTGAAATAAATACATTTACAAAGAAGTTTGGCATTGCTTTATTTATAATAGAACATCATACTTAAATTGTGGCCACTGTCTTTTTTTTTTCCCCCTCAAAGTTTTCATAATTGTGTTTTATGATTTCAATATTAATTACTTCTTTGGACATTCCAAATATTGGTTTGGCATGCACTAAAAAAGACACAAGAGAGCATATTTAGGAGCCTGGTATAAAAAAAAACAAACTATCTGGGCCAACATGCCCATTTACCCCTCAAGAAAACTTTAAGCTTTGGAAACTGCACCTCTTAGAATACGAGGATTTTTTTTTTCTGCAAATTGTCCATTCCAGTGTAGAGATTATTGTATTCACATCAAAATTTTGGAAAAACATATCCTCTCTGAAAATCAAGTTGGCCCTGTCCTAAATCTGGTTCAAGTGCAACTGATCGTAGATAAACTTTTCAACAAACCACGAATCTTGTCAGCAGTGTTAGAGAGCATTAGTGAAGACAACACACAGATAACTTGAGAGCTAGCCTAACAGCACAACACTGTTGCATTTTGCTCGGCATAATCAAATAAGGCCAATTTGCACAATCTCTTTTGCTCTTTTATTAGTTTTACCTTGACTAAGTTTTCCAAAGAACCTTATACTGAGACATTATCTTTCTGTCAAACTAGGGATGAGGTTTATTACATGGGATCCAACTTCATTGCCAGATGGCTTAGTCAGGGGTTTAACCCACAACCCCATTATTGTTAGTTCAATGCTCCACTAGCTTAGCTATCTCACCACTAATTATGCGTTTAGCAAATTTCATATTATTGTTGTTACAAAGCTTACTTCTTCTGACAATTTCACCAGGACAATGAAAGATGATTTTTAAGATACAAAAAAGAAATTTTTTTACTCAATATGTATCTCCTTAACTTGTTTGGCTATGCTTCCTGCTCCCATCTTCTCTTCTTCTATTTTAAATTTCAGGATTTCTTATCTGCTTTTTTGCTTATGACTTTATAATCTTATTTATAATGTATTTGAACAACATTTTCAGTTTTTAATCAATGATGTTAAGAATGAAGTTTGTTTGATACAGTCACCATTGTAACTTTTTAGGCTAAAGAACAGAATTCTAGAGCTTGAGGAAGATTTCAAGGAATCTGAAAGCAAACTAAGACAAGCTCTTATATCCAGAGATGATGATGCTGACATTGCAAAAGACAAACTTCAGGTAATTAAAAATGCCCAATATTTGAAAAATTGCTTTTTTCTTTAATTTTGATGCAGTGATTTTGCAATTGTATTTTTTTCCTTTTACTTTCCTCAAACTGTCACTTGACCTATAAATTCATTTTTGAATATATGTATATTTTTTTCATTGAGAATAACCTTAGTGTTGCAGAATGCAAGGTTATATAGCTATAAGCATAATTAAAATGTATAAATGACAAGAACTTTTAGTTCAACACAGACCAAATACATTTTTTTTTCTCTATGGTCAAATTTATTTTATTCTGCACTATTGAAATGAGATGCAGTTTATTATTATGTTTATATGTATTCAACAGGGGCTTCAACATTCAAATGCCACCTTAAAAGAGAGATTAAATGAGGAGAGGGCCAAGAAAAATTCTGAAATTGATGACCTGGAGCTGAAACTTGGGTATGGGTACATAAAGTAAAATCCTAGCCCTATTTTTTTTTTCAAATTGAAGTCATATAATTACGTTTAGATCATTTTTTTTAAACCTGTGAAAAAGCTACATGGTAAAAATCACCTACATGTAACTAGTAACATGGTGTACGATTTTGCCATCTATGAAGATAGACGAAGACCTATCAGCCTGGTAACTCATGTCATGTTTATGAATTGAAGTATGAGGACAATATTGAGGTCTGAAATGGTTGACAAAATATATTGCTTTAAAATATATTTTAAGTTGATTAACAATTACTAAATGTAGTTTAGTTCCTTAGCTTTTGTTAAAGTAAGTGACCAGGTCAGTAAAGATTTAGCCATCTGGACAGAAACTTAATTAAATAATTACTGATTTGTAGTATCCTACAGTCAACTACCAGGAAATATTGTAACCCAAATGATTAAATTATAGTATTTCTGCTGAATATTTGTTTTAGTTGTTATAAATAGCCACTGTCATAAGATTTTCTCAAAGAGGTCATCGTAAGAGTTGAACTAAATCAGTCTTAGAACTCTGTTGTTTAAAAAAGTTTACTTGACCGAGTTATCTTTGAGGTCCAAAACAAAACAAACTTTTTTACAGGTGAAGCGCTCATTTTGACAAGAATAGACAGGGAACATTTTTTACATGATTTGTACACTTTATTAGGCATTTCTCTAACTTTTTTTTTTTACATGATTTGTATTAAAAATCAATCATTTTCATCCCTTGGAACAGGTCAGCAGAGCATGAAATCCAAAAACTCAAAGAGGTTTTGAGGAACAAAGCGTCAGATGTATCTGACATTCAGACACAGGTTGGTATATGATTTATACAAGTAAAATGGTTATCTTCATTGGCAGCAAAAAAAAAGTGATGTAACAGGCATTCATTTAATCAAGAATGATTCTACATGGTCAAAACTTGGTTATCATTTTAACAGGAATTAGAAGCAAAACTTGCATGACACTTTTTAAATTCAACTAGTATATTGAGGAAACAGTTTTTAAAATAGAGAACTATGTCATATAAAATGTTCATGAAGAATAAGATTCCATGACCTATGTAAATAGTATTTGTCAAACTCATATATTGGGCATTTTTTATTTAGGGAGTAGGGGGTGGGGGATTAAGAACACCTGGACTATATTTACAGTTATTCAAACCAATTTTTTTTCACGTTGCATGCAGATCATGCTATGTACAACATTCATCTTTCCCAGTACAAAGAGAAGGGAACATATTTTTATTGTCGCATACCTCAATTTTTCTTTACGTGGATCTTAAGAGGTAATGTATGTACCTAGATCCTGTCAAGTGATTCTAGTCCAAATGCAATTGCATTTTTTGTGGAAGTAGTCAGAAAAAACTATGTGATAGACTGGACTTTAGTAACTTCCACCATCCATTTCTTTCTTTGAATTTATTTTACTTTGTTTCAACTTCCATTGAGTTATCATGCCTTTTTTTTATCAATAATAACAGCAAAATAAATTGAAGTATTCAAGCTCAAAGTGGTTTCAAAATTGGCATCCTTTATTTATAAATGTCTACTTTTTTGTTATGCCGGTGTGTGTCAATCAGCTTTTAGAAAAAACTCAAGAAGTAGAGGCCTGGCACAAGAAGTTTAAGGAGTCGTGTGAGGGGCACAAAGACTTGAAGAAGAAACTGGATGGCTTGCAGCGATACCTGGATGAGCTCCCAACTGTAGAAGAAAGTCAAATGCAGGCTCAACAGGTATAGTATATTGGCTTTCTTGTTTCTAGACTTAAGATGTTACAAAGGTTTAATCCATGTCTGACTTTGTCTTCCTGCTGAGGAGTAGTTTGTAATCAGAATTTTTAGAAACATTTTAAGTAAGGTATCATCAAGATAAATTTGGAATGGAAGGGAATAAAGAATGTAAGTGGTACATGGACAAAAGTTATCTCTCCTAGGTTAATTGATAGTTTTGTACTAATTGTTAAAATATTATTCTAGTGGCCTGCACATTTATGGAACTGAATTAGTTTTATTATTTTTTATTATAGTTAAAATAAATTTTACATATACCTGTGATCCAATTTTTGTTCCATTTCCTGATTTTATTTGAAATGTAGTGATTTTTATGATTTTAGGTTTTTCATAGAATGACAGTCAAGGATTTTTTTCTTGCGTGTTAGGTCTTTTGTCGCACTTTAATATGATCATCCCTGAAATTTTCCAAGGATAATACATGCCTACTGAAAGTTCAGGACAAGCTATCAAACAATTTATGCCATATAGTGTAGATGCTAGTGCTACATGTATCAACACTTTTCTGTGAACTTATTCCATTTTGAATTCTCAAGTAGCCTCGGCTAATTATTAACTTGACAACCTTCTTCAACCTTAAATCTTAAAAGTGTTCGCTGCAAATGAGAGTTTTTATTTCCTGTTCGTTATCCTAGCTCCTATCCCTGAGAGAGGAGAATGTTGCTCTTAAGACCAGGAATGAAGGTCTAGATAAGAAGCTGAGCCAGGTGAGGAAAATCATCACAGCCAGGGACTTCAGGATCAGAGACCTTGAACAAAAGGAGCAAGAGTTAAAGCACAAGGTACAACAAAGAGGACCTTTCCAAAAGAAATGCTTTATGTTTTTTTTTATTTTTTTTTTCCAATCTAGATCTGATATCCATCCTAATATTGTTCTCTCTCTCTGTCTCTGTGTGTGTGTGTGTGATGGGCGTGAGTGCGTGCAGGGTTTCCTTACTCCTTCTTTTTTATTTGTTTACAGTGCTTGAACATTTTGTTTCTTTTAAAACTTAAATACCAAACTAGCTTGTGAGAATAAAGTTCAAGTGGTATTTGAACAAAAATTGAAATTAGAAAGTTGGAAACAAAGACAAAATATGAGCTTAAATGGTTATTCATCATTCATGTGAAAATGCTATTCATGTCTTTCAATTTTTCAAAGAATATTTTTTTGTTGAGTTTGACCATGTTTTTCATTTATTTAGATTGAAGAATTTACTCACGAGCTGGATTGCTTACGTGATACTGATGGCTCAGAGTTTTTTAACACCCAGAGAGAGCTTGAGCAAGTCAAGTCTGAGAAAGAAAGATTTGCAATTGACTTGGAAAAAGCAAAGAAGGTGGGGTTTCTGGCTTATAATATTTTCAAGTTAGCTCTTTGGGTCTTACAGCATATTGACTCTACAACCATGATATTTTTATAGTTAAGAAAAAAATTTTTTTTCAATTGAAAGTTCAAATATATGTACAATGTTTATTTGAGAGAAATTTAGAGAATTTGTTTTTGCTTAAATAATTAAAAAGAAATGTTTGATTTTTAATGGTTTTAATGACACTGTTTTTTTAATTTTACAACAAAATTACAGATGTAAAATTTGAAATGATAGGCTTGAA
This sequence comes from Elysia crispata, assembly GCA_033675545.1. NCBI lineage: Eukaryota > Metazoa > Mollusca > Gastropoda > Plakobranchidae > Elysia > Elysia crispata. The sequence goes on along the minus strand of JAWDGP010003216.1, from coordinate 1,151,822 downwards.
AATGATGAACTGGTTAAAGGAATCAACACAATAATTGATGGTGGAAGAGAGCTTTGAAAAGTAGCCAATTATTTCCTTATGAAGATTTGTGAAGACTAAAAGCTTCCAAAAGCGGTAGATGGAATCTGCCAGCTTTACATATTCTAGATTTAGATCTAGATAGGTCTATGGCCATTAAAAAAAGGTTGTATCTGATTTTAATGAAAACTAAAACTGAGCACAATAATTGGTCTTAATAGAAATTTGAATGAAGATTTTTTTTCTTGAAAGCTATTAGTTCTTTTTTTCCCATGTATGTATAAGACATAGCCATTGGGAGAGAAATCCAACCTTTTAATGGAAGGAAACTGGGCCAAGTTCATGAAAGGTTTGGATAAGACAGAAGAGTATAACTTTAGTGTAAGAAAGGACTGATAATAGTATGTGAACAAAACATGAGAAATAATGCAAAAAAACTTACTGTGGAATGTAAATATGACTGAAACTTTATTCATCTTTTGATAATGTTGATATGTTGCAAAATATTTTTTTCTATCTCAAATCAATGTAGGAAAGGGAAAGATAAAAGAAGGCAAGAATTTTAAATGTTTTTTACAGCTGTCTATTATGACACATGCTGTTATACCATACCTCCTGCAGCTCCTTGAGACAACACATCAAAAGCTGCGACAGGTGGAAGTCAAGTATCAGGCAGAATTAAAGACTACCCAAGAACGAATAACACAAGAAGAAGAGACTGTTATCTCTCTGAAGAATGAAGTTGCAGAGAGAGAGATACAGATTACAAAGATGAAAAAATCCATGAAGGAGGTTAGTTTCAGTAGAGAGAAGAATTAAAGCAAATAGTAAAAAAAAAGGGAACAGAGTATGTAATAAATGGTATTCATAAAAATATTTAAGGTGCTTAGATTGTTGGTATTCTGTTAGACACAAATGCATGATCTATTCACAATGACAAATGAACATTCGATCGATCAATCAGATACCTTGCTCTTTATCGGAGGTTATCATGACCTTAAACACACATCTCCATCCCTTGTCACTCTTAAGTGCATCTCTCACCGGTCCTACTTTTTGCCACTTTTTAGTCCATCCAACATCTTTCTGGCGAAAAAAGGTTGCCTGGCATTTACATATTCTATTTATGAGTGATCTTGTTTTGTCAGCTTCTCGTTACACTGTTTTATTTGATTTCTTTGAGATTTTTAGCATTCTCCATAGGAACCATATTTCTGTTGCCTTCACTTTCCTGTGTAACTGTTTTGAAATGGTCCAGGCCTTGCCTCCATACTTTGGAATGGTTTCAACAATGTCTAACAATTCTTGCAAGTCTTTTTTATTTTATGCAATTAATTCAGTGTCATCCATCTCAAGTTGTTTACATTAAGTCCTTCTACTTTAATTCCTGTTTATCCGTCTAGATTTGGCATAATCATTTCACTGTACAGAGAGAAAAAGTCTGGTGATTCATAATGATTCATAAAAGTTTTTTGGTGATATGATTCATGGGATTGATTTTTTTTTTATGTAATTCACTCTTTTGACTGGTTTCTTTGACAGTACTATAGATATAGATTTGGAGATATCTGGTGGAATCTGACCTGTGTCATAGATTTTGTTGAGTGATGTTGAGATTCAAGAAAATCTGATGAGCAACAATGTTACATCTCTAATGAAAATGCCATTAGGGTCAGTGGCGATGATCGAAATAGAAAAAGTAAAATTTAATTTTGGTTGTGACGCTTTGATTAATCACTAAGAAACTCGCTTAATGAGACTAGCATTTTCCCTTAACTTTTCCTCTGTAACTTTAACATTTGTCATTTTTTAGGGTAATTGAGAGCTGAAGTGTGACCCATTCTGTGAAAGTACAGCTCAATATGTTTAAATTCTTGAAAGAAAATCACATATATAATGTAATATTCAACACCAAAATTTCATTGAGATTTTACTCGACTTAATATTTTTACTCAATTCTCAGTTTAAATCATCCCTCAACAACTGATTATAAAAGGAATAAAATAAAACAATAAATAACACTTCATGTTGAACTCCATGTGCTTTTTGTTACAGCTGGGTTTTCAGAATCAAGAACAGCTGGAGGAGAACCTTATGTTGAAGCAGCAGCTCCGACACTCTGGTCAGAGCCCCAGGCAGCACCTGCATCACATCACAGATGATGCCAGCAGTACTGGCAGTAGTGGCTATAGTAGCAGCAGCTTTAAGGGCAGAAGCAGGAGTGGTAGTGGGGAGACTGCAAGTGTTTTGACCCTCCAGCGACAATTCATGCAGCAGTTGGGCCTGTGCTTTTCAGAGCTGCACGCATTGGTTAATGTTTGTTTCCAAAGGGCCAGAGGAGAGGACCCAGATATCTCTGTTTTGCTTGGTGTTAAGAGTAAGTTTCAACAGTTACTTGAGACTTCTTTAGTACATGATTTTTTTGAATAACTTTGGAAATATTTATATGTTAAAGAAAGCTGTAGTTGAAGATAAAAGTTTTTAGTAATTTTAAAGGTCATAAATCAACAATCAGCAAAAATTCAACAAAATATACTTTGAACATTTCTCTGAGCAGTTTTTTATACCCTTCCAGAGGAATTTGTGGGGGAAATATGATAGTGTGAAAACTTATGTTTTATATTGCCCTGAGTATTGTTGTTACACCCACGCATTCTTTTTGATTGAATTAGAAATGGGACACGGGAGGTCAGGTCCAGCTTCTTACATTAGTATGTAGCATACTATTTTTATAGTATAATTTGAGGAATATGTAGTGATTTGAACTAGTGTGTAATTTTCTGAACATGTGAAATGAAAGATAAAAATTTTGTGGTTTCACTTACTGCTAGTGTTTATTTGAATATCACTATGTAGTATAGAAAAATCAACCACAAACCTAGATCTAGCTCGAGACCGACAAATAAGACGAAAGACGTGAAAACATTACAACAGATGGAATGAACAGGGATCGAACCTTGATGCGCCTTGATGCTGCACCCATCGCCTTGCCGAGACAAGACCAGGCACTTATCCACTGTCTCAGCCTCTAACGTGGTTTGACTGCTTTCTTTATTTGAATATCACTATATAAGCCTTCTTTAATGGGTAAGAAAATAAATTTACTTGCTCAATCTAATAAAGGAAAAATCTATAAACTGTCTACTCCAGGTAAAGATGAGGCAATAGGAGGAGAACCAGATCAAACGGACATTGGTGGTGATTCAATGAAGGCCGTATCTCAATGGCTCACTAAGCTTGGAGAGTTGCGCAGGGAGGTTGACAGGCTGCGCGCACACATATGTAACAAGTATGCTGAAGACATGGGAGACAACATGACATGTGCAACGCAGTAGGAGATGTGAAACTTACTCAGCTAATATCAAGGATAGACTGAGATGATTATGTGAACAGTTTCAGTAGCTTTGTCTTCAAGTAGGATTTAATTGTCCATGAGCTTGTGAGATATCTTGAGTTATGATGTAATAATGAGTATAAAACATAAAATAGTCTCACAGTTGCTTCGACTTCTGAAAAATCCTACTTGGGTGAGGCATATTTCGTCCTAAAAGAGTAATATTGTGTTTTTAACAAAAATTTGTTTTTCAGCCAGTTATGTCAGTGATACAGTTTGATAATATTTTGCACTTTGACACAATCTTCAATGTTGAAATGATCGGCAGGTGGAATTTTTGCATATGTACCAGATTTCACTTGCAAAAAAAAAACGACAATAACTTGTCTTTGGAGTTTATGGTGAAGACTAATAAGTGCTCCTTAGAAATTAAGTTTGAAGTATTTGTTTTAGGTAAGCTGTTTATTCAGTGAAGTGCATCCTAGATATAGGAGTTGTGAGTCAAAAAGGAGAAAAGAATATCTTTATACTTTGTACATATAGTCATCTTCACTTTGGATCAACACAAACTTATCATTTTACCTAATTAAGGAAGATATTAGATGTACACATTCAGATTTCTTGGCCCGCATCCTTTGTACCTGGCAAAGTATTTTTTACCTGATTCCAGCATGAAAACTACCCACCAAAAGTAATGTGCTTTGACCATTAGACCAAATTTTATCTTTTCACAATCATACATTTGCAGAGTAAAAGAGTATCAGCAAAAATTCTTGTATTTTTATGACCTTTTAAATTTTTTAATAGGTAGTAAAATTCTCTCTACTAGAATATCGTTTCAAATATATCGTTTGATATTTATAGCATGATTTTTTTTTCTTTGATAATATTAAGAATCACAACTTCAATTAAGGGTTAAGTCTTCAGCACAATGAAACATTGTTATGAAGAGATGAGCTTAGTTTGGATCAGATGAATGTGAAATTTTCTTTTTATGGGTTTCATGAAACAGGAATGCTATGAAATTGAAAGTATTACTCTAATTCTAAATGCTAAATGCAGAAAGTTGAAATGTGACAAAGACTTTGCCAAGTGTAATCAAATTAATGAATGTCAAAATGGCTTTTTATATGCTTGATGATGCTGTTGATACAGAAAACTATGGTATCGCTTCTCTTCTAATGAATGCTAAAAGAAGAAAGCTGACATGTGCCAAATGTCCTGCCTTCACTTTCCATGTTCTAGATTGACAACTGTGATATGTGACGTATATATTAATTTGTTTTTTGTTTATTCCATATTTACCTCATTTGCTAAAGAGAAATATTTAAAATTTATTAGTATACATAACGGTAATTTATCACAGAATTTTGTGCAGTGGTCAAGTGTATTCTTCTAATATGCAAATTGCTTCATTGTTGAGCATATTTTCATGTCTGTTTCCAAATTTCAGAGGGAGAAAAAGCATTTGAAGATTTTTTATGCAAAGATTGAAAAGAAATGCATTTTGTAATTATGATATCTTAGTTCAGCCATTTTTATTGATATTATGGACTATCACATATTTCTGACCACATGCACAGTGGATGTATATGATTTATGTATATATATATATATTTATTGGTAGAAAAATATACAGTTTACATCGCAATCACCGCCATTAATTAATGCCCTTTCTTAAAGCTACATTAAGTATTATCATAAGGCTTTCCAATGTTGGAGAACGAAAGGCTAAAAGTGCAATATGTTTTTCTTCTGAGAAGCATTATCTTCAAAAGTTTTAATAGTTTTCTCTGATTACAAGTAGTCCTCATTTCTGAAAAAGACTGAAAAATGCAGAACTTTGGATTAAGTTTATAACTAACCATTCACAGGTTAAAATTTTTTATTAAAGTCTTTTAAAGCGTTTTTGAATAATTTACTGTATTGTAATAATACAATTATTTGAATCTTTCTAACATAAAAAAAATATTATGGAAGGCAGCCTCCTAAAATAAATAATAGCCCAGTTGCAAAACTATAGCAAAGCAAGGGCTGAACATTGAATACAGATGAGGATTTTCCTGATAAACTTAAGACCTATGAAATTGTTCATCAATTTGTGCAGAAGAGTAAAAATCTTGTGTCTGCGTTATCATGGAATAGGGGACGGTAAAGAACCTGATTCTGTTGGATTAGATTTTAGAAAAGACGTCATGAACATTTGTTTGTAGATAAGGTTTATATCTGAATATTTTCAATCTTTCTTGCTGACAAAGTGACAAAATTATGTATTGAGAATGCAATACACAAACATATCATTTTTTGTTAATAATTATGTTTAATTCTCTTGTGTGACAGGCAATCCTTATACATGTAGTCTAAACCACTCAACACTTCTTAAGTCAGGCTGAAAACAATGAAAATGTTGAATGATTTATTGTCTTTGTTTAAAAAAAAAATAGAGGAATAAACAAGTTCAGCTTTTTTAATGAGTTACAGGAGATACTGTAAAAATTATTTATGCATTATGCTTATTTCTTTCTTATTTTATAGCAAGAAATTATGAAATGTGAAAACAAAAATATCTGAAAGATTTAAACATGTACATGCTAAGAATTTTAAATACATTTAATAATATGCAATTGAAGTAAAATTCAGAAGCTTCATGGATAACTGTATTTGTTCACAATTGATGACTTTATCAATCTTGTGAGTAAATGATTCCATTTCAAAATTACACTTCAGTCGTTAATACTAGCTAAAAATCATATTTTTTTCCCCAGAAATCTTCACTGTCTAATATGATAAATAATAAAAAGGCCATTTAAAAATATTTCTATCTCATAATAGTTCACAATTCATTGTGAACAGGATAAAGCATTGCCTATTTAAGATCAATGCTTTTGAGATTCTGAATCAGCTCTATAACTTTTTTTTTGTGTGTGTGGGAATTGTTGAAAACATCTCTATTGTTGAAATCCCTTTATCATAAACCTTTTAAATGATTATTTTTATGAGGCAAAATGTTAAATATAACATGTTCCGTCCTATGAGTATTCAGTATTAATTTTTTCCTGTTTTTGCAAGCATTGCATTGCTTGTCTTCATTAAGTTATTCCATTAAAATTAGTTTTCAGCATAAAATCTGACTTCATCATTTACCTATGGAGGCAGCATATTTTTGTAAATAAAGAGTCAATTTATTGTTTTAACAATATTTTAATGCAAAATAGCTAATTCTTACATATTTTATTTCTGATGAAAAGATAAGAAAATGAGATATAGTGCCAGTCAGTGATGAGCTTATGCAGGAATGCTAACTTTTTACATTTATTGTTGAAGTTTTGCATTAGATTACACCTATGCAATTCATTTATGGTTTTTAAAAAAATCTCATCAGATACTTGCATGCACAAGTCAGTTAAATGTGAAACAGCATATGGAGAATTTGTGCTCTCTAAATGTTCACAGATAAGGAACTTCCTGTGTGACAAAGAGCTAATGTTACCAAAGTGAGGTTATTGCTAATTTGCTTACAAATACATGCATAACATTTGCCAATTTTTTGTGTGTTTGGTGGGGATTTGAGGGCTGTTTGTTGAGTACCATTTACTCTATGTAAGTAAAGAAAGTAAGAAGCTATTGAAGTAGTATCAACGAAACTCATGCTCATCATGGTGATTTTAAATGCTCAGTACCATTTTTTTCTTTGTCTTATCTCTTATTCCATGGTAACGCCAAGCTTTGCAGATTCTGCTACTGTGAAATAGCTTCGAGTTTTAAAAACAAATCTAATCTATTTTTGTAAATAGATGATATTACTCTTTGGAACTTGAAATCAAGCAAAAATGCTTTTACTGTGTTCCATTTAAAATAAAAATGCTATTGAATAATATAAAGTTAAAAAAAAATGCTTATTCAAATATAAAATCTGTAAATATATCATGTAAATTTGTGCATAAACATTTCGAAGCTGCTATTATCACATTCCTTATGTCATCTCAGGATGTTTCAAACTTTTAACAATATTTACGTAAGTATGAAGATAAAAAAAAAAGATTGGTAGTATTTCAAGTATTTTTTTGAACTGTCTAAATCAAAATGTCCAGAGCAGATCTTGAAAATTTAGAAATTTTCTTCATGTCATCTTTGCATTTGTTTTTTAGTATATATATATTTATTTTATATCATTTGTCATTGAAGCAATAGCCCTGTAATAATTCATTTGAAAGTATAATAAATCATAATTACTTTAAACTTTCAGTATTACATGTAATTGCTTGCCATACAGTTGTGTATGTAACTTGTTTTCTTTTATATCATCTTTTTTGCACCTTTCTTTATCTTTACAGAATTTGTCTTAGTAGATACCGCTATTCAAAATACAATTGAAACGACATGGCACAATGTTAATTCCTGCTGTTATTAAGCTCTCTTTTTTTCACAACTAGAAGCATCCCAGCTGATGCAGTGTATATTTCTTTTTTTTTATATAAAAAAAATGGGAATTCAGAATTGTATTCATTTAAATGCTTTGAATATGAAGAGCAATAATCATTCACAAGTTTTTGATACTCCATTCTCTTTGCTATGATAAAGAGACCTTAAGATATGTGTAGCGTAGCACAATACAAGACGTTTTGCAACAGTTTGTTTTGAGAAAATCCTGATTTTTGAAAGGAGGGTTGAAAATATTGTAAAATTTTTTTTTCACAAAATGAAAGTTTAGCATATTTACTACCAAATAACATACCAAAACCACTCATTTTAATCATAACGAATCAGCCATTCTGTCCAGGCTATACCCTTGTATTTGGTACCGTTATTAAGGCTTTTTTAAGCAATTGTAAGCTGGTTTGCCAGATTTTAATATAAATGTAAATCCCAACTAATGACAATCAGTTTTACAAACCATTGTATCTAACAACGGTCATATGACATAATTAAAGAGAGAAAGCGGGGCTGCTGAAAATTTTGAAAGTTAATTCATTTATCTTAATGGAATAGAAATATCAGCAATATTATATTATGAATTTCTTTTAATTTCGTAGTTAAAAATAAAAATTACAATTTGATGTGCTTTAAAAATAAAGGGCCCTCTGGTATCAATAATTTGAAAGATTTTAAGCGTTGTCCAGGGGCCTCAAGTTCAACTTTCTCTCTTTTTATCACCCACCCTAGATCTAATATTTTCTTTCTTTCCTATTCTATCATGCAAACTTGTAGACCCGAATCTCTTTCAGTTTTTTTTTTAACTGTTTCTTTAGCCAATATTAATAAGATCTTTGTCTATTTGTTCTCTCTCATGAAATTTTTCCTTTTCTTTTCATTTTTTTAGATCCAAGGAAAGTTTGCATTTTAACAGATCAAGAGTTTCACTTTAATCTAAAATCCAGATCTAGATTAAGAATTTCAATCTGATAGATCTAATCTTAACTTAGATCTAGAGATAGACAAAGTAAGCCTACATATAGTGTGTACATGCTACCTTACTCCCTTTTCATCCGTCTAATTTCTGAAACTTTAGGTCTTCAAATAATGTCTAGGCATTATTCGAAGATTGATTTAAATTAGGCTAAAAATGTTTTAGATTGAATCAATAATGACAGGCTGTAAAACTAAACGCCTCTCGTTCCTTCTTAGCCTATGAAATGGCCAAACATGTTCAAACAAAAGGAATTTAGTAGAAAAATAATTATTTTTTTTGCATTAAAGCCACAATAGAGCCCTAAGACTACCGTTCATAGATTTTAATGAAATTACATGTCCCCAAGCTCTAACCTCGTTCTTTTTGCTTTTTCTTAAAATCTCATACTCTCTTCATTTTGTTCTTTAACTCTTAATGACCTGAGGCTAAAATCCACATTTTTGCCCAGGCAATTTTCAGGCTCCTCGTTTGTAGCCTGCATAGGCCCCATATAAAATGCTACGTTTGCTCTTTTTATTCAGTTGCTACATATGTCAAAATAAAGGGCCAAAAATGACCTTTGCAATGATACTAAATTTGTGTATATGAGTAACCTGGTTTGGCTGTGCCTATAGTGGTTTGGATTAGAAAGTGTTCAATTCTAAACAGCACACCCTGTGCTGAGTGGCCATTTTGGTACCTTTTACCCAGCACACAGTGTGCTGAGCCAGACACTGAGAGTTAAACAGCTGAAACTTCTTTTTGAATGAGCATAGTTGACAAATTTTTCTGAAAGATTTATTTTTAACTTTTCCAATGGTATTAATATGTTAATGTCTGTAAAATGCAAAACATCTCATTTCGTGGTAATGTCCATCATCTTTGAAAAATAACTTTCTGACTGAGACAGGTTGAATAAAGCACTTTACTAATACTAGACTAGACCTTCAGCCTCCCAATCACTGTATAATGAGGTTTGATGAAACTTGAATTAAAAATGAAAAAAAATTGCTCATATACTTGATTTTAAAATTTTAACAAAATATATTAGTTTTAGCATACAAATTTATTTCGCATGGAAAGGAAGCAGTTGAAAATTATAATATTCTTCCATAGTTTTATCCTTAATAACTTACCGCTCTTAATTTCCACTTCATTACACTGTATTAAATCAGCATTTAAAAGTGTTTTGCAGTCTTTAACAGATTTAAAAAAAAATAATTTTTGCTTCAATTTTATTTGTATAGAAATGTCTCATTTAAACGACTAAAATTGAAGAACATAAATTTATCATACAACTTCAAAAGGAAATGACAGAGCACAAATAATCACTTCTTTATGCTGCTTGAATACCAGGGAGACAAATGTATTAAAATACATATGAGCTCAAGGCTTACATTTATTTTTGCACCATAAAGCAACAATCTGGAATGATGAAAAAATAATATTCCAGTTCACCTTTCACATAATAATTAATAAAACAAAAATTGGTATTTTATATTGACCTGTCTAAATTGTTACTGCAGAATGGAAATTTACAAACTTAGGATCAGTAAGTAAAAAAATTGCCCTTTTCAGCTGGTTTCAAACTCCTCGCTGGATCTGATTTAATCAGTAGAACTGCCTTAATAAAGATGTACTTCTACCGAGAAAGCCTTCAAAAACATATTTATACTATTTTATAGACAAGCAAACAGCATCTGATACTGTGAGATGTAGTCGGTGATATATCACCTGTCTCTAATTTCTATGAAAATTACAACTAGCACTACTTGTAAAACTCTGTACACTATGACTATTCTCACTGCTTCTGCTCCTCCTTCATCACCACCTCTGCTACTAATACCTTTTAGGCTTCTACTGCTATCATTTTGGAGTTATAAGAGTATTGACAAAAGGAAAGTGAAGAATTTGGTGATTTTAAAAAGCTCTTGTAACAGAAAAATCCTCTATTTCAGGAATTGATATAAAATGACTCAATGAAAGCATGAGAAGGCAGATACACTTAATGTTATCTAAATTGTGGTTCCTAAAGCCAAAGTATCACTTTTAAAATCTGTTTTTTTCTTGTAGGGTAAAAAACAGTTAAATCACTCTGAGACAACTAAACATGGACAAATAGTTACATTCAACAAAGACGAAAAAAAAAAAAGAATAATGGCAAAGTTCTTTTTCTGTTTTATACAATTGCAACTTTGCATAAATAACATAAAAATGGTGAAAAGTCATATATAACCAAACATGAATTTAACATCTTTGATGACATCTGAAAGAAAATCAGTAAATTGTATTTGTATAATCATATTTAAAACACTTTTAATTAACTCCAAATATAACATTTCCGTTTTCCTGAGGATTGTTAAAAATGGAGTAAAAAATTCATGTCTTCAGCCACTCTTAATGAGTTTAATACTGAATTTTTAAATTGGGTAAAATGATCATATGAAAAAGATAAGTTACTCTTGGTCTTTCTATTGATAAAAAATAGAACAAAAGTCTAAAATCTCTTCACAAATTTGGAAATTCATTTTCTTAATTTGGAACCTAAAACCTGGGTTGTTCTGAATATGTGTGATTCACAACCAATTTAGATTGGATGTGGCTCATACATAATTGAGGGCTTTTTTTGAAGCAATAGAAAAAATCTAATATTTCAATTTTAGCTGAATTGTATCTCAGAAATACTTTATTCCAATCTTTCATTGACTTAAATGAAATAAAAAATACAAGTTTTATATAAAAAAAGTTCATATAAACTATCAAAATAGAAGGCACAAAGTAATATGGAAACTAAGAAAGTAAGGTTTGTGCTACAACTCATTATATCTTTTGAGTGAAAGTCTTGGTACAATGTTCATGGACTGAAGTTCCTGGAAAAGCAGTTTGCAAGCATAGGGCATCTTTAGTGTAGACACATCTTTGGAAGACTTGCAATATTGACACCTGGGAGGAAATAAGTGTCTTGGCTCAATATTAAAATATAAAATTAAATTTCAAACTGAGCACAAAAATTAAATATAAGTGAAAAAAATGGATAAGGTTTGATGAAGGTAGGGGCTTGCACCGTTTTCCTAAAATGCTTACAATTACATTGTACAGTGGGACCCACAAAATCAGGCAACGTAAAATCGGGAAAGAATTTGGGGAATGGAATTATTACTGCATAAAGTTATCGCTAAATTGGGAAATGTTACCTGTTTAAATAGGAAAAAAATTCCAGATGGCTTTGCCAAAATGAAGTTTTGAGAATAGATTGTTTGCTATACTTACCAGTGAAACGTACATCTCTCACATGATATGAATGAATTAACATACAGGTGGTCAATAACAAGCTTTCCTGGGCGTAGGCGACATTAATCAGGCCTTTTTAATGTAACTCAGGTATGGAGGCATGTGTGGTGATGTCTACCTGCCAGGTTGTGGACTTCACGGTCCACTTCACTCCAGGTGGATATTGACAGAGCTAGTGTTTGTTCTAACAGGTAATTTACTGGTTGCTAGACAGTTGCCAGACATTGTGCAAATATTGTGGTCACTTCAACAGAAGGCGTGTTACTTTAGTTCATCTAATAAAATTTGTTATCGAGTGCATAGCTGAGACGACAAGCCTGTATAAAAGGGTTGATTAATTTTATAAGTTTCATTCATTAATCAACATTCGAGCAACAATAATGAACGTTACCGACCAATTTAATATATCCAAGTCTCAAGTTGAAAGAATAAAACAAAGCAAGAAATAATTGAGACAGTTACAGCACTCGCCAAGCATTTTGGGCAAGTCCAGAAAATGGCATCATGAGCAAAATGACATAGGAAGTGCTTTTTTCATACATCTGGGAAAACCTGGATTATTGAGAAAAGAAGTCTTCTTCCCAAATTTCCCCATTAAGTCGGTCTGACTGAACTTAAATCTTCATGTCCAATTTTTTTTACTCAGCACTTGAATTTGAATAACCTGAAGAAAAAAAATAATTAAAAACAAACTAGGCGTTCATGAAGAATGGCACAACAAAATTATCCATTGCATTTCTTTTGCTTCTAAATCACGCTCACCATCCAGAATAGCCAATCAATCCACACTGGCCACAAACATCTACTTCAAAAATATCGCTGGAAATCATCAGACGTTCCAATAGCAACATGCTGAAAGTAAGGAAACAAAAAAGAAAAAGAAATCATGCAAGTTTCTGGAATAAATCAATGTTGAATATATTTATGAATGTTTAAAAGTATTTTAAGTACATGAAAAAATGATGCATGAAGAATAAAAGACAACTATGGACCATATCTTAGGAAAAAAATACTTTTCTTTTCCATATTCACATCCATGAATTTTTCTTTTGCACCTAATTTGGTAAAAGTGCCTTATTCAAGAAAAATAGGCAGGCAATACATTTGAATGTCATAAAGTCTTCCTGGTGAAACCTCTCTGGCACTTATTGGCTCAACATTCTAAAGAGTTAGACTCTAGCAATGCTCACCCATTTGGTAACCAGGAAACAGCTTTAATGGCTACTTATTTCATTTCAGCCACTTTAGTGGGGCCTATAGAGAACTTTTCGTTAAACTATAAAATCAGAGCTTAGCAAGCTGTATTAAGAAAGACAAATCTGAGTTTTCTTTTGGAATTTCTCAACCAACTAAAAGTAGTCTTTTATTGTAGTTACATACTTCAAAATAATTTCTAGATATCAATTTTATTTTAATTTATTGATTTTAAGAGTTATGTTTGTGTGAAACATAATATTCAAGAGTTTGAATTTCCTCAAAATCCCAAGATTTCTGAGGATAAAAAAAATCTCAACACCAGACTTCACTAAGTCAAAAGCAAGTCATTAATACAAAAAACAAAACAAAACTGCTCCTTTAATCTTACAGAGGAAAACCCATTGGCTTTCCATAAAATATTCAAACATACCAACTGTAATTGTATGAAGGTATTCCCACACAAGATAATGCAAACATTTAAGGTCACAGGTATATGATTAAGTCTACTTGATATGCCTTTAACCAATGGCAAGATCGCAACATTTTAGTCTTGTTAATTTCTTTAAATCAAAACCACTTAATTCAATAAAAAAATATATTTTTAGAGTTGCACAAAAATTTGATGAGCATTTTTTTTTTAAAGAATGGTTCAATATAATTGAATTTCTAAACATATTTTTCAATTCACCAACTGCTTCATGACAAATTTTTCATCCAAAAGCTCCTGAAAAGAGAGCAGTTTCATACCTTTAAAGGCAAATCAACTGTAAAAAAAAAATTGATGACTCAACTTGAATTTAATCTCCATTGAAAGCTATCTAAAAAGTTGTTGATTAAACAGCAGGGCAGAATTAAAAGTAAGATAAACCACTTATGAACCTACAGTATGGTCATCTTACCTGGCACCATATCCTATGAGACAATCCCTCTCCATCTCACCAAGGCGAAGTCCACCATCCCTTGAGCGACCCTCTGTTGGTTGACGAGTAAGTACAGCCCTGGGACCTCTGGCTCTGGCATGCATTTTGTCCAAAACCATATGCTTTAGTTTTTGGTAGTAAATGGGTCCAAAATAGATGTACGCAGACAATGGCTCACTGAGAAAAATCCAGTCCAGACAAAGATTACGAACTTGAAAAAAAAAAACTTCATTTCAATGGAATATTCTGTCTTTGTACAAATTGATTCCATTGAACAAAACACATAATACTTGGCTCCATAACACCTTGCCCACATACTCTTAGCTAAATCATTAAATCAACATATTGGCAAGGGTTTGAACTTAAACATGGTTTTCACAGTGGTTCCAGACAAGATAAATTGAAAATTAACACCAAAAAATGGGCTGGAACACTAATAACAAGAATTTATATTGAATGAAAAAGTCATTCAAAGGCTTTAAAAAGAAATTCTGCAAAAAAAGAAGTCACACCTCTAAAACAAAAAACAAAAAACAAACAAAAGAAAAACAAGTAAAAAAGGAATAAGAGTGAAAAGAGCAAAAGAAATAAAAAAAAAAGAACAAAAAAAAAGCAAAAAATAATTTCCAACCACATTGTAATTTTGTGCAATATCACCCAAATTTCTTACATAGAGCATACAAAAGGTTCATTAACTGACCCTGTAACTCCTGAGGTGACAAAATCTTTTCCAAGGTAGTTGAAGCCATGCTCAATGAGTACCTCCGACAAGTCTGTCACTTTGTCTCCCCCAAATGCTGGGAAGGAAAACATTTTCGCATAAAGATCAGTAAATTAGAATAAGCAAATGAAATATTTAATTAAGTGTTCATCACTAGGTCTGTTTTTAAAACAACAAAAAAAAAAATTAAATATACATGAATAATAGAAAAAAGGAAAAAAAGGACTAGGTCATTAAAAAAAAAAGCAACAATTAAATATTATGCTTCATCATGAATCATAAAACTAAAACATCAATCTGAAAACATAAGGTTATTCTTGGCTAAATTGCCGACAAATTGAAAAAAAAAATGTAAAAAACTTTTGATAAAACATTTTTAAAAACATTATATGTCCGTCGATGTTTAACTGCAAAATGAAACATGTATAAAATGGTGTGTACCTGTTCCATAATGAAATTTTCCTTCCAAAACACCTGCTTTGCTTCCAAGCAATTCTATGAGTTTTCCTACTGTCATGCGGGATGGATATCCATGAGGGTTCATGATCTGCGCATAAGACAGAAAATATGCATACAGAAAAAAGTGATGCTATGTAATACTAGATCCATATACCTTTCAATAAATCAAAATATGTAGCAAAAAAAATCATTGGTGTATGATTATTTTTTTTGTAAATCAGATACATCTTTGAATAAACCTGTCAACATTGTCGTATTTAATAATACCTTTTAAATGCAATAACATTTTTTCTCTCATCTGTTCATATTGTGACATGGTCTAATTCAGTTGGTCTTTTAAAGAAAAGATCCACCCTTGCCACCAATAGATTTTACTGTATATTTTCAAATCTCTATCAATCAATTCATAAACTTTGAAATATAAACATGAATGAGGCAATCATGTTAATACTATCTTAAAATTATAGATTTTAAACATACATGATTGGTTTTTCAATTTCAACTCAGATAAGTCTTAGCTGTAAAATAAGCATCATCTTAAAAAAAAGTTACATAATTTATTTTAAAAAATCAGTAACCGTTTAGACAAAGCTTTCTTTTTTAATTACAATCTCTAATAATGTAAAAAAATATGATAAATTGTCATTTGCTGTTATTTATAAGCAAAAAAATCTTATGAAATTATCTTTATTGTAAAAATGCAATACAACCTATTAAATACTTACTATATCTGGACATATTCCCTGTCGACAAAATTGAGACATATTCATATGAAATTCATATAAAATGACAAAGTTACATTGCATATATATGGAATGTTATTTTTTGAATATTTTGAAAATTACCATCATTGAGCTTAAAATGCAAATAAAGCATTTTTTTTAGATTGACTTTGATATGTTCCACTAATCTGTTATACACTTAATTGTTAAAAATCAAGTGCTGGTTAGATAGGAAGCTATTAAAAGTTTTTTTTCACAAACATATTACAATTAATAGAGCAGAGAATGTATTTTAATTTCTAAAAAAGTCAAAATTGTCAACATCGCCTGTCCATGGGCATTATTTGGAAACTTGTAAATGTTGTTAAACTACAGGATGACACACTCGACAAAATTTCTTCTCTATATCATCGCTATGCACTCACAAGATCTGAAAATGGCATGTCTTCCTGGGGCACAATTAAACCACATACACTGAAATAAGATGTTTAGAAATGAAGCTAAATTTTAGATTTTGAGAAAATATCAGAAGCATTTACTGATAGAAACATGTTCAGTCATGATTTGAAAGAGGCTAAATGTGACAAAGTAATTCTTAGTTCCACATCTTGTTTTGTAAACAAATCATTAAATGAAACACACAGAGAAGATAAAAGGTTTGAATGTGAGAGATAAAATGAAAAGAAAAAAAAATAATGAAAAGTTAATAAAATGATGGGGTATCTCAATGTACTTGCAAAGGCTTATGACAAAATGAGTAATTTTTTCCAGCCTGCGTGAATAGGTTTTAGTTTAGCTACATGATATCATACTAATGAACAAATTATCAAATCCATTAACTTTATAAATAACTTGAATAAAACCAAGACAAGATAAAATACATATATGAAAAGAAATCTTTTATTTTAATATGCTACAGAAAAAAATTGTAGCTGACCCCTTCTGCCCATGTCGACTGCTGAACTTGTCTCCAACTTCTGGCCTTCTCGTTTGTCGAAGCAACATTTTGATAAGAAATGACTCTTCCTGGTTGCAAGTAATCAAAACTCTCTCTATATATGATGGTTCTGCCCCTTTGTACCTAATGACAATAATAGAGTAGGTTTAAAACTTTATTGCCTTCAAACAAAAAAAAAGTTAACTTACATTTTCTTAAATAAGCCAAAACTTAAAAAATATTCAGATTTTAAACATTATAAGAACTGTTTCTCTTAAAAAGAATATTAGATATATCTCAAAAAGTTTCAGGAGTTAAATGTTGTTTTTACCTTGGGGTGTCTGAGATTACACTATCTATACTTCAAATTTATACTTGAAAACAAGGAGCTTAAAATTTTAATTGTGTGAAAGCTGTAGTTTTGTCATTAAACAACTTACGTGATAGGTGTTTCCTTGTACTCTGTTTGACCAATCTGCCCCATCTGGGGTTGCAGAGATGGCGCAGTTACAGTTGGCATCTCTTTATTCACCATCACCTGGCGGTTTTCAACCCTAACACCTATAGACAATAATTAATCATAAAATTTGCAATAAGTATATATCCTAAACTAGTGAAAAAACATGAGTATTAAAATCTATCCATTTTTCTTCCCTTAAATTTTTACATGCAATCAAAATAAATGAGTAGAGAAGTGACCTCTGTCTGTTTTGAAGCCTATGCCCTTAGAAAATTACAAGAAAGAAAACAAAAATTCCTGACACGAAAACCTTTAATCTAACCTCCATAAAAATTTACATCTCTTTCTAAACCTTCTTTAGCAATCACCATTCAGGTAAAGATTTTCATTTTGCCCTTAGATATCAGCACTTAAGATAAGCATATGTCAAGTATATATCCTCTTCCATGCAAGGCGTAACAAGTGAAAG
Organism: Elysia crispata; assembly: GCA_033675545.1. Taxonomy (NCBI): domain Eukaryota; kingdom Metazoa; phylum Mollusca; class Gastropoda; family Plakobranchidae; genus Elysia; species Elysia crispata. The sequence goes on along the minus strand of JAWDGP010003216.1, from coordinate 1,133,905 downwards.
CAACACACAAAATGAATTCATTCGTTTCAACTCAAAAACAAATATATTCCTCATCTAGCTCTATAATTTGTTCTTATTTCAGGCAAGGTACATATGTCATAGATTCCTCTCCCTGAATCCGCCTCACCCCTTTACATAAGCTTCTCATTACATCCCAGTACATACAATTTAAAAAACCCAAAAAGCTTTTTTTTTTTTGATAATATTACTCCTTATCTATTTTATCCATCAGTTCTGATCACTAGGTAAACTTATTCTTCTATTGCTTCTCCAAGGCAGTTAGCGCTGCATAAACGCAAGGATTTGATTTTCCAACATTCCACTATTCAGTCCTATCTCTGAATAGATGGATCTGACTCTGCTTTCCACTATAATTTTAATGGTGTGTAATTACCTTTAATATCGAGAGATCTTTAATCAACGTTTTCATGTAATATTTTTACCAAAACATATTGACTTTTGACACAGAATCATATGGATTAACAATTCCTTATTACATTCTAATATCCATTAAATGGAAATTACAATATCTATAATGATGTGTTAAGTAGATAAAAATAATACAGCTGCAGCCTAACGTATGCTATTTAGTATGTATTAAACATTACTACAGAGAAATCCACACAGATTAGTACCTTGAATTCTTTGAAAAAAAAAAACAACTAATTTATTATAAATGGTTTATTTCTATAATATTGTTGTTTTTACCACAATAAGTTACCTTTTTTTTGTCTCCCTTTGTCTCTCAATAAAAACTTTGGCAGATGCTATGTTCTTACTTGCTCTCTCAAAACATTTATACCTGATAAGATTTTGGAATATAGATTTCCAGTGATATGACACATACCTTTCAAGCAATATTAGCCTAAATACTCTGAAAATAAAAATACACATTGAAAAATGGAGTAAAGTCAACATTGCTCATATTTCCATACCTGCTGCAGCAATCCCATCCATATCCAGAGCTTGATGTTTCCAGATCGGTTTGTAGGTGTCTCTGTCTACCTTTGGGCCCATAATACGATCAAATGTTTGGTTGGCATAACGCTTTACTGCACAAGTCTGCTTCTTGTACACCAAACAGCGACCAAATCCTAATGAATTTAAACAAAAAGGAAGCAAACAAAATCACAAACTGTTGAAAATACTAAATATTTATTACTAATATTCATTTTTGTTACTGTTAATGGCTTTCTAATCCAAGGTAAACTAGGTGTTGTATTATGAAAAAAATAAGAATTTCCAGTTTAAAGAAGTCTGAACATATAGTTATTATGTTTGACGTAATTGAAAAAATTTAATTCTTAGTTTGGATCTATCACACCCACACATTACCTGTAATATTAAAGATTAAATGACAATCTTTAGTCTGAGCGAAAGCTTCTGGAAGGTAAAAGTTCCTTCAATAGAAAAAATACAATTAATGAGGAAACAGCTCTCAATACCTTTTTTCAGAAACAACTCTCAAAATTGTGCTCAACACAGAAAAAAAAAGGAATGATAAATCTATGATTTGAAAACATGCTATTTGCAAAGATACAAAATATTTTTGACTTGGGTCAGAAAAATGCTTTTCTCTAGAGAATGGACAAAAAAAAGAAGCTTCTTTATCTCCTTCAACTTCCTTTAAACTGTTCAAAAAATACCAAACATACCTCTATCCAATGAAGCTTTGTTCAGTACAAGAGCATCCTCAATATCATAACCGCTATAACTCATTACAGCAACTGTTGCATTCTGACCCGCTGGCAGTTTGTCAAAATGAATCAATTCAATCGTCTACAAAAAGGAAGAAAAGCAAAAATTTACCTAAAAGTTTCAAAATAAAATGATAGACTTGACTGAACTTAGATACAGAGGGAAAACTTATGAATCAGATCCATAAATCTGATCTTAATTATGTTTAATTATGTCATCTGAAAGAATACTCAACAATGATTTAAATGAGATTGAAGCGCCATGAATTTTGAAATCCTGGAAACACATTCAAACACATAAAAATGATAAACATAAAACAGTCCTTAAATGATCTATAATCATGCTATTTATGACAAAGGAACACAAAAAAATAACACAAATAAATTACCAAAGCATAGTTGTCTTATAAACAAGAGCAAAACCATACCTTTTAAAATGATGAATGAAAAATAGTTTTCAATAACAAACCTTTACAAGTGTTGAGAAATATAAACAAGGAAGTAAAGCTCTCTTAAAATTAACCAAGCCACATGTAACGAGTTATAGCTCATTATCAGCAAACATATAAAAACAAACCTTTGACTTGACAAGAGGAGCTTGTGGATAGGCTAATGCATACAGCAGTGTGTCGATACGGTTCCTCTGGTTGTAACCTATAGTACCCATAGCCTGCTTGCCCATAGCACATTGATATGTGTTTCGTGGCGACTGGTTGTGGTGGGGGTAAGGAATCAAACCTGCACAGACACCAAGGATGGTGAAAGGCTCAATCTCCAAGTGTGTAGTTGCTCTGCAAGAGAAAAATAATGAGCCTTATGGCTACTCTCACTTTGTGCAAACTCAAAATAACACATCTCCTGCTCCTAAAACCTTCAAGCACATGAAGATATCAAAATCTTATCATTTCAATAAAACATACTATGATCAAATATGTCAATTGCTCAAATCATAGAATAGAGATAAACAGCTTCAAACAATTCAAAAAGTTTTTAAATCTTATGTCTTGCAAGTTAGTGTGAAGTAAAAACATGAATTTGACAATTGGCACAATGGTTTAAAATACTGAGCACACTACTTCAGAGTCCCATTTGTAAAATTCCAAGTCTCAAGACTCTATTTTAGTATATAAGCTAAACAATTCATTTAAATATTGTCAAATTTACAGTCAAACAATAATATGTTCCAATGCTTTAAAGAAAAAAGATAGAAAAAGTCAGTCAACAAATTATTTTTACTTGAAAAATGGCTAAATGTACTAAAATACTTTGCTGCTGACAGAAAAAATACTCATCTTTAATAGACCGTGGCTGATCCAGATGCCATATCTCAAAGTGTTCTAATAAAACATTTTTGCAACCCCTTCACTTATATACTTGAATGAAGATCAATGAAACTATAATTTTTTACTCACTTATTGATATGTGACTCATAAAGGGCGACCATGCAGTCATTCTCTTCATTGACATCCAGATATTCCACAAGGCCCTCATGTAAAAAATCCTCAAAGCACCTGAAAGTGTGAAATTTGCCACTAATACATTCTTTTTTTTTTTTAATAAAAAATTTGTTATCCTAATATATCTTATATTTCCCCCCCTTTTTTAAATCTTCATAAATCTTAACTCATATCAGAAAATCTTGCAATAATAAATGATTCGTTCAAATCTAATGTCAAAAAGAAAATAAGTGTTTCACACAAAGAAATAAATTATCGAAAGCTTATATATATATTAAAGCGAGTTCGCAAATTTTTAAGATGTTTTACACAAGGCAATCATGCCTCAATAACAAAGCTTACCTGAATTCTCTAGTAAGATCCACAATGTGCTTTGATGTCACTAATGGCTTTTCATTCTGCACAATTATATAGGGTCTGAGAGTTTTAAAAAATGATAAAAGTATTCTCACTCTGATGAATAGAATTACAAATATATGGTTTTGATAAAAAAGAAAAGAAAAATAGACAAGAAGCAGCTTAAAAAAGCAGCACTCAATAATTATTTTCAATTCTTATAAAAACTGGATGATACTTACAGGCACACAAATGAGTATTTCAGAAGTTTAAGGGATTCTCAACATGTTTGTTATAAAGATAGATTACTGTAACTTGTTAATTCATATAATATTTCTTCATTAAAAAGTAATTCAGCAAAATAATCATTATTGACTCGAAACATTATACACACCTGCACACACGGCCACCATCAGATGCAATATAAACACATTTATGAGAGTGGTTTGGGAAGATCGAGACAAAAGCATCAATGTAGCCGGCCCGTCTCAGTTTTCTGAAAGTTGTCACTAATTTCTGATAGTGGTTTGTCATTCCCAAGATGTTGCCTGTATTTAAAAAAATACATAATATTAATTATACTTTAAAAACTAGACTCTCATATCTTGGTCCTTGAAATGAAAACAATTTCTTTGGATCTTTTTTTAGATTAAGTTTCATTTTAAATTGAAGAAACTTAAAGATATTTTAAAAAGTTTCCCATTCAGCTTTGTGTATTTTTGAATAGAAGATAACTGGGGTAAAGACAATGTAAACAGCTAAAAAAGACTTTTCTTTCTAAAAATGCCTCAAGGTAAAGCTCACTGGTGGACGGAGAAAATTGAGTCAAATATTATTAATACTTAATAAGCTTTAGATGTCAATTTCATTTGCACTTTTAAAATCATTATCTTCGTATTATTCATTGAATGACAATCTCACACATTAACGTTGATTGTTGATCAATCAAGATCTTCACAGAAAAGATAACTTTGTAAATTTTTTGTATTTCCCACTATCAGACTTAAATAAATTAAGAAAACAAAACGCATAAGAAGCTAGTTTTTTTTTTGTATAAATTTGATTTAACAAAGAATCCAAGGATCACAGGTTTGACTCCTAATTAAAGCCACAGTAATGTTCAATCTTTATATGACCTGCAGCTCAGTAAATCTAGTTCTAATAGCATTAACACTGACTAAAAGACAGATTGTATGTCCATTGATTATCATATTTAAGTTTATTATCACTGAGATTAAAGCAACTCTTGTCCTTATTATAGCAGTTACTTCAAATAAATTTTCTATCTGGTTTACCATTGAGAAAAACAGTGTAAAAGTCTCCATTCTCATCTCTGCAGAGGTTTTCAATATCCTCTACCCCAAGACTAACAGCAATGCGTGCAATGGGCATCTCATCAACATCTACAGTAATATGGGTCATCAAAGCCAAATTTTTTACCAGACCACAAGCCTATGTGGATTAGATAGGAATGAGACAATAATATTAGTTATGCACATAACTCATCATGAAAAAAATCTAGGGGGTCTTACAAAAAGCAAAATCACATGGATTGGTTTTTATGTCACAGGGAGAAAGAAAACATTTAATATTTGAAAAAAAATTAACCTTTTACCCATTTCATTGCCAATCACTTTGCTAGCCAGACTGAAAGTAAAACACATGAACTGGTGTTACCAAAAGATTGCAATATAGGGGGCAACAAATTTTAAACTTGCAACAGCTTCATCCAGGAAAAAAACCAAAACATATATAAATATATAATTAAACAAACTATTCGTGGCAGATTATATCTGAGCGAACTACACACCTCTCCTTCTGGTGTGTCAGATGGGCACAACAATCCCCACTGAGAGGGCTGCAGAGACCTGGGACCACTGACTTTCCTTGTTTTCTCAAACTGAAATGATTACAACTTTTGAAGGTCAGTCATATGCTACAAAAAGAAAATTTCTGTCAGTATGTCTCTCTCCTCCAATAACATCAACAAAAAGACTTTTAACACATGCTATAGAATAATTTAAATCAAACTTTCATAAGTATCAGTAATGAGAGAAAGTCAGAAAGTTAAAATAAAAAAAAACGAAAAGAAAAATCCAAACCCTGGAAGCAACAATAAGAAGATTAAAATAAAAATAGCATTTCACAAACCTGACTGTTAATGCGGGTCATCATACCCAAACATGCAATGTAACTGAGCCTAGATAAAACTTGGGTTACCCCTCCACGGTCCATTTTGAATCTCTTAATAGTCCAGTTTCCCTGAAATTAAAAAAAAAAATGACTTGTTAAGTAACATGAGTCCCAAAGATATAAAAGTCAAATTCAATTGCAGCTAGAAATAAATTGAGGCATCTTAAAAGGAACAAAAAGAAAGAAAAATGAGAAAAAAAACCATCAAGAATAATTTGTAAAGTATCATAATTGACTTATCTGTTTAAAGATTTTTATCAGTATAATTCAAACCATAAACCAAAAAAAATACTTTCAAACTTAATTGTTTGTGCTGGTTTGGGGATTCCATGTGACCTAGGGGACATGAAGCAATTTAAAAATTTATATCTTTTTTTTTTTTAGACATCATTTAATCTAATGGAGAATATAAACTTAAGACTTTTTTAATTTAAGTGCAATCAAAAGAGATAAAGAAGACTATAGAACATGCATAGCAATTTTCTAAAATTGATCTTCCACTGCATTGCCTTGTTAATGTAAGTCTTAAAAAAATAGTACTCACTGTTGAAATAGCATTGGACAGTCCATTTGTGATAGGGTCTGGGCGCATGAACTTTGTTATATCAAACTCTGTGGCACGTACTTTGGGAATATTTTTATCTGCTACTTTTTTCAACTGAAAAGTTTATAAAAATTTTAGGATATCATTATGCAGTTTCTACTTTTTAAGCCCTGCCTGCAATATTGCCTATAAAATTTAGCTATAAACTTAGTGACCTTTTTCCAGAAACACCTTTAAAATGGTTTTGTTAATTTGTCTTGATTCTGGATATTAAAAAATTTGCTGCTTTTCTTATTTTGATCATGAATGGTTCATTAAGTTGATTATCTGCAAAACAGTCAATCAAAAGATGAGTTAAGAGTGAAACAATTCTCACATCCATATTGTACAGCTTGAAGAGATCTTCAAATAACAAGGAGAGAAGCTGCCCAGCAAGTTCCAGACGTTTGTTACCGTAATAGTCACTGTCGTCAAACTTGATCTTCCCTGCCTGGGTGAGGACTATCCTACGTGCCATCAGTGCCAAGTATATGGCTTTAGGTTTAAAGTTCCAATCCACAACCTGGGGGAAGTGAAAAATTGAAACTTATAAATTAAACTCTTATATTTACACATAGATATACATATAAGAAAAATAGGTTATATGATACAATATACCACAATTTATTTTACAGATATTGATTCTGATAGTTATGGAAGGACTGATCACAGGATACTCCAAGTCCACAAGTGATGCAGTTTGACTTATGGATGAAGGAACCTTCTTCCCTTCCTTTTTGCTACAGATAAACTAGAATTTGATAGTTCTGCATTTAGAAATCTTGATTTAAGATAACTTTGCATGTTAGCAAGTATTTTAGCTGTTTATAAAAAAATTATTCAGTCTTATTTAAAATAATATACATGTGTGAATTAACAAAAAAATATTTCTACCTTTCCTTAGGAAATTAAAAAAAGAATTAAATGATTTAAGGTCTCTCTAGCCCTAAAACAAAGAATCTGAAAATAAAATTTCAATGGCATGCAACAGATAACAAATGCTTACAGGCACATGAGCAAGTATGACATTCTTCAAAACATCTCTGGCTTCATCAGCTTTACTTCTCTTTACCCCATACATTCTCTGTCGAATCTTTGAAGATATGTATTCCAAAGCCTAAAATCCAAAATAAAAGCACAAGATTTATCTCGTCGAGAGAAAGAAACAATAGGACTTTTAGAGATCATGTCTTGTGCCCAAATAACATGAATGGAGGACTGACCTTTTTAGAGTAATTGAAAAAGAAAAAAAACGTTATTAAATTAAAGAATTAGAAAAAATGATATGCTGGCATTTAAAACATGTAAGCAAGCTGTGAAAAAATTACATAAGTATTCCTTTTACTTATGGCAGTCTATTGACAATGTTTGGGAAAGAGAGCTAAAAATAACTATAAAGATAAAATGCAAAGCTAACCTGTAAAGGGGTAAAAACTTGTGCTTGGTGGCACTCTTCCAAGCACGGGGCCATTGCATCAAAGGCTTCTTCCTCATTGCCGACCAACTGAATCATATCCTGATCACAAGCCACACCCATAGCTTTGAAGGCTACAGCTACTGGAATATCCTAGAACATCATATGTTTACATTATCAGAACTTCATTTTTGCCATTGTCCTCAAGCACAAAGAAAAATATTATACATTAACAGTCTTAAATTAATCTATATTAATGCAAATTCTTCTTTTAGTTTGATACCAGACTACATAGCAACAACCAAAAATAATAAAATCACTGAGGAAAAGTATAACTGATTCAACAATAAAAAGAAAAAATCTGAATTCTTACATACCTCTGAAAATATGTTGTGTTTCAGATAAAACTTTCCCTTCTTTGTGTATACATAAGTCTTACTCTTGCGCTCATGTGTAGAACTGAAAAGACAAAATTCACAAGAATTCATAAGTAAATGATGAAAAATGAAATCTCACAAAATAAATTGAGCAATATATCAGCACAAAATAAAAATAAAGCATGCACAATATAAAAAAACCCCAACAAAACAACACAGCATGGCAGTAAAATTCAATTAAATATGTTTACATACCCTGTGACTATGGTAACCATCATTTTAAACAATAAAACAAAAAGTTCTAGGAATAGCAAAGCTCTCACCTTGTTACAGAGCACTGAACATTGCCCTTGCTGTCTGTATCCACAATCATACGGTTCTTTGAAAGCTGCTCCTGAATGAGGATGACTTTCTCTGTTCCCCTCACTATGAAGTATCCACCTGGATCCATGGGGCACTCATTGAGTTGAGCCATCTCTGCCTGTGTTTTTCCTGTCAAGACACAGTTCGAACTCCGCAGCATGATGGGCATCCTGGAAAACATGGAAGAATGTGTAAGAGCAGGATTGTTTACAATCTCTGTTACAATTTCCTCCAACAGTTAGTCTTACTGATTCCTATATATTTACTGATTATTCTGACAAAGTGATGAAAAAATATCACCAATCATAAAAATGACTTACTTTTTCTTGATATTTTGCAATTTCAAGCTCATTTCCTTCTCTTGCTATCCCAGCAAAAAAACAGCTTGCTTTCTACTTTTCAAAAAAGCAGAAACAACATAACTAGCCCTTAGTAATGTTTTATTGTAAAGAAGGATTTTTATAATTATTTAAACTTACTAAAAACTGACTGAACATGCTAACTAAGAAGAAAATTTCTGAAAAGATAAGATATGTGCTATTACCTTCCTATCTCAACATTTTTCTTGATGACTGTTTGTTTCCCTCGCACAAACTCAATATCAACAGTGATGGGTGCAGAGTATGTGATATCTCGCAAGCGACACTGACAAATATAAACAGAGAGCTTCTTTATATGCTACTTGAAATAATCTCCATGAATGCTGGTTAATCAATAGCTTTTCCAAAAGTTAAATAATTAACTTAACGCTTTTTTTTTATTATTCCAAATATTTTCCTAAATAAGGTGGTAACATTCACTACTTAACATACCAAAAATCCATTTTTATTAATATGTTGCTGATATAAACAAAATATTAAAACTATTGGCCAGTACAAATTATTTAGCATTATTTGATTCAAAATCAAACACTGATTATTTGTAACCATTTTCACCATTATTATAAATTAGCTAGACAACTATATTAAAAAGGCTAATTATTAAAAAAAAACAAAAAACTTTTTTTAACATGATAATAAGAAATATAAAAAAGAAAATGACAATGCAATTATTGAAAATTTCACGCAATAACTTTTTCTTCAAAAGCAAAAGCTACATATCAATTCTTTGAACCAAACCTCATGAGGAGCCATTGTCTGCGCAATTCCAAGACTTTCTTGTACATTGGGCATTCCAACATATATGTTGAGATATCTAGAATAAAGAAAAATGAAAAAAGATCACTTAAAGAAAATTTGCCTTTACCACCATAAAGTGTGATGAGATTCCAGAGCTTTTTTCATCCATCTTTATATAGGTTATCACCCAAAAAATGCTAATTTGTCAAAAAAAAAAAAAAAAAGCAACAGTACAACTTTGTATTCAAGCAAATTCAACTTGTCTGAATGAAGCCCAAAATTTAAAAGCAAAAAATATGCATCAAATTAGAGGAAATAATAAGATTATTAAGAATGAAATAGGCTCAGATATAACTAAATGGACATTATAGGATGAGCAAAAATAGTTTGGCAGACACTTGACTTACTTGAGATAGAAGTTGGGATCAGCATCACTCAATATTTTGTCATTTGCTTTTAATATCTTTTTGATCTGTGAGAATGCAAAGCATATGAAAAAAAAAGTTAGTTTAAAAATATCTTAAGTGTTAATCTAATATATTTGATATATATATATATATATATATATATTAATTGCTTGCCTATCCCAATAGAATAATTTAAAAAAAAAGTTCCAGATATCATTGCATTGACTTTTGCAATGGTATAACAGCTGTGTAAATCATTAATAATGGTTACGGAATTTACAGCAGTCATAATTTTTAAAGAATCGAAACATCTTTTGCCAAAAAAAATGGTGCTGGCAATTAAAAAAAGGAAAGTGAAAATAAAAATAAACTGTAAATGAAAACAAAATCTTATATCTAAAGGTAGCTGTACTAGTCCTTTTATTATTATTGCAGTAAAATGGATTTATTAAATTTATTAGCTTAAAGTCCAATTTTACACAATGACCAGTTTTGTGATACTGCTTTAAGAAAATCTAAAGAAAGATAATCAGACTTTAGGGTCATCAAATACAACTGATAGTACATTCATTATTGATGAATCAGTACCTCAACATTGATGAAATAGTTATAGGAGTCTATGTGTTGCTTGACCAGACCTTTGGTTTTCAAAAATGCAGGTAAAAGCTTCCATTTTTCCTAGAGTTGAAAAATAAAAGATATAATGTTAAAGGTATAACACTTTTGCATTTTTCAAAACTTACATGGTTTCTTGATATCACATCTAATTATGAATATTGATGACAAATTTTATCAGATGACAATTTTATCCAAGAAAAATGCAATAAAAATCCTTGTTTCTGGCAAGGAAATGTGTTTCTACATACTAATGTCAATTAAGAATGCATTACTTTCCTCTTATAACTGCTAAAATGTATTAGAGACAGCTAAAGCACTGGTGAAAAAAGAGATGGAAAAAAAAACAAAGAACAAAATCAATAATTCTATATTTAAAGTTCATAAGTCAATAGAAACTTCTATAAAGAAAGTGAATAAGTACTCACATCTATGGTTTTGACAGGTGCTGAAAGCTTTGCTTTGTCCATGCGCATTATATCCTCCAATGACTCCATTGTAATAGTCAAAGTTGAGGTTTCTATTTGACTATGAAAACTACAACTTTTGAATTAGATGCATGGTGATCAGTCTTGATGAAATGAATATTTTTGTGAGGAGACAGAAAAAAACCTGTTTTTTTTTTCATTCACGATTTGCATACATGCAAAGTAATTAGAGAAAGATATATATATATATATATATATATATATATATATATATATATATATATATATATATATATATATATATATATATATATATATATATATATATAATCTAACATAGCTTGTCTACTTAATATGAAACAAAGGCAATGTACCTTGAATTATGAAATTTCAAAACATTTTCAGGAAAGTGATGCAAGAATAAAGACAGTCTGAAAGCCTCCAAATTTTGGAAGACTGTAAATGTAATTGCTTTCGTACAAATCAGATTTATCGAAATGTTATCCAAATGCCGTCAAGTCAACATTTAAAATTATTGTGGCAAGAAATATGTTTGTCAAATTATTTGTCTTCTCACAAGTTAAAGAAAATTATTTTACACAAAAATACAAGACTCATCAATAGTCATATATTAACCCTCTTGCTGCTCGGCCATTAAATTTCATGGTTGTAGTTATATGATAACCAGGGCTCTGCCATGCCATTAAATGTAATGATTGCAGTTGTAATAACCTACGCTCTGCGATGCCATTAATTATAATGGTTGAGGCTCACTGGAAAGCCATTATTATAAAGTGTCCAGCAGGCGAACTTATGACGTCAATTTCTCCTTCAACTTTTTCTTAATTGACTCGAAATTGGTGTTCATTCACTAAGAATACCAACCAATACAAAGTACCATGGGGGGGGGGGGTGTAATCTGTAATCCAGATCTCACCAATGAGCATTTGTTTATACTTTTCATATCCCATAACTGAGTGTGAGCTCAACTGCCACTCCCCATTGATTACAAGCCAATTTTAGGTAGCACTTCCTAGTCCGCCGCACAAGCACTTCTAGAGTTAACAAAGAAGTTCACTCAGCCTACAACGCCCTCTTGCAAGACTTATTAGCTGGTAATTTGCCAGTTGACATAGAGAGGCCATCTTATGTTCTATGATGCACAGTACAGTTATTAAAAATAATTATCATTACATCTTTATTAATGATAAATGCACTAAAAACAACTATTGAAGCATAAAAAAAATGATAATATGAGCTATCCAATGTCCTGACATGACAAAATAGGCATTCATGATGAAAGAGGTACAGCCTAACGGTAGACCTTCCATATTATTATTTGCATTTCAATACCAATTCCATACTAAAACATAGGTATTATTGCAGTTATCGGCCCAACTCATTTAAAGCTTTAAAATTGTACTGTTCTTCATGAATCTGATATGCTGAACGTGAATATGAAGGTTTTATTCATGGCAAATAAATAATTTTCAAGATTTAAGCATTTTTGTGTTGCTCTAAAATCCCATTAACTAAACTACAAGTTTCCAATTCGTTGAGAAACATTCAATTCTGAGACCTAAAGTGACTCTTTTCTAAAGAAAAAGCATTATATCATCTTCATGTGTTTATGTTGTAGGAATCAAAATCAATTTGGCTTGTTTGAAAAATTTGAAAAAAAAGGAAAACAAAAAAACTGTTTGGAAATTGGAGACAAGGTTCAGATCTAGACTAGATCTTGATCTGAGTCCTGAGAAAGATTTCTCAAAGAGGAGCTGTTGATCCACCTTGCGTAATAAAAACTTCAGTGTTTTGGTGTCGCAATAAATGAAAAGAAAAATGTGGCAATCTTTCGATTTTGCTGCAAACAGTGCACAATATCGGGTATTATTGCAGATATCGACCCAACTCACCCTAATCTTTAAAATTGTATTTTTCTTAATGAATTTGATATACTGAACACGAATATGAAGGTTTTACTCGTCGCAAATGAATACTTTTCAAGATATAAACATTTTTGTGTTGCTCTAAAACACCATTAAATTACAAGTTTCGATTTCGTCGGGAAACATTCAATTGTAAAGCCTGACGTTTGTTGGGCTGATATCTGCAATTTTACCCAATATCGTGGGTCTGGTTGGGTTACCATGCCTAACAAAAAGTAACGAAGTTATACTCATAAGAGCGTACAATTGGACTTAATAAAACTCTATGAGTATATATAAACTATCAGTCAAAAAACACACACCCGTGTTGAGATTTTCCTGATCTCATTCTAGCGCAGTGAGTGACTTGTTTGTTTATACCATAATAGGTTAGCGTAAACCTGCCATGTACGTTCTTACTGAGATCGAAAATGAAAGTTATGTTGCAATGACTGAAATTTATCCTCCATTATCCGAAGAGCTCTTGCTAGAGAAAAGTGACGCAAAGTTGCGACATGTATCTACCACATAGTTTACCGTTCTTTCTCCGACTCTCTATGCCATGAATTTCAGTTTTTAAGTGATATCGCCCGTTTCTACAAAACTTCGTCAATACATCAAGTGGTCTGCTAGATAATACTACTATATTAGGATGAGGAAATTAAAAGAGCGAGCGAGCGAGCGAGAGAGAGAGAGAGAGAGAGAGAGAGAGAGAGAGAGAGAGAGAGAGAGAGCGAGAGAGAAAGAAAGAGAGAGACAAAGAGACAGAGAGACAGAGACAGACAGACAGACATACAGACAGATAGACAGAGAGAAAGACATACATACAGGTAAATGATCCAATTAAAATTAGGGTGATATTGTGATCAGACTGAGGCTTCTGAAACTGCCAGTTATATAGGCCCTGCTAGACAGAGTTTTTAGTGTAACTAGACAGTTGTTAGTGTAACTTGTGATAAACATGCTTATCCAACGTTGCAAGTGCAAAAAGC
>JAWDGP010003216.1:1097500-1115000 GCA_033675545.1 Elysia crispata | reverse complement strand
TCTTCCGGTTCTTTTAAAAAAAATTATCCTACGGTATAACTGATTTTACAATACAAAGACAATAAACTGTCTGATTAATGTTACTCGTATTATGTATGCGAGTTTCAGCCATCAGGGGTGGATGGCGGGAAAGAAAGTTAATTGGAGAATAATTTTGTGCATTCATATACGCTCATAACGCCTTATTTTTTTTAACCCCGCCCCCCCTTACCGGTAGAAATTACAAGGAATAGAAACATCATTATTGAATGTGCAACGTACGTCGGCCGCTATAAAACTAAAAGATAATAAAAGACAAGCGATGAAATAATAAAACAAATGATGGTAGAGATGCATCTAACGTAGTAAATAGGTGTAAAAGTAATAAAGAGGGACCACATGTAAGGCTTTACTGAGAAAACTGCAAGAAAAAAGTGCGATGACGTGGGGTATGGGGAATGAGGAGAATAAGTGTGTAATGGTAAAGAAACGCTGGTCAATATCAATTAAAGACAGAAAGATAAAAAAAAAAGCAGCCATTTTATGGAGGGGGTAGAAAATCATAGAAATAAGGAACAACCAACATGAAAACTGATAGTTTGGAAAAGCTAGAATATCAGAGATAGCTATAGACAGAACGTACATTTTGATGTGTGTATGATAAAGAGAACAAAATAAAGCTGAAGGATAAAAGATTACATTCAGATTTATCCTTTAAGAAATAAAAATCATTGACAGAGGACGAAATCACTGAAGGAGATAAATAAATAAATAAATAAATATATATATATATATATATATATATATATATATATAAATTGAAGATAAGTTGGAATAAATGATAAGAGTGCTCAAGTGTGGGAGCATTTCATAGATATAGAAGATTTTACCTTAAATTCTCTTTATACGACACTGGTGTTTCAAGCGGAGGACAAAGTTGTCGAAGAGAGCGGAGGACAAGCGACAACTTTGTCCTCCGCTTGAAACACCATTGTCGTATGAAGAGAATTTAAGGTAAGATCTTCTCTATCTATCTATCTATCTATCTATCTATCTATCTATATATATATATATATATATATATATATATATATATATATAAATTTTTGAAAATGATTTGTTTCGCATTGGTTAACTGTTTTAAATAACCGTTGAATTATTCTATATTCTAAGATTAAAAATTAATGTAGTTTGTATTGTCTTGAGCTCGGACAAAACCGCATCTGAGTTTTTCATAATTATTGGGTACGTAATTTTTATCTCCACTTACTTTCACATACCGAAGAATATTTTACAAGGGAAAACATGGGAAAAGGTACCCGATTAGTCCCAAGTACTTTTGGATTGTTTCCCTTCATCCATTTTTTATGGTCTTGGAGCTTTCGCCACTTGTTTTTGCTGTTTGAGACTGCACGCATCGCAGCAAATTTTTGTTACCTCCAAACTTGGTGAACACAAGCCCACCCCATCCCACAAAGTTCAAATACAACGATTTTTTTTTCCTTCAGTGAAATTTTAATTCTCTACATATAGAAAAATCGTTGAAAAAGTAACAATAAAAATGAATAACACTTTAATTTAAAAAAAAATAAAAAATAAAACGTTTATTAAATAAATAATAGAAAAGTCTACAGTTGTAGACCTGTAGCTTGATAATGTTAAGGTCATTAGCAACAATGAATGCCGTTACTAGATACCATGGCGTGGTTGTGGGATAATGGTGATTGATTTTGCAAACCAAATATAAGTTTCTCGAAAAAAGGCGAAATGGCTTTGTGTTGAAATACAAGAGGGTCAAAATTTTTTCTCTTTAAAGAGAAAAGAACTTCTTGTTTGGCATTCAATCCTCACTACACGGTAAAAGATATTATGTTCCAATACCATATGAACTGGTAAAGCAGTTCATATAAAATAAAGACTACATTAAACGTCTATCTTTTTTACAATTTTTTTGCTTGAAGAATAACGTAGGCAATTTCTAGATGAAATATCTATAAAGGTAAAATGCCGAAAAATTAAACCCTAACTACCCTGTTATTATCCAGCGTACAATTTTTCAATTCTTGCAAAGCCTTTTATAACTTCAAGCCTGTTTAGATACCTTTACTTTTTTTCAATATATTTTTTTCTAATTTGGATCATTCAGTTCTCTGACCTCACCTGCATAATTTTTAGAGTCAATTTTCGATCTAGGACTAAGCACTCTTGACTGAGTTTTGTTAAGCAAAAAGACGACTTGAAGGTAATTTGGAAATAAATAGATTAAGAATTAAATCTGAGCCTTTTATTTTTTTTTTTTACTATAATTTTAACTATACTGATTTTCAGTCTTCTTTTTCTCAGTAATCACACAACTATGTAACTCAAGATTTACGAAATAAACTATCTTGCCTTAATACTTAAGGGTATTGATTTTTACGATATAGTCTTATTTATTTTATCCAATTTGAATTGTTCTTATTTGATTCAACAAAAATCTAACTTTTTTGGAAGCTGTCTCCGATAAAAAGCCCATACTTTCTAGAACGGGATCTTTTGTGCGGCAAAAAGACTGCTTCGGGTTTGTTTATAAAATAAAATTAATCTAAATTAATGCTCATGTTAACAGAAACAGAGAATGTGATGTCAATAGGGCTATGCTCTTAGTTTTTGCTAGCACTAACTTGAAATAATGAAGTTAAATCTAAGAAACCCAAGCCCCGTAATAGGCCTAATAATACTCAATAAGTGAAAAAAGTCAGAAAAAAACCATTATATGATACATACGTACAAATATATATAATTATATATATATATATATATAAAATTATATATATATATATATATATGTGTGTGTGTGTGTATTGCATATTTCCAACCCAATCTTTCATAAAATGTTCATGGAGTCCTGTTACTTTCTCATGGCAATGTGAAGAAAAAATCAGAGAGTTTCAGATGCCCTAGCAAGAAATGGGGAAAAAACCCTTCAAAAACTTTAACGTATGGTAAAAAAAATAATTCAGAAATATCTGATAGAACAATACAGATCAATTAAAATGGAGGGAAGAACCAAAAAAAAAAACCAAATAAAAAACTATTTGATTTGAAAGGTCAAATCACATAAATTGGAAAAGATAGATAGATAGATAGAGACAGAGAGACAAAAATGAAAAAAAGATAAGATGCAGAATAACATTAAAAAAAAATCTCAGTATCTTGGACATACCTAAAATGTGTTTTCCCCGCTTCTTATTAATTGGTGTTAAGACATTAAAAAGTATATTAGTGAACACGAATATAAAAGACACCCTCTAAGGATCTTGTTGGTTTGTTTTTGATTATACTAAAAGCAATCGAAATAATAAAAAAAAGTATGTGGTTAATGTTAAGAGTTATAAGTTTGCGAAGTCATTTAGGCGGCCCTCGTGAAGACGTTCCAGCCCAGTGTCAGTCAGACAGGCACGCGACTGACAGACGCCGGCTGCGAGCGGCTTACAAGGCTCAATGATTTTGTGGGAATGAACTACAGGAGAAAAAAAAAAGAAACGAAATAGAAAGAATAGTCTTCAGAAAATACTGTTTTGGTTGTCAAGTAATGTAAAAAAAAAAAACAAAAAAAAACAACAACCGAAAATCTCCAGTTAAAGCATTTGCTTCCGCTGTGTCCAGTTTGATCCTCAAAGTTGTCGAATGCCATCTAAAAAAAAAAATACACCACATTGATTCAATTTTTTTTATTAAAAGAATTTCGTATATGTAACCTATGACACGTGGTCGGCTGTGTTGCATGTCTAAATGCAATAATCAGATGTAACAATAGTAAGATAATTTTTAAGATGCAGTGTGTGAAGGAAAGCTTTGACTCCATGTTCTATGTTTCTCTCTCTCTCTCTCTCTCTCTCTCTCTCTCTCTCTCTCTCTCTCTCTCTCTTTCTCTCGTCTCTCTTATCTTACAATAATGAAGAAAACAACCTGCGGCAAAAAATTCACGCCAGGCTTGTATTCAAACTGATCTCTGAAAATGGTTTATTTTTGCACCCTTGCACTTTTGTACTTCCCCAAAATGTAATGAAATCAATAGAAGTAAAGAGGGCAAGCTCCGCTCTCTTCACATTTCTTAATAAATTAAATTATTTAAAAAAATGATAAGGAAATAACAAGCTAAGAAAAATGGACAAATAGATAAACCATTAAAATACATTTATATAACACATTGCTGGAGCCACACCTCAAACACTTGAAATAGCAAAACAAAAGCAGTTGCGCATTTCAAACCCAGCAACATAAAAAAAAAAAGAAAATTAAGAGGAAAAATTCGTACAAATGGCGTTCAAAGATCAAGTACAGTTTTGTGTTTGAAATACTTTTTAGCACTTCTTTTCTTTTTATGAAAGAAATACACACATACTCAAGGGCAGCAAACGCCCGAAAGGAGTAACGAAAGATAATCGTTTTTATTCAAAAGAGACAAATCATATGAGTTATTAAATGAAACTTCGATTTTATTTAAGCAAAAGTGAGAGAGTGGAAAGAGAGGGAGAGAGAGAGAGAGAGAGAGAGAGAGAGAGAGAGAGAGAGAGAGAGAGAGAGAGAGAGAGAGAGAATGAGAGTGAAAGAGAAAGGGAAAGAAGTATAATTATATCGATAGTATGATATAAAAATAGAAAGTGAGATGAGTTAGACAGGGAGGAGGGAGGAGGGAAGAGGGATGCTACTGTAAGCAAACATAAGAGATAGAGAAGAAAGGGACATGATAGTGTGCATACGACTAGTATAGGCGCATCTCAACAAAACTTTAAAATATCAAAAGAAAACAAAAATAAATCGAAAGATGACCAAGCATTGAATGAGAGTGAAAAAAAAAATTACTTAAAAAAAAAAAAAGAATAGTGTAGCTAAATTAGAACTATCAGCAAATTTTAGTAAGCTTGGTTATGGACTGGCAGCAGCTATCAACTGCCTGAATAAATGTCTTTAAAAAATAAATAAAAAAAAAAATGAAAAAAAAACCAAAAACCAGAAGAGATTGGAAGAAGAAGGACTTAATAAAATCGAGCGTCAACAAAACTCGTAAACCTGTCCATATTCTCATTCTTCAGTGTGCAAAAAGCTTATCTGATTAAAAAAAAATATATGAAAAAAAATCTTACCTGACCATAATTATTTCAGGAACTGAAGTGAGAAAAAGTAATACTCATAATCTCATAAAGAAAAAAAAAGAGCACAAAAGAATAGCCATCTTTCCATTGTGCCCAGCAAACAAAAGAGTTAAAAGCGGAACACATTGTTCTGATGCCCGAAAGCGTGAAAAACGCTTTTAATTATAGAGGGTACTCCTATATATATTTTTTGTCCAGAGTCGAAGCTCTATAGTTGTGCCGGCCAAAACGAGACCTTGCCCCTAGGAATTACCGACCATGACGGCTTGCAGCACTTAATTACCACAAATAGGGCAACCATTGGTCCTCTTTTCTTTCCAGGGATGGGGCTGAATTGCATGGACCAAACTGAGGAATACGCTAGCCCCAAGTTCAAGCTTAGACCCAGGAAACTCTACAATTCACAAGAGAAGAGATGCCATGAATAAGTCCCTGAAAAGATTGGGACAAACGACCATTTTTAAAGCCTTTAACTATAATGGGTGTGTGCTTTTTCTCTAAAATATTAAGATAAAAAAAAAAGCGAGCCTAAAATATCTGCATAGATCGACCAGCTCTCGCCACTATCGTGGAAAACATAGTAACTTAGGATTAGCTAAGCAGGCTCTCCCGGTATTTTTGGTTTTACTTTTCTCAATATGCCTCATGAAATGATTAAGTGAATATTTTAGGAGGTAAAATTCATGCTCAGTCCAATGAGGCCATAGTTTCATGCTAAAAGATAAACCGAGGTCCATTATATGTGGAAAAAGACATTGCGTTTTATTTCAGTTGAACATCTCTTAAATGGAGGCTGGTAAAAGAATGATAAAACCTAGCGATGAGGAAACACAATAGGCCGTGACCACTCTGTTCTTACTCGGCGGCATTTTACTCATTTTATATTCTCTCGGCCCCCTTTCTTCTTTACACTCCTGCTTCCTCCAAATCCTCACCATTCCATCTCTTTTATGACTGTGTTTGTGTCTGTCCTATGTCCCTCTCTATTTCGCCCTGTCTTTTCCTGAATCTGCCGCACTTTTTGATTTACTTCTAACTGCATAACTTTTGCTCACTGTATGTTTCTGAATGCTCAAGTACATTGATCCTCTAGGTTTCGTACTGGATCAGCCTAAGTTGATTTTATTTAAAATACTCTGAGCATGCAAAAATTGAGCAATAGTAATCTAAAATTATCTTTTGTATTTGAATTGGATCTTTAGTAGACAGTTGTCAGGAAATTAAATATTTTGAGGCATTTCCTCCTAAGTATAAATGGGTTATTAAAAAAAAATAATCTAGATTTGCGCTTCAGAATATGACTATCCTTCATTTTTACTTTTCTCTTTTTTGATGAAATTCCCACATACACTTTTGAACTGAAAACGCTGCAAGGATTTTATTCAAGAAAATTAATATGAGTGCAAAAACTTCTACTAAGACGAAAATTATCTGGCCAACCAAATTCTTCTTACATGTCTATGAAGAGAAAAGATTCCTAGTGTTCCCTTCTGATTTTACATTAAGACTTAAGAATATTAAATCTGAGATAGTTTCTAACCAAGCTTTGGCCGCTAAACTTGGTTCTGTGGACCAGTTCTAGGTCTAGTCCAAGATGCGCCAAGCATGCGCTAGTGTTTACCTTGTTCTCTCGCCGCCATCAATAACGAAAGGAAATCCAACGCC
This sequence comes from Elysia crispata, assembly GCA_033675545.1. NCBI lineage: Eukaryota > Metazoa > Mollusca > Gastropoda > Plakobranchidae > Elysia > Elysia crispata. Next base: position 1,108,218 of record JAWDGP010003216.1, on the reverse strand, counting down.
GGTGACGGCCATTAACCACACTTCCTTGGCCAGACTCGGACACCCTGGCTAATCCGCCTAGTCCCTTCCGCATACAGATTAAGCGGAGGGTCTTTAGTGGGGACATGAGAAACTTTCCGCACAACATTAATTCCAAGACAAACAGGAACTCTTCTAAATCCCCACCCCCTCCTCTAGCTCTGGATTGATTTCACTTGTCTAGATCTAAAATTCAACCTTGGCATGAGTTCGGAGAAAACGGAGCTCGTAAGCAATCCAGCTCCGTTAGTTTTCGATGTCTTCTCGGGAGCCAAGGGATGGGGGAGACAAAGCGGTCCACAAATCACTGCCTGGTCATTCGATATCACCAGAAGAGAAGAGTGGTGACTTGGCGTGGCCAGAAAGTTCATGTCGTCCTGAGTGTCAATGATACTGGCCGCCAGCGAAAAGCGTAACATACTTGTAAGAGACAATTCGCATTGACAAAGACGCCAAGATCGGCTTCGAGAGCAACAAACAACATAGAGTACAAAAATAACATAACAAATTTTCCAGATAAATGAAGCACACGGTAGTGTGTTACAACACTAAACCGAATGTCACTTCGGTATGTAACTGTATAACATTTCATACCTTTTTCATTTGGTGATAGACTAGACCTGCCCTTTTTTCGATGAAAAGGAAGAGTAATAATGTGGAATAAGAGTAATCTTATAATACGTTGCGTATTGATATGAATAGAGGGCACTCTTTGGCTCTTTGATTTGTAAGGAACAGAGGATGCATGCTTTTGACATGGAGGAGGTACAAGAATGAAAGAGAATGTATAAAAAGACTAAAACTTTACTTCCACCTCCTTCACATCATATTCACACACAAAATTAAAAGAAACAAAACGCATAATTAGCTGACGTTTATATAAACCGTCTTTATTTTTTTCTTTCTATTTTTGAAAATGTTTTTTTCCATACTCATAATTGTCTCTACTTTTGCTATCAGTAAAGTTGTAGTTAGGGGCAAAAACAGTTTTACTAAAGGCAATCGATTCTCACTCATACATGTTTCTCCTTTTGCTATCAATAAAGTTGGAGAAATGACGATTTGCAACACTAATTACACTATCTTTGACACTTCTGTAATAATTTATTCTTTCTTTCTTTCTTTTTTATTTGAATAGCGCACGGGCTTTGAGCCTAGATGCTCAGCTTCTTATCCGTGCGTTTAACCAGCTGCCCTCCAGCTCTTAAAACAGTGACATCTCTTCTTCATCTTCTTCTTTTTTTTTACCACTTATAGAATATTGGCTCCAAGGGAAATGCCATAGCATTCACCGTTTTTGATTTTTGCACGTGAACTCTATGAATCGGAATATTTCTCGCTAGTTTCGATTGTCTGAATGCGTCGAGGTAATTACCCATTCTGGAAGATCTGAATTTTCTGAACATCGATTTTGCCAGCATTCTCAGTCTTAAACTATTCGTAGTTTTGATTGACTGCTTGCTATGACTTAACAACTCCATCTGTAGAGAAAAGCAGACTTTTAAATTACGGAAAATGTGTGTTTAATTAAGGTCTAGCTTTCACTATGAAAAATACAACCTTGTAAAATAATCAGTTTTGCCTAATTACCGTGTTTCTTCCTTTGCAAGAGATTATACTGCACTTCAGAACGCGCTCATTAATCCGTGTGTCTTGTTATGCTCTTCAAAATTATAGAGTTGTCTTTGTTTCCCAAATGTACCAAGTTTGTATTGGCTCATGAAAACAAAGAACGTTAAGCTGATCTGACATGTCATGTCATAGGATACGCTGTATAGTAGAAATCTTTCGAAGAATGATCCCAATTGCCCAGTGCCCTTCTTAAAATAGTGTCCGTTTTTTCTCTTGGAACTTGTGTCATCAAGGATCTTGCCTCTCTACCGTTCATCCTCATTTCGGTTTTTGTTTACCCCTTTCCAGGAGATAGTCCAATTGCTCAAGTGAGACATTAACTTCAACAACTTCTATTTACTGCGCGTTTTTAACAATAAACTTGAATAAATGGATTCACTTGGTTCACCAGAAAGTGCAAGAGTGCTATTATAAGCTCTCCTATTTCGTCGCATTGAATCGCCTGTAAATTAGATTGAATGAGTCAATTTATCTGTGGTCAGCGACAGTCTAACATCACCCTGGTAAAGTCCCAAGGAACCGCTGACAATACAAGTTAGGATTTATTGATTTTTCTTATATAATAGGGCAATCTGGCATATACCGGCAGTGTAAAAAAACCGCTGACAATACAAGTTAGGATTTATTGATTTTTCTTATATAATAGGGCAATCTGGCATATACCGGCAGTGTAAAAAAAGCGAAAGAAGCTTGAGAAGAACAATCATGATTTGAAGGCAACACCATGAAACACCATGAAACACCATGAAACACCATGAAACACCATGAAACACCATGAAACCCTGGTGTCCTTGGAATGTTTGGGATCATGACTTTTCTTTACGTGATTGATGTGAACTTATTTGTTTCACTGTTTTATTGAGACGCACTACTGACTTAACATTTAGGAGAACATCACAAGTCATGATGGGCTCAATTCAAAGCTCTGTAATTGTAAAACCCGCATTTTTTAAAGCATGGGCGGTCACAATTTATGGTTCTTATCTTGACTGCAATATTAAGAAAAATTAGCCTTGTAGTGGGAAGCATAGATGAAATCAATCAACCAGTCCACCCAGGCGATAATCAACCAATCAATACATAGTCAGCAAATCGCCATTCGATTAGCCTAAAACAATAAATAAATCAATCAATTAAACCTCATAATTTCTATCCGCTGCACCGCTGTAATAATTGATTGTGTATTGTAAAGAACCGATTGTCTTTATCAGGGACGTGCCATGATCTCACTAAAAAACAAAATAGCAAATTTTGTTGTTAATTACAGTTTACTAAATGACAGTAGTTTGTTTTTCTAGTGATAACATGTTGTTAAAACACATGTAAAAAACGGAGCGACCGAACTTATTTCCTTAGATTAAAGGAAAGGAACAAAGTTGCTCTTGAAGATATTAGTTAAGGATTTCCATAACACGACATTTACCTTCCGCCTCGGGAATTGAAAAAAAAAAAGAACAAAAACCAACAAACCAAAAACCTTTCATCCTTCGCTATTATATGAAAGAGTTTATTAATAAAAGCCAAATAAAATGAATCTATAGATTAGTAAACGCAAGAAAACAGGCCTAGAAAAATGACATTTTCAGTGTTCCATATTATTTTCCCTTCCATAAGGTCACCTAACTGAGAAAATGCACGATCCACCTTTGCTTGGTCCTGCGCAGAAGCGCAAGGATATCCTTACAGAGCGGCAACTGCGCACAGCAGAATGGTCAGGTGTTAATCTCCAATTAATCCCCAACTTGTCTTGTCCCTGCCGCGTCGGAACGGTTTAACCCAAACGACCCTTGTCATTCATCTTTATTGGGATCTGATAGTGAAACGTTTCTCCCTTTATTCTTTTATTTTTTCATTTGTCAAACAAAATGGCAGCTATGCAGATTAATGTATTCGCGCTTTTCACACTGGAATCTAAAAAAAATAATTAAGCGCCAGCATGGATAAATACATCGACAAAGATATATTAAAAAAAAAAAAAATCCAAAATTAGCTCATCCCTTCAGAAAAGCTACTAATTATCTTTTGAGTAATATTTCCAACTAAAACTTATTTAAAAGAAAAAATGGGAAAAAGACTTTGAAAACTAATGCGATAAAAATTAATATTATTATTATTTGTTCTTCTATTATAGCCCTGAATACTACCCACAACTAGCACCCGGCACCTTTTACTAAATTAAATTTGAGGTGTTTTTTTCTCTTAAAAGCGGCACAAAAAAGGACAAAAAACAAAAACAGCAAAAAAAAAAAAAAAAACCCTGCCAAAGCAGACATCTAGATCTAACTATACTCTACCGACTAAAAATGGACTAGGCTGATATGTGTTATTTACATTGCATTTCTTTCAGCCTGATTTCCTTTTACCTTGTTTTAAGTAACTCTTATTCTAATTTCTCATTTTTTAAATGTATAAATATATTTTAGATCTGCATAAATGTTTAAACATAACAAAACAAAAACTAAAACTAAATAAAAAAACAAAACAAACCCCCCCAAAAAAAAACCAAAAAAACAAAAACAAAAACAAAAACAAAAAGCAAAAAAACAAAACAAAACAACAACAACAACAATAAAAATAATGCAAATTGAAAAATAGCCGTCGACTTTATTGCAGGTTTTATATAAAAGTATATAAAAGAATGACAAAATAATCTGTTTCCACTTCTGATTTCTGTATTCCAGTTCCTGAAAGAAGAGAGGGCCAATATAATAATATTAGTAATAACAATAATAATAATAATAATAATAATAATAATAATAATAATAATAATAATAATAATAATAATAATAATAATAACAATAATAATGGTGATGATGAATATCAGAACAACAGTTATAATAAAAATAATAATTACAATAAAAGAAGAAGAAGAAGATGGATAAAAAGAACAAGAGGAGGAGTAAGAAAAAGACATGACGATGATGACGACGACGACGACGACGACGATGATGATGATGATGATGATGATGATGATGACCATGATGATTTAAAAAGAAATTACGACACGTGAAGAGGAAAGACAAATGGTGTTCTGAAAAGAAATGGTCTGAACGAATGTCAAAGGGCAAGTTAAAGCTGAATAGAATGAAAAGTAATGATTTTGAGAAAAGGAGGAAATCGGAGTGAAAATGAGAATAAATCGATGATGATCGAGGAATACTATGAAAGTTTTATTTATAATCTTGTACAATGATTTATAAATATTAAAAATAGCATCACTTCCGTGATTAATCAGCATTATTGAGGACAATGACTATGTTTCATATCAGCTTACTTTAAGTAATCTCTAAATTATTGAATCAAAAAATAAAAATCATAAATTTGAATGAAAATCAAGCTTCATTTCTTTTTTTTTCTAAACTTATTAGATGCATCGATCAAATCTAATAACAGGTTCCGTTATCGCAAAACAAAGCAAGATCCTCAAAACCATTGGGCGGTAAAAATTGAACGCTATAATTATTGCTCTGTGTTGTAACGACTTAGCCAAGCGGCAAAGCAGGATGTTAGCTTACTTCACAATGAACGAAATCTTCATTCGGGAAATCAGAGTCCGCAAAATTTAGGTCAGAAATTCGTTTATTTGTCTGTCGCTTGTCAAATCCGAGGGAAATGAATGGGCACTCTCGGTCTTAAAATCTCCCAGAAGTTACAGATATTATTTATTCCTGAACGTGAATGAGTTTTAAAAAAAAATCTTCCAGCTGCGTTGCTTTCAAAATCCGGCTTTTCGTATTGCTGGCGGAACAAAAACTCGGAGCTGCGAGACGGCCTGGGGGTTGAAATACGGAAAAAGACGCTTTTGTGATATAGCTTGTAAAAGCTAATAATTCATTTTCCTTCATCTCAAAGTAAATCCTGATAACAAAAAGGGTTTGGGTCACTTACTTGTAAAAAACACATTGGTCATAGAGATTATGACTTAGGTAAGCAGGTAGGGAGAGAGAGAGAGAGAGAGAGAGAGAGAGAGAGAGAGAGAGAGAGAGAGAGAGAGAGAGAGAGAGACAGAGAGATAGACAGAGAGATATGAAAAAAAAGTAAAGAGAGACCGAAATAGAATAAAAACAATAAAAAAAACTTAATAGGTAAGAATATAAAAACAAAATGAAAGATAGATAAGAGAAAGGGAGAGAGAGAGAGAGAGAGAGAGAGAGAGAGAGAGAGAGAGAGAGAGAGAGAGAGAGAGAGAGAGAGAGAGAGAGAGAGAGAGAGAGAGAGAGAGAGAAAGATCGAGGAAGAGAGAGGAGGGGAGAGACGTTGATTGACTAAATTTAAAATTTGTACAAGCCAAGTCCACCATGAGTGGTAATCTTAGGTTGAAATGAAAAACATAAGAAATAAAGAGAGAAACACGAATCAAGAGCATTACAAGGGAAAAAAAAAAGAGGAGAGCGAAAGAGAGAAAGAGATATAATAAGACAAATAGAATAGAAAAAAGGAGAGAGTGTGGGACGAAAAAGGTAGAGAAAGATAGAGACAGAGAGCGAGAGAGCGAAAGAGAGAGAAAGAGAGAGAGAGAGAGAGAGAGAGAGAGAGAGAGAGAGAGAGAGAGAGAGAGAGAGAGAGAGAGAGAGAGAGTGTGTGTGTGTGAGAGAGAGAGAGAGAGAGAGAGAGAGAGAGAGAGAGAGAGAGAGAGAGAGAGAGAGAGAGAGAGAGAGAGAGAGAGAGAGAGAGAGAGAGAGAGAGAGAGAGAGAGAGAGAGTTTAGAGAATCTCTGTTGGGGGCATTCCCAGGACCTCAAGACATTTTGTATCTAGGCCTGGCAAGCACCGTAAAATTGAACCACCAATTGACTGAACTTGAGATCTGTGATGAATGAAGGGGGCTCGAGTTCCTCACTTCACATCTTCTTGATTTAAAGTTTACCGCCAGCTTTCCCCTCTCCTCTCGAAATGTTCCTCTTTTGTATATAATTTTTTGTATTATACTGCTGAAATTAATTGACACCCGCATATCTCGAGCATGAAATATTCGGGTTCAGAGTAATTCTACTTTGCCGATTATTGTCGCTTTGTCGTGTGCATTATTCATTTCCCTCCCTTGTCATGAACAATGTACGGAAGATATGATATTTATAGATTTTGATATGACAGGCATGTCCACTTGGAAGCACGGCTCTCCCTGCGGTAACTTGATGCCCTAAAGCTATCCTGCTGCGTGGATAAAGCAATGGAAAAAAAAAAAGATCTGTGTGAGCCTTGTAGGATTGTGAGTGTGTGTATGTCCATTACTCTGAGATATGGTAACTTATTGGAGTATGGTCAAAGTTAAGCAAAAAGAAAATTATCATTGGATGGGGGTGAGAAGATTGAGGTTAGGATATGTGAGAGTGGGGTAGGAATGGAAGAGGATGTGGGTGACAATGAAGAAATTAAAACAAAAAACAAAAAAACTTTCTGTATGAATTAACTTCTAATGTCAAAGGCACCTATGTTTCAGTGACATTGTGCTCAAAGCATGATCTCGTGAGTTTAAAGAACATAAAAGTGAAACAGATAAATGGAAATCATTAGGCAAGTATTTCAAAATATGTCAAAATACTACAGTTTACAAAAAAAAAAAAAAAAGGAAATTGAAAACCCATTTTCCCTTTCAGCCAACAATCCGGAATTCATCACGGGACAAACTTTGTATGACTTTGATTGTCCATCGACAATTTGATTCTGATAACTATAATGTTCTATCAAGCAAACGAAATTTTGTAGAAGAGACGTAAAATTAGAAGCACTTCATGGTTTTGACACATTTATTTTTGTTTATACTGTACACATATCACAATATTATATAAAAGCATATTGGTTGGTTTATTATAATGCTGCTCTATGGTTTTTGAAACCTTAAATATTTTATCAAGTGCAATAATAATTTCTATTGCACTATTCATGATTAGGGAAGTAATTAATCGAAAGAAATTAATATTAATTTAGGAAAGAACTGCCTAATCACAGTATAAAAAAGAACAAACCCAAATTTGTTAGCCGATTTACTTGAAACAAAAGTTTATATGTTACATAACTGTCAATGATATTAATGAATATTGATCAGTTAAGACGGTGGAGACTTTAGAAGATGTTGATCTGGATTATATCAATCTGTTCAGGTTTGATCCACCCCCTCCCCCCACCTCCCCTCCCAAAAAAAAAACAAAAAAAAAAACAAAAAAAAAAAACGTTGTGCATTATTTTGTAAAATACTTAAGCGCAAACCATTCACTCATTAGTCATTGACTTGGAAAAGTGTTAAAAACGTATCGTTTGGCTTACAGTTTGATCATTAAAAAAATGTATTAAGAGTCTAGGCCACACGAAAGAGCGAATGATATGCAATAATAGATGATGTTCGAGTTGACGTTGATAGGTTTCAAACTGGATCTAACAAACGGATAAGTTGTATAATTATTTCAGATTTACGCGAAAAAAGCATACGAATTTCTATTTTTTATTTTTAACATTTTGACAGGTTCTTACCATCTAATCTACTACACTAAGCCTTTAACAAGATGTGGAGGCGCCTGCAAGGTTCGGTTGCTGCGTTCTTGAAATCTTGACGGCACTTTCACCTGTCAACGCGACTGGTCCAAGGAAACTATAAAGAAGACATGACTGATACAGAAAAAAAAATGGACACGTATAGTTGAGCATGTCTACTTGGAATTATTCTTTATCTCTCTACAATAATGGCAATGCTAGTCTTACAAACTTTGTTACAACTTTGATTAGCCGAAACTGAGGGAAACTATGTGTCACTTTTAAGGCATTATGCAAAATGTTTAATATCTTTATTGATAATTATTCCAACATGAATATAACAACACGAGAGCCGCTTCATGAACACGCTTAGAGCATTTATTTGATACAAAAAACAAATGATTTGACAGCCAGTCCAACGGATTAAAATCTGACATGTATTCCCCGTTCACAGCCTGGTCCGCCTGCATTTTTTGTGTCTGTGACAAACATCTCAAATCTCCAAAACAAACCGCGTGTCTTTTCTATTTTGTTCACAGCTGCTGTCTCAGTATGTCGACGAAGCGGTAAAGGGGTGGATTAGAAGATTTTAATTCAACCTTTAATCCGATGAACCAACATTAATTACACCTCGGCCCCAAACACTAAAGTTGAGATACCCTCCTATCAACTGCCAGCTCTCGCTAGAGATTGCTCCAGCAGTGCTGTCGCTGTACTGCTCTCAATCGGCCTTTGGTTCTTTCGAGGGAAAATTAAATCAGTGCTTGGGGTGAGCGTGTGGCATTGCGGCCTGTCTCATCATCTGTCTCGTTATCTCTGTTCTTATCTCAACTGCGTCGCGTAGTGTCGCTGTCTATATTTCTGTCTGTCTATTTCTTGTTTCATTCTTTTCTATTCCGGCACATGATCTCATATTTGAAGGTCATTTTCTGTGTTATTACTTCATTTCTCGGTGTTTTTTCTCTTGTTTGTTATCTCCTTTCTCTGTATCTATAAATAACTCCTGTCTATCTTCTGTCACATAGCCTTCTTAGTATCACATGTCTTAATATGTCTAATTTATTCTCAGTTTCTTGCATCAGCGTCTCTTTTTAAAGTTTTCTTTTGTCTTCTCTTCTCGAATAAAATTATCTCACGTTCTATTTTCTCTGTTTCGATATCATGGTCTGTGTTTCTCACCTTCAGTGAAACAAATTATCTCTTACGATAATCTTTTTCAGAGTACTATTCCCCTAAAGTATTGCAAATATTACAATTTTATAAAGAACTTACTGAAAGTATTTAACGTGAAAGAAGTGCATCGTGATACAAATTAACACAAATACTATTATTTCAAACTTCTTTGAGTATTGCAACATGCGCTATAAATTTTGTTTTACACATAGAAACATTATTAGTTTTGATTATTCTCATTCCCATATCATTTGTTCTTTGACTTGTATATATATATATATATATATATATATGGATTAGATATTCACATAACGTAACTCATTTACGCACCTTCCTTACATCGCTCTCTTTCTCAATCTCTGTCTCTGTCTGTCTGTCTGTCTGTCTGTCTGTCTGTATGTCTCTCTCTCTCTCTCTCTCTCTCTCTCTCTCTCTCTCTCTGATGATGATGATGATAATGATGATGATGGTGATGGTGATGGTGACGATGATGAGGATCAAATGAGTACTGCCATACTTCCTTTCATCACCACCGTCTGGTTTAATTTTTTAAAAATTATACTTTCTATAACAATTATCCTGCCACAAAGTAAGGAATTACGGACAGATACACAGACAGGCCCATCGGGATGTCCCGGGAATTTTCGTAATTTTCCGGAGCCGCCATAACTGTTTTGGTCAATAAGGGTGGAAACTTTACTTATCCTGTGTTATAAACAATAGTGTTCTAGTGAAACATTGTGTTGACAAGTGTCGTAAAATATTATTTTCAGCATAACTGTACATCTTTGAAAACTTAGCAAACATTTTTTAAAGTATTACTCTTTGCAAGGTTAATCTCCGTTAGAAATCGGATCTAATCTACAAGTGTGTGTGTGTGTGTATATATATATATATATATATATATATATATATATATATATATATAAACTGTTCGAGGTACTGATTAGATTTTCTTCTCCCATTTCTGACAGTAAATGTTGCATAATTTTTCTGCTTATTCTTTAAAAGTTAGAAAAGGTTTGGAGTAAAAAATAAATATATTATATTTTAACATGATTCAATTGGCAGAATATTCTGTGCTTGAAAAAACGTGAGGGTAGTCTTCCTTTTAGTTAATCATACTCTACTACCAATGACTTTAAAATTTCAATGTGTGTAGATCTATATAAAAAATTAGGTGATTGATTAGGTGGAGATCTACGATATCGTGCCTCTAATGGATCGGATAGACTAGGCTTTGATTACACTGGCTTCGCTAAATAATTACAAGTATTGTATTAAGAATATACTTTGTAAATCTCTAAATCTAGATCTAGCACTACTAGTATTAAGTAAACGGCACAATAGTCACTGCATCGGGCGTTTTAATCAGACGTATTCGAACTATCTGTCTAGCTGCAGTAAATATCTAGGTCCTAGAATCTG
>JAWDGP010003216.1:1055000-1092500 GCA_033675545.1 Elysia crispata | reverse complement strand
AACATAGCATTGAACAAGATGGAACAGATATGGCACAGAGCGGACAAAACCAAGCAGCGCACAAGAATTAAGCTATAAAACACCTTAGTGAGGTCAGTTCTGTTATACAATTACGGCACATGGGCACTGACCAAAACAGACGAAGAAAAGTTGGACTCTTTCCATCGAAAGCAGCTGCGCAGGGTTCTGGGAATTCGATACCCAACAAAAATTTCAAATGAGTCCCTCTACAAAAAATGTGAACAAACCCCAATTTCTTTGGAAGTGTTGCAAGCAAGGTGGAGGCTGTTCGGTCATGTACTTAGGCGAGAACCATCGATCCCTGCCAACAAAGCTATGGCATTCTATTGCCACGACAATGCCAAGCGAGCCAGAGGTAGGCCGATCACCACACTCCCAATGACTCTCAATAACGATCTCAAGATACTGCAAAATCGGAGGATCTCTCTCACATCACAAAAAGACCTGGAAACAATAAGAAAGATTGCAGAAAGAAGACAAGATTGGACTACCTTCACCGCAGACATAAAGAAGGCTGCCGAAGCTGCGAGGTCGGACGACACTCCTAGCGGAAGGCCTTAATAATAATAATAATAATAATAATAATAATAATAATAATAATAATAATAATAATAATAATAATAATAATAATAATAATAATAATATCTGATTTTGATGTGAATCTTAATGAAAATGTTATAGTAATGAAAGCAAAGTCTGGTTCTCAGAAAAGCAATTTGGAATGAGTTGGTCCAGCATCAGCTAAATCTCGAAGCAAACCTTGATCTAGATACAGAAAATTGGTTGCTCCAGTTCAGCCCAAACAATAGAAAGAGGCTGAGAAACTGAGAGGAGAAAAATCATAATAAGAACAGTTAAAGAAGTCGTATTCTTGATACTGGTTCTTAATTTATAATCGCCATCATTCTGTCAAAAAATGCACATCTAATTTTATATCACTAGGAAGTATCCAATCCAATGACCTCAGTGTAAGCTAAAGAGCCATAAAGTTTCACAATAAAGCAACAATCATGATAATTGTTTAAAAAATTTAATGCGTAAACATCGTCTTTTTCTTTCATTAAAAACAAACAACAACAGAAAAAAAAACAATTTTTACAAAAGACACAACATGTGATGACTTGTTACAATTCTCAGAAAATCAGCCAATGGGATATGAAAAGCTTTTAGAGAAAATCTTTTCCCATGATCTGGTATTATTAAACGAGACTACCGTTCCGCCAAGTTAAATGCTTTTGCCAAAGGCTACCATGCATCGTAAAGCTCCTATATAATACCGTCCTTGTTGAGTTATTCCCACATTATTTGCTGTATCGTCAACTTCTATTGCAGGTCACAAAACTAGACATAACGCTTTAGTTTGTTGAAAAAAATCATCAATTAGAAAAAAAATTGAGCATTCTGATACGAATGGGACCACTTAAATCAGAAAATATGAAAAGAACGGCCCTGAGAAGACGGCAATATCACTCTCTGTCTGTCTGTCTGTCTGTCTGTCTGTCTGTCTGTCTGTCTGTCTGTCTCTCTCTCTCTCTCTCTCTCTCTCTCTTCCTCCCTCTCTCTCTCTCTCTCTACCTACTGATCTATCTGCATGCATAAGCATAATAAATAATATCTATAGTTGGATAATAATAGTCGATTAATAAACTCTCTCCTAGCCTCCGTCTTCACTTTCTTTCAAAATACCATTAAAACTGCTTGTTTTTGTTGTCACTTTTGTTTACTTTATTAAGGTTAATACATTACATTTTATTCCCTTCAGTAGCTCTCAGTCGAAATCTGTTTTTACCATACAGACACTGCTTGTGGTAATAGTTGCATGCTTAATTTTTTTTCTTCTTTCTTTTCCTTTAAAAAAATAAGTTAGCTAATTTTGAAAACATCTAACTTCAGCCTTAAAATAAGGATTTAGAATGATCTCAAAATATATTGTGAAAATACAGAAATAGCCATGTTCGGTTTTTCGGACGCCTCTTACTTTGAGTTTTGGTTAACATTTTTATTTAATGAAAATAGCAGTGATAAACTTTAGTATCAGTGAACTGTAGATATTTAAGGAAGATTAATACGTAAATGTAGTAGGTATATAATGTTATAACTCGTTGCTTAGTCGCCTTAACAAACTTTCATGAAATCCTCATGCTCGCTCCGAACATAATCACTTAACTACTTTATTTTTTTTTTAATTTTAAGAAAATCATCATTATTTTTTTTTATTTGACCTCCACTGTTACTGTTTTTTAAAATTATGGTCAAACTTTACATATGTTTTATATTGATGTTTCTCTCGATAAAAAAAACCAACAAACTTTGATCGCATGAGTAATGATCAACTATCACGAACAAGACACTTAGTGTCAATATTATAGTGTGCATGGAAGAGAAGAGGTTGGGGTGGTGATGAGATCATTATTCAAGACTCCAGAGTGAATGTGGGCAGTCTCGGCTGGAGGAAAATGTATAATACTGTATATTCAGTGTCTTTCAGATCCACAACACAAAAAGTCATGTCTACATTAATCGCATTGCATTATCTGATTGCACACGTTGAAAAAAAAACATTAATTCAGAAAGCGTCCCCCAATTAAGCTCAAGTTTGTTAAAATGTGCTAACTACACAGTTAATCTAGATCTAGATGATACACTATTTTTTTTAAATTTATATCTGATTCACATTCACCAGTGTAGACAAAACGGAGCACACCTCAGTAAGAAAACATTCAGAGGAATGGAAAACATCAAAGAAAGTGGGTTCACTGCTTGGCAGTAAAGAAGACATAGAACACAGAAAACACCTATCAAACATAGCATTGAACAAGATGGAACAGATATGGCACAGAGCGGACAAAACCAAGCAGCGCACAAGAATTAAGCTATATAACACCTTAGTGAGGTCAGTTCTGTTATACAATTGCGGCACATGGGCACTGACCAAAACAGAAGAAGAAAAGTTGGACTCTTTCCATCGAAAGCAGCTGCGCAGGGTTCTGGGAATTCGATACCCAACAAAAATTTCAAATGAGTCCCTCTACAAAAAATGTGAACAAACCCCAATTTCTTTGGAAGTGTTGCAAGCAAGGTGGAGGCTGTTCGGTCATGTACTTAGGCGAGAACCATCGATCCCTGCCAACAAAGCTATGGCATTCTATTTCCACGACAATGCCAAGCGAGCCAGAGGTAGGCCGATCACCACACTCCCAATGACTCTCAATAACGATCTCAAGATACTGCAAAATCGGAGCATCTCTCTCACATCACAAAAAGACCTGGAAACAATAAGAAAGATTGCAGAAAGAAGACAAGATTGGACTACCTTCACCGCAGACATAAAGAAGGCTGCCGAAGCTGCGAGGTCGGACGACACTCCTAGCGGAAGGCCTTAATAATAATAATAATAATATCTGATTTTGATGTGAATCTTAATGAAAATATTATAGTACTGAAAGCAAAGTCTGGTTCTCAGAAAAGCAATTTGGAATGAGTTGGTCCAGCATCAGCTAAATCTCGAAGCAAACCTTGATCTAGATACAGAAAATTGGTTGCTCCAGTTCAGCCCAAACAATAGAAAGAGGCTGAGAAACTGAGAGGAGAAAAATCATGATAAGAACAGTTTAAGAAATCGTATTCTTGATACTGGTTCTTAATTTATAATCGCCATCATTCTGTCAAATAATGCACATCCAATTTTATATCACTAGGAAGTATCCAATCCAATGACCTCAGTGTAAGCTAAAGAGCCATAAAGTTTCACAATAAAGCAACAATCATGATAATTGTTTAAAAAATTTAATGCGTAAACATCGTCTTTTTCTTTCATTAAAAACAAACAACAACAGAAAAAAAAAACAATTTTTACAAAAGACACAACATGTGATGACTTGTTACAATTCTCAGAAAATCAGCCAATGGGATATGAAAAGCTTTTAGAGAAAATCTTTTCCCATGATCTGGTATTATTAAACGAGACTACCGTTCCGCCAAGTTAAATGCTTTTGCCAAAGGCTACCATGCATCGTAAAGCTCCTATATAATACCGTCCTTGTTGAGTTATTCCCACATTATTTGCTGTATCGTCAACTTCTATTGCAGGTCACAAAACTAGACATAACGCTTTAGTTTGTTGAAAAAAATCATCAATTAGAAAAAAAATTGAGCATTCTGATACGAATGGGACCGCTTAAATCAGAAAATATGAAAAGAACGGCCCTGAGAAGACGGCAATATCACTCTCTGTCTGTCTGTCTGTCTGTCTGTCTGTCTGTCTCTCTCTCTCTCTCTCTCTCTCTCTCTCTCTCTCTCTCTCTCTCTCTCTCTCTCTCTCTCTCTCTCTCTCTACCTACTGATCTATCTGCATGCATAAGCATAATAAATAATATCTATAGTTGGATAATAATAGTCGATTAATAAACTCTCTCCTAGCCTCCGTCTTCACTTTCTTTCAAAATACCATTAAAACTGCTTGTTTTTGTTGTCACTTTTGTTTACTTTATTAAGGTTAATACATTACATTTTATTCCCTTCAGTAGCTCTCAATATTTTTTCAAAGAAAAATAAATATATTCAAATTTTCTTATTGAAAACAAGACACTATGAACCTGCAAATTATGTTTAAATTAATATTTTTAGACAGCAGATAGAGTTTTAAGACACTTGATTTGGTCGCTTATTATGCTGGTTTCTATTTTTTTCATATCCCTCTCTTATCAGTTTTCTTCAACGCTTATCTTTTGTTCACACCTTCAGTATCCTTTCAGATGATTAAGGTATTGCGTGATTCTTTCGTTTCACAACTTCTCCGTGATAAACATTTTCTCAGGCTTCAGATTATGAATCTTTTCATAGTCCGAAAATTCTTATTAAAAGCTATCCATTACACAATAATAACTCCTCAAACAGTTATGACTTAAAAAGAGCTACACCCAAACCTCATAACGGCCACAAGAATCCCATTCCCGAAAGTAATGGCCCTCAGCCTGAGGAAGAAAAAAAAATAACTACGCTCTAAGAGTCAAACTGATTTTTCACGCAACAAAACAAGAAAATGACAGGGCCTATTGGAACTGTTTTGTTGGCGGGGAAATTCATCATTACAATGCTCGTGTCATCATCATATCGCACAACAACGCAGAGCAGACGGGGAGAACTCTTCAGAGAAATAATGATTGAAAAGGTACTTGTAAGGCACTCTCACTCATAGCAGCGAATCCCTATTATTTCCAAGCGATTTGTCTGTGGATTATTTTGAGAGCACTTTTCCCTCACATTATGGGCAACGCCCCACAAACCCATTAGGGTGCTCATAGCCTAGTCTATTTTAAATCAGCGTGTGCACGCTAGACAATAATATGAGACCCTTTTTAAAAAAATGAAATACATCTTCAAACGCAGCTGTCAGTGCTATTTATCAAACCATACTATGAGTCTTGCTGTGAAAACGACCCAAGAATCAAAGGACTTTGATGGTACATAATTATGTAACTGTTAAGAAAGAGCTGCGCCAACATTTCACAATAAAAGAGTGATTTAAAAATCCACTGTGAACAAGACATTCTTCTTGGCAATGACAAAAAAGTGGGATCTGATAATCTCGGTATTACAAAAATAAGTCACTGGGTCTTATATCGCTAAAGGTCTTTGTCTGCTTATCATTTTATATATCTTTTTCTTCTTTTATTTACAGTAAATTCCAAAAATTTCTAAACCCCCCCCCCCACCCCTTTTTTTAAAAAAAAACCAAAAAACTTTTCTGTACCTTTACAGCAATGAATGGAAATACTAGAAGCAAAGCAAACATTAGAAATCTTACTTGGAGATTGCTTTTTTTGTTTTGGGTTGATATTTTTATTTTGAAAAAAAAATTCAGGGATAGATAGCAAGGGACATTGAAAAGTAAAGCGCATTGCTTCCAATGTTTAGAAATCTGAGAATCCTAGAAATTCTTTCTGTAAATTTAAGCACTACCGGTATTTTTACACTTCATTTACTAACATTACTGGTTTCCTACTCTGCTTTAAAAAAAAAGTAGGACACATCACTCTTATTTAGTCCTATTACAAGCTCAAGAGCCAAAAGGAAGGGCGCTATTTCCTTCCATCTGAATGAGATCCTTTCTCGACCATGGTCATTGGGTAATGAGGTGGAAGTTATGTAGGAAAGACTTTTCGACAAATCGCCATGGGCAAGTGTCACTTGGAGTCTAATGGAGTTGAGATTCTCTCTCGCAGGACATGGTGGAAATCGGGGTGTGAGAAAATTGTAAGATTTAGTCGAACATTGAACAAAAGGTCAAAAAGCATTGAAGAAATAAGATTTAGGAATTCTTGGCAAAGGTTTACGAGAAATAACATGAGTTCTTAAACCGAAGGAAGTGCTCAAGGAGAAAATAATCATACAGTGCCCATGGTAAAAAATTATATAGATTATGAGAAAAAAAAAAGAAAGATGAGGGAGAGAGAGAGAGAGAGAGAGAGAGAGAGAGAGAGAGAGAGAGAGAGAGAGAGAGAGAGAGAGAGAGAGAGAGAAAGAGAGAGAGAGAGAAAGCTAAGAGAGATGGAGTAAATTGGGAAGGGGGAAATAAGCAGGAGTAAATATTAATACAAGAATGAAAATAAAAAAGAAATTAAAATAGATAGATAGATAGATAGATAGATAGATAGATAGATAGATAGATAGATAGATAGATAGATAGATAGATAGATAGATAGATAGATAGATAGATAGATAGATAGATAGATAGAAAGATAGATAAATAGATAGATAGAAAAAGATAGACATGGAGAGGTTGAAAAAGATAGAAAGAGAGATAGAAAGAGAAAAAGAGATCAGTTCAACCTAAAGAATCAATGGTATACAATACAAAAATTCACATGCAAGTGAAGAAGAATAACAAGAATATATTACAAGTAGAAAGAGATGAAATCGCGAAAGTAAAAACCAAGTTCAATAAAGAATCTAAAGTAAAAAAAAATATACTAAAAAAAAGTTTAAACCAAAAAAAAAAAAAAAAAATCCAAAAAACCAAAAGACGGCCATAATTGAGGAAGGAAGTCTTCCAAATAGAGGAAGTGACTGTGGCGTTATCGTCTCATCTGGCCGAACAATGGCGGTGTGAGAGGAGCTGACCCGCCTCAGAGGGTCCCATCTGTTGAGTTGTGAAAGGAGCCTGGGATCAGCGGTGCGGGTAAGATGCTGGCGGCCGGAGGTATACGGGCTGTGGGGCGTGGGCCGACCATCAGAGATGCCTTCTCAGCAACAGGGAGTCCTGAGCAATCAACGTGAACAGAATCTCGCTCAGGTCGGTGGTTGGGGTGTGTATAGCTGCTATGTGTGAGAGAGATGAGAGACAGAAAGAGTGCGAGTGAGAAGATGGGGTGGATGCATGGAAGGAGCAAAGGGGTGAGCAATAGTAAAACACATGAAACTGTAATCTGAGTTAATATGAAAGAAAAGTGATGGACTACAAGGGGGAAAAAACAAATTTGAATAAAAAAATAGAAGGAGAATTCGAGAGAGAAGGAGAGATAGATAGATAGATAGATAGACAGAAAGAAAGACAGAGAGCGAGAGCGAGATAGATAGAGAGAGAGAGAGAGAGAGAGAGAGAGGGGGGGGGGGAGCGACAGAGAGATACTTTCAAAATAATGGAGAACAAAAAGAGACTGACAAACAGAATAATGTAGGAAAAGAAGAAATATATCGCTAGATATGGATAAGGGTGGATGGGAGACAATGGTTATAAAGGAAAGGAAATTAATAATGGAAACACAGTGATAAACAAAGGGGAGAGTAAGAGAGAGAGATAAAGATAGATAGAGATAGAGAGAGAGAAAGAGAGAGAGAGAGAGAGAGAGAGAGAGAGAGAGAGAGAGAGAGAGAGAGAGAGAGAGAGAGAAGTAAAAAGACCTAGACTGACAGTCAGTCAAAGGAAAAAAGTCAGAAAGAGGCATAAATAAAGCTAGGGAGAGAGAGAGAGAGAGAGAGAGAGAGAGAGAGAGAGAGAGAGAGAGAGAGAGAGAGAGAGAGAGAGAGAGAGAGAGAGAGAGAGAGAGAGAGAGAGAGAGAGAGAGAGAGAGAGAGAGAGAGAGAGAGAGATTTCTTTTGTGCCTGTTGGATCCATGATCGCATCTGTTGATCTCAGTTTGAAGACGAAGGCCAGCTAATTAAACCTCACCATGGGCCACAGAAGGGCAGCCGCACACTAGCCCCAATGGAAAACTGGCCATCTGTCCAGGAAATTTTATAATTTTAGGTTGATTGATGTCCAGGCGTTGCTCAAGCGAATAAGAAGATAGGGTAACATTTTGAGTTGTAAACATCAATTTTATCAGTTTGTTAAACATAAAACACTTTAAAATCGCTAGAATTAAAATATTTCAACATAGCATTTAGATTTATATACTTTTCTCTTGAAAAAGTAGAGCTCGAGGGGTGATTAGAATCGAGATCTAGGGGAATGCGGGTAGGGAGGAAAGGTCCACTGTCATGTTTCAAAAGGCATAATTCATTGAAAGGGTACTCAATGATTATTATTGTTAATGGATAAAGGATCACTTTACTCCGCTTTACAAACTGTGACTAATACCAAGCCTATCACGTCATGCTGTTTCTACGTCGCATAAAACAAGATCGCACCTCCGGGAAAACCTGGATACTAAATAGGGAGAAAAAGTATGAAGTTAATTACTGTTTTCTCAAATGATCTTAGAAAAATGAAGATAGAGGTCTTTCTTAACCGGCTCTATACCATGGTAAGCCTGACATCAAGACAATCATTTGCCGGGGAACATGAGCACAATAAGATTAAATCTGTCTAAGTCGTTGACTGCTGTACTAGAGACAATGACTAATATTTCATTAAAGCCCAGTAAGGTAGCCTTAATAAGGGAAAACAGCATCATGACTTTTCTTCCAATTAGATTATCGTCTATTGTTTTAGTCATTATAATCATATGCGCTCTCTTTTTTTCTGTTTAATGAAATACTTCACAGGAATCAAGCATTTAATATAACTATAAATAGTAGGAATGCACGACAGCCTTTATCTTTACTAGTCAAATTTTGTCGTTATTAAATTTTGAGATTTTCGCAAGTTACTTTTATTTGCTTAACCTTTTGAGACAACAGTTTAACATTTCTGCCAGTCTCTCTCTCTCCCTCTCTCTCTCTTCCCTCTGTGCCTCTCTTTGAGTCTTTCTCTCTCTGTTGCACACTCAGGCTGAAAAGTGGAGCTATAGAGATAATCAGGACATAAATCTATGAGTCTTAAATCTTCGCTTAATTTTGTCAGCTTAAGTACCTAAACTTTACCAACAGTGAAGTCCCAAATCAAGATCTCTTGGTTTCTCTCCATTTTTTATTTTCAAAGCTCTAGATTGACAGAGGGACACTCTAATAAAGGAGGGACTCTTATCATATAACTGGTTACCTGTCTAACCATTGCAAAAAAGTCAAGCCATATTTTAAATGATAAAAATGCGCCATTTAATAGATATAGCTCAATTCTGGACCTATTCAAGATGTTAAAACTATTAAAATCTAAAACTGGACTAAGGTTAGGAAAAAATGCTCCGTGCCAGTCTAGTTTCAAAGACAAAAATATGATTTCACATTTTAATACAAATTCGAGCTATCCTAATCCAGTTTCGATTTTCAAGTTAAAATCGAACTTGAACTAGACACAGAATTATAACGGTTTTCATCCTTATCCTGCAGTCAGTAAGTAATAATTTTAAATAATTAACGAGCAATATATATATATATATATATATATATATATATATATATATATCCTAAATTAACTGCTACAATCTCCAAAATGATTCTCTCTAGGGTTTATTGCCAATCAGTCCGTTAAGTCTGAGACTAGGATGAATCCTCAAATTTTAAAGATTATGTCATCTGTCATTGTAATGTAGGTGGCGCACACCTGTGATTGCTAGGATGTTTATTAACACCACTTAAATGGGTTGCCTTTCATGCATATACTTTCCGCTTTAATTTCATATACCTTTCACATGGATTGCATGTATAGGAGCTTCTCATAATCATAGTGAAACCAATCGACAAAGATTGAGATCTCTATTTGGTTTTTTAATTCTGCACATCTTACAGCTTACATATTATCCTAATGTTCATTTAATAGATCGAAAGTAAAACAACTTAAACAAAATCGCTTTCAAGCATACTTATGTTGCTCTTTGTCTGGTTTTTTTTTTTGCACAGTTCTCGGACCTCTTTTCTTCTACTGTCCCTGTCTTGCTCACTGTTTTCTCGTCTTTACTTTGATCAGTTTGTACGAAATTCGTTAGAACTGCAGGATTGATGATTTGATTTACGGCTGACCACGAGCTTGTCTGTGATGATGTTGGTGCCAACACCAGTTTTCAAAAGACTGCCAAGATGGCGAGGTGGCGAGATATCACATGGATGAGACAGGCCAAGGCTCGCAACTGCTGATGGAGCCGACAGCTTGTCAATCTACACGCCAGTCATTCTCAGACCTTCAATGAGTGAAGAAAGAGCAGACAACTTCTCCTTTCAGCCTTGTTTTTTGCGGTTCCACCCTTCTCACCTGCACACAAAGCCCGGCAGACCAGGCCTTTTGATAGAAGTCAAATAGAAGATGACAAAGAATAGGGGATTCGGTTGCCGTGGGTGTTAAAATTGCCACTTCCCGACTGCTATCATTACAAGCAACGGGCGCTGTGCTTTCCTTGGAAGGACGGCTTTTTGCTCGCTCCCCTGGTCTCCCAGTTCGTGGTTTTAACCATTGTTTTCCTTCCTTAACTTTATGTGATCTTGTCTGTCGTCTTCTCATCACACCTTGATCTCCACCCCTACCATTTTCTCATGCCAGGCCATTCCCAAGCTGAAACCCTTGAATTTTCGCCACCGCCACTGGCACTTCTGCCTGCAAGCTTTGTGCTCGGCATCCATCTTAACTCCCGAAATTATTCCCCCATCCCGGCTTTTGTCTTCTCTTCACATTTTGAGAGCCCAAATTTTAGAGCTGGCTGAGCCCGAAATGATCTGATGCGGGACCTTAATCATTTCCTCAACCCGCCGAAAGACTATGAATTGTAAAACGTCTCTGAAAATTACACGGAGGAACATTGAACAATTTAAGTCCTTTGGGCAGAAGGGACATGACTGTTAAGATACTTATAGTAATAATTATTAAATCTATTCAAGATTAAATTTGAAATGGCAGCTGAAATTTTAAAATGATGATGATTTTTTTAACATACATGAATTTGATAAATTTATTGAAAAGCGCGATAAATGTTCAACAGCAACGAAATACACACGATTTATTCATTCGTCTCTTGTTGTTTTGCAAAACTGGTAAGCGTGCAGACAACATTAATCACATTACGACATGAAAAAAAAAATATTTCGATAACAACGCCAAATTTTGGTCCAAATTTGGTTCTTAGAAAAAAATAACAGCTTGTTATCGCTATTGTAAAACTATCAGCTTTTGGTGTATTGTAATACTTCGGGTGGATAGAAAAAAATGGACAATTTTATAAATATGATACGAGTATTATTGAATCCAAGAACCCTGAATTTCAGGGAAAATCTCAAAATGCAGCGGGTAAAAAGTTACGCTCACGGAGAAAAGCTATTAATAGTCGAACATCATCATGATGCGCTTTAAATATGAGTTTCTTTTTAAACAAATAAAATTAGAAAGAATAAACCATTATTTTGTAAAGAGTAAACAGATTCTGAATCTCTACAATGATACAGCGCTAGTAATACCAATGTTTTTAAAAAAATTTAATCCATAAGTGCCTTACATTCAAGTCAAATCAAAACACAAAAAAGACAAAAAACGAAAAACAAAAAACAAAGAACAAAAAAAAAGAAAAAAAAAAAAAAAGAAAAAAAAAACATAACGAGCATAATTCAGCAAACTTCAACTTAGTAATTATCGTTTACTTTTCCATTATATCCAAAGGAGGCAAGAACATACAGAATCTCAGAGGTCGGGAAATAATCCCTCATGCTTTGACAAGTTCCGCAATATTAAAGTAAAAATAAAGTTACAGGGAATAGAACAATCACTTTATTCAGTGCAGATTTCTAATCGGAATAATTCTATCAATTTTAATGTGTCTTGAACAAGCAATCACGCCAGGTTATTTCTGTCCGCACAGACGCTGAAAAAAATAAGGCACTAGACAGCTTTTTTTTTTTATAACGTTGTTCAAATAGCTGATCCCAGCGAAAATTTTAAAAGGAGCAATAAAATTAAGGGCTCTTCCAATATGAAATCCTAAACTATATATTTGAAACTAATCAAACAATAATGACTTCACCAAGACAATAAAAAATTAAAATAAAACCAAAAGCATAAAACAAAACCAAAAACCAAAAAAAAAAAAAAAAAAAAAAAAACAACCGAAAAATCCCCCCAAAAACCAATTTCACTATTATCTAAATGATTCTTTATTTATAACTTTGTTACCGAAGTCTAGAATTAAAAGATCCATAAATACATGTGTCCACAATCAAGTCCTCGGAAAAACTTTGAGAAGCTCATAATACTAAAAATGGCAAATAACTTAATTGGCGATGACGGTCGATAAATCTGACGTGTCCTTAAACTTCGTTAGGATGGTATAATATATATGTATATTTAAAAATACACACAAAAACATTTTAACATTTCAGATAGGATTATTTAGCAAGAACTACAAGTTGTGCCCTCATTTTTTTTGCACGGTGTAAAGGCAGGAAGGGTGAATATAAAACATACTATTCCCCCCCCCACACACACACACACAAACACTGCAATACTGGCTCCTAGTATACATTTTTAAAAAATTTCCATGACGATTTTTATGGACGTATTAAATAATTAATAAGAAATGAAAATGGAAAAACATTTCAGAATAACAAATTAAGAATCAAAAGAACCTGTATACCGGTATTAAAAAAATCAAAGGGACGCAGGACTCAAATAAGTAAATTTGGAAGAATACTAAACACTTCTAAAAGATTGAATTGACTTTGAATAAAAAAAAGTTCTCTATATCATTATTAAATATTTTGCCAGACTCGTCCTTTATAGTATGAAAGAAAGTCTTTACAGTTAACCTGGAGGTAATTGTTTAAAAAGTCTGATCTTTGGATTTTGAACTAAAACTTTTCATTGCCATTAAAGTTAATAGCATTTTTTTTTTGATATAGCGAACAACTTCTTTTTCACATTGATAGTGTCTTCTTTTTCCTCATTATTTAGATAAATAGGGAAAAGTTATGTTTAAGCTCTAAAACTGCATCAAGTCTCACAAATGAAACTCAAAATTAAATTTTTACCCCTCATTCTTTTGAATAAGAATAACTTATTTTTATTTCATAATCCATAACATGCGTTGGGTCGTCCTATGAAGAATGAAACAAAAGGCATACTTGAAATTAAAATCGTACTAAAGGTGCAATACATCCAGCACCACTAAACAGGGAAGAAACAAAAAATAATTTAGTCTAACTACTTCAGGCATATTTAGTTCTAGAAATGACATGAACTTTAAATTTTTCGTCCCCCAAGCTCATGCACTGCTGGGAGCCCTCTTGACACCATATACACGAGACTGCGAGGTCACCTCTCTTAGCTTGACCTCTGCGCCTGCACCAGGTTTGGGAAGAACATAACCCAACCGAGGATCATGGGTCGTTACTGGAGTCTGAAGTGAAAATCTGGCTGGTCAGAGGCTGTCAGAAGCTTCAATGGTCAAGCTCAGCAGAAGGTGTCAACCTTAATCATCACTGAGCGCCGGTCAGCAATCTGTCGTTGTGTATTCTCTGTGTCTGTGTCGCCAGTCTACCCAACTGTTGGGAAAGGGGCAAAGAGGGATTAGCTCTTTCCTTATGCTTATGTGCACTTTTGACTAGGATGAAAAAAAAGAGAGAAAGAAAAAGATCGCTGGTCCTACAATGAAGGGCAAAAAAGAATGTAGGTTTGTATAATCTTAAGATAATAAATGCACTGCAGTTGAATTGAACTTTGAGAAATCTAAAGAAACGCACTACTATGTTCTCATTGAAGGACATTTCCTTAAGTATAATCTAATAAAGATGAAGATTCAGAACGCTCGAACTGGAAAGATTTTTTAAAATGATAAAACTATGGTATTAAAATTGCATTCATTTATTAAGTCGACATACCACTTTGATCTAGAGTCTTGAAACTTGTGGGTTTCATAGAAAACACCAAGAGGCATCATGCAAAGGATCAAAAGCATTCGCCGACGTCCCATACTGCTTAGTTAATATCATGATTAGTTATTGATACAAAATAGAAATTTTGACTGCAGTTGTATGAGGAAAATATTATTTTTATTTCTTCTCGATAAACTGTATATTTGTTAAAATATTAACTTGAGCTCTGCCAAATATCTTCTCATGGAAGCATATTAGTTATCATAAAGAACTGATCTTATATTAAGTTATCATTACTCTAATAGATGTCAGTGAGCAATGTAACTTTCATGTTAAAGATCCTATATTTTATAGATTTTCACATCTTCTCCCCTCTCCTCCCCGCTCACTCTCTATCTCTTCCATATTATCTATCAACTTTGTTTCACTTCGATTACAGATCCTCTCTTCTCGAGCGTTGTCAGCGAGAATGACTCACCCAAACATTAGCAACCACGTCCTTCGATGTCTGGAGAAGTTTGACCTGTCAACTACAAGCATCTGCCTGGAGGGGATTCCAAATCAATTTCCCTTCCTGCCTGGGGTCGGGCGTGCGGGAATTCCCGAAGTTATTGTCTCTCCTTGTGCCCAAACAGACCTTGGCTGTGGACTCACCCCTCTTTTGTGTTTTTATTCCGAGCGCCTAATGTCGGGTCACATGACACGCACGTGAGAGAGGCTAGACTCACTTCAAGAAGACTGCAAAACGAAACCCAAGGATGTGGAGTGGGATGAGGGTGGGGGAACGAGGGAGGTGAGCAAAAAAATAAACATTTAATATTGGACAGATATGGCTTTAATGCCTTATTGGACGCAATTGCTGATTGTTGCTGCCTGTAATAAATCGAATTCTGAAATATGCAAATGATATCTGAATGAAATAATATTTTTTAATCTTCGACATTTTGCAGCCCATAAACGTGTTTACCATTATTTGTTACTTCCATTTCAGCTAAACCGTTTGAATTACAACACTTTTGTCCTTCAGCAGATATTTTGGACTTATAAGCTATTAGAAGAGATCTCTAATTCTAAGCCCATTATGGTTCCTAACTTCACTCAAGTTCAAAGACGAGAGACTGCAGCTTTAGACAGTGATTGGCCTTAGTGGAGCTGGTCAGTATAGGATCGCCGCTCTACTGTTAATTACAGCTCTTGGGCTCTTTGATCAGAGCCTGGACAAACCAGGCGTGCCACAAGTGCTTCGCTTTAATCCTCAGCTTCATACAGATCAATCAAGCAGGGAGCAGCTGCTTTAGGGAAGAGTTTTGTAGATTTGCAGATTATTATACTTTTTTTTGTATTGGTCAGGGAAGCATAATTATTTCCAAGTAAAAAAAAAGAAAGAATAACAGCATCGGTTGTTTAAAGTAGAAAGTCTAACTGCTCAGAAATCTATTTTAGGAAATACATTTTGCCGACTCAAGCTAAACATGTTCAAGTTCAAAGAGCTCAGTTTGAAATTTGATTATTTAAAACGATATCAAATTATTTGAAGAAAACAAAGTTCTATCTTTTCTATGTAAAAGAACAAACAGGTTGTAAGACAAACATATTGTTTGCACCGGTTATAATCCTGAAGAAAGGAAAAAAACCGAAGAAGGATGGGGGATAAAAAAAAGGACAACCGCAGATTTAAGTTGGATTTCGCGCGGTAAAAGTTTGTAGATGTCGTCATTTTACGGACATTCAAAAAAATCAATTATTGTGTTCAATATAAAATTACATAAATTTCAAGTACAAAATGTATGATTCACCTTGGAATCCTCAATCTCAATAATTATTTTGTTTGAAGCTGCAATATAAAGAGTGCAAACAGAGACATCATGGACCTTCTGAATTAAATAATTGCGAGTCTCAAATCTAAGAAAATCGTAACATTACTGTGGATGTATTGCTTTATATTGTTTTTTTTTTATTTTTAACTTTATTTTACCACCCTATCAAGAACGGGTCGAAGTGTGACAGATGTGAAAAAACACACAGTAATACTATCAATTGACCGTTTTTTCCTCTAAGATCGCCGCTATTTTTGAGTTGAGGTTAAAATTTAATAGCGGCTAGGCAGTATTGAAAAAATTCATACACTGACAATTTCGATCTATCTTTATGATCACTTTATAAATGCGCTATAAAGCATGCTTCCGTTTTCGTACTAATAAATATTGCAATGGTCAGAAATGGTCTCCATATAGAGTGATGGAGTACACTCGACTGTTAAGCTAGTTATCATCAAGTTGCAGCATGCTAATATCAAATATGGCCTCTGATCTTTCAAAGTGCAGGGTTATCCAATAATCTCAAAAAGACAACACACTTCTGCTTGTTCTGATTGTTTTGATTCTCAAATTTCTTCACCCTCCACCGGGCTCGCTGTGTTTGGGCTCCACTATGCCAGGTGCACACGTCAACCAATGCACGTGCGTGTCGTCACCCATTTGACCCCACACACGATTTATTACAGTTCTGAGGCAAGAGGTAATAGTTCCATGTGTAACTGATATATTGTTCACCTTTGAAGCAATCCGATTTACGGAAGAAAAGCGACATGAACACGACGTATTTCTATTTCGATCCATTTTTTTATCTTCCTATTTAGTTCTTCATTTTAAAATCTTACCTTTTATGCTTAATATAATAATTATGCCCTTATCGATAAAGGCAGTGTTTCCTCCTCTTTTTCTTTCTTTTCTGATGCATTGTCATTTTTATGATTATGACTGTGCGTTCTGAATCTCACTTTATTTTTACATTTTCTTTGCCTTTTTTTCCCCTTCAACCACGATGTACCAACACTGAAAGAGATGACGTAACTTACAAACACAACATGAAAAATTAAAAAAGAAGTAAAAAAACAGAAAACCGCGCTCATTAAAGTTCAAGTCCCGTCATTTGCCCCAGATTGGGATATCGTTTGTTTAGCCCTGTGCTGCCTTTGTGGTTTGATGAGGAGATGCTATATCATTAATATTTCACAAAACTTGTCAATTTTTCCAACCTTCTGTCGAGGCCTTCTTATGACTTATCTTTTTAAAGCCTTTATTATGCACTATTGAATACCATATTACCTATCTATAGATAGGCAGGTAGGTAAGGTTAATGAATAGATAAAATGTATGGCCAAACAGTAAGAGACAGTTTCTGCTACATGAGCGACAAAACTTAACAGCAACTCTTTCTTTCTTCTTTTATCTACCTCTTTTATTAAAAGTTTAATAAACTCTCTTTCCTTTTCCTACAACCAAAAAGTCTGTCTCTATTTTTAGCCTGCTTAGTTATGTCTTTCTGTCTATCTATTTCATTATTCATTTCATTCTCTCTTTCCTTTGAATTAAGATTTTACAGAACCCCCCCTCCCCTTTTCCAGTCCATCACTAGTCCTCATGCCAAACTCACACATCTCTCACGTGCACGGATTTTAAGATCCTGATATAGCATGCTACAAGAGTTCGAGGGATTTTAAACGCCACCACCGCGACGGCGGTCAAAGCAGGGAGTTCCAGCACATCCCTTGGGACAGCCGCGTGACAGCCTCTGACTGAGCCAGCCAGAATTATTCACATCTGTCGGCGTTTTTCTCAGGACTGGTTGGGTCGCCAGATAACTCGGTGAATAATTTTAAAAGCGTTTGCCGGACAAATAAGGGTAAAGACTAGAAGAGACATCGCAGGTTATTAGTTACAGTAGAAGGTTTTGATTAATTAAATATTGTAAAAAAAAAAAGCCCTCCACTAAAGATATGGCCCACAGCAATGAATTTATGTGCCAAATTTAAGAGTAACACAATCAAGAGAACTTGTCTCTCTCAAGGGCAAAGAGTATCATAATACGCTAAAAATACCATTTCAAATTGATAGATCAGAATTAAGTCGGTATATTGATTCAAAAGAAGTTTGTTAGATACACCTTTCCAAAAAGATAAAAAGGTTGATTTTGAAAAGATAAATAGAAAGAGGTGAAAAAGAATGATAGATAGATAGATAGATAAACAGATAAATAAATAATGGACTAAGAGCACATCAGTAGATAATTAGATGTTAGACTATAATGAAATTAAACAGTTTTTAAAAGATAGAAAAAGGTTACAATAGATCGATAAAGATAATTTTATGTTGCGAAATAGCAAGATACGAAGGCAGGTAAATAGAAAAATAGAAATACACATATAGATGTTGTGAATATGGATAAGTAGATTGATAGAAAGTAGAAGAAAAACCTGAAGAAAGATAGATTGATGGATAGAGAGATAGAGTGCTGTATCGTTATGCAGAATCTCACCAGGTACCAAAAATCAGAAATATTTTGATAACGTGGCAACACTATAATATGGACCTGTAGGACGGTCAAGAGGTTGATGTCCAGTGTGCGTCGAAGCGAATGGGCCATTTCAAGGTGGACATTGTCCCGTATCGGTATTCCCTTCCCGCTACACGGCCCGCCTGTGTTCTTCACAAGTGCTGCGACATGAAGGTCCATCTTAATTAAAAGTGAACTCATGTCTCCAGGGTGCTGGGCTTGGTCAGGCCGCTTGTTGAGGCCGGTCTAGTTTGCTTTTATTTTTCATCTTGTGAGCACTCTGCTCACAAAAAACGCCATCTTCTTTGCCCTTATCAAGTCACATACACACAAGAGTCCTCCCCCCCCTTTTTTTTTCCTGTCTCTTTAGCTCTCCACTTTTCTCTGTCCTTCCCTCTCGCCTCTTCTTGCTCCTCTATCTTTCATCAATTGCTCCCGCAAGTTCTCAGGCAATTGGTAAGTCCCTGCTCGTGAGAGATTTCTAAGCATATAACAAACAGATGAGAACAAAGATGGGTTGGAGGGTGGGAGAGAGAACACAATTATTTTATCAAGCCATAGCACAAGCAAAGTGACAGAAAATGTACAAAACGATAATCCATTTTAAAAATATTTAAGCATTGTGTCCGCGTGTAAAGAGGGCAAAATAAAATTAAAAAAAAAAAAACCAAAAAAAAAAAAAACCAACAAACAACAAAACAAAAACAAAAGAAAACTTTTTCCTGTGAAGGAATTAGAGTTTCCTACTGTCTTGACGTAATAGTTTTAGAATCTTTCGACGATCTTCTAATCATTTCGTGTTCTTTAAAGGCCCTGGTATAAAAATTGAGAAGAAAAAAAAACAACAACTGAATGACAGAAATTGAATTACCATAGTGGGCTAAATGACAATAATGATACTGATGAGAAGGAGGAAGAAGATAACATAATAATGATGATGATAATTATAATAATAATAATAATAATAATAATAATAATAATAATAATAATAATAACAACAACAACAACAACAACAACAACAACAACAACAACAACAACAACAACAACAACAACAACAACAACAACAACAACAACAATAATAATAATAATAATAATAATAATAATAATAATAATAATAATAATAATAATAATAATAATAATAATAATAATAATAATAATAATAATAATAATAATAATAATAATAATAATAATAATAATAATAATAATAATAATAATAATAATAATAATAATAATAATAATAATAATAATAAAAGAAATAAACAATAATATTAATGAAAGTTTGAGATAATTAATATTTTCCGATGATTATCTATATGGGTCAAATACAATTATGTTAAAAATAATTATCTTGTAACAGTCTAACAGTCGGATATTAAAGTAAAGAAGATGTTTGGAGAGACTTCCAAAGTCGATAGTTTGAAAATGCAGTTATCATCGTATTAAATATCAAATCCTTGCAGTTTTTCCTCTCAGGATGTTGAGTATGTTTTACATGCCAGACCTAACAATTGATCAAGTTGAGTTTTTACTTTATAATTATAAGCTTTTTTCGCAATAATCCAAACTTCTCCCCAATAATCAGCTACAACTGACACTTTAGAAGTAAAACAATCAAATTGTCAACAATTTCGTTCTTGAAGTTCAGTGACGTTCGAAATACAGGCCATGGTTCCATTTTCACAAGTCATCTCCAAATACGTCGATTTTAGCTTATTTACGCAGTAGCGAAGATAAAAAATAAACACCAACCGTTAAAGCGAAATTTTAACCACGATAAGAGAAAGACTATGACAATGGCTATGATCTTAGAGATGCGTTGAGAGAATTAAGACAGTCAGGCTAAAAAGCTGTCGATGATACTCGATATTCCATCTGCTCTCAAGGACAGCAGCGCCACTGTTTATGGCGTACGCCAACTCCATTAAGAGCCAGGACCATGCGAACCTTCACTTCAATGGATCAATTGTTGGAAATGATATCCGAGCCTTCTACCTTGGTCCCGTGAAACTTGTGCGTCAGGGTCCTGTTCGGTTTGACAAGGACTATACGTAAAAAAAAAAAAAAAAAAAAAAACAACGAAAAAAAAAGAATCATGACTCTAAGACAAAACTTCATGTGTGTAATTTGAACGAGACATTGAAATAACCTCCGCACTTCCTGCACTCCTTGAAGGAAACATGCCAGTCATATTTCTGAACAGATGAAACAAGAAAAGGTAATTTAACGTAAAAATAACAATCAACAGACTTTTTCATTCGGCTCTCGGTTTTGAAAAAAGTAAATAAAGAAAATTGTAGGGTAATCCAGGAGAAACCCGTATGATCACAAGTTTCGCCTGTCTCTGTAATCATAAAACCATTAATTTGATATCGTTACAGCCAGGACTCTGCCTCCTGGCCCATCCTGTGCCGCTCTTGTCCTGTGCAATGAGACCAGATGACGCTAATCCTGTTGTCCTTGAGGCTCCACTGACTCACCAGAATGAGGGTCTCAGACTCCACAAAATACATGATCTCCTCATCACAGTGAGACAACAATCAAGCATATCATAATCTCTTGAAATTCTTGACAGTTTAATTTAAAAAATATGAGCAGAGAACATCCTCAACATATTACAATCTAGATATGACAAAACAACTAACAGATTATAAAAAGCTCGCAGTTGAAACTTAGATGAAAAATTTTATCCCAAACCTTAGTAGGATTCTCGCAAAATTCAAATGACCTGGCAGAACTGTAGGCTCTAGTAACTCGACATTATACTTAGTTAGAATTTGCACTTTTTCAATAATTTTATCTTACTCATCAATTTAGTCTCCTATGAAAGGTGGTGCCGACAAAGACATTATAAACTACCATCGCTCTAGATCCACTGGTAAGAAATAAACGTTTGGCAAAAGACGAAAGACTCACCAGTATGGCCTAGATAGATACCACAGTAAAACAAACAGTCAACCAGACAAAAATGGTTAAAATTTATAGTTATATGCTGCAAAAAACAACAACAACAAAAGAATAATTGAAACAAAGGAATCAAAACCTCTCTTAAAGTATATAGAGAGAAATCAATGTAAGGAATCATAGGGTGCCAATCCTCTCTCTCCTTGCCCCCTCCCCCACTCACACACCACATACATAAAACATCCACTCCAACCTCTGAACACACACAAAAAAGAAAAAAAAAGAGGAGAAAATTGCATCTGCCTTGAGAAACTGAAAGAAATAGTCATAATATCACAAGAAAAATGTTTAGACCTGTAGCTTCTTAACAAAAAAAAAAACAAAAAAAAAAAACTGATCATGGAAACTAGAGGAGGGAGGGGTTAAATAGAAAAAAAAAAGCCGGTCAATTACACAAAACAATCCGTCTAATAAATAATATAAACCTGAGAAGACACAAATTGCAGATCGACCCCTACCTGATAACCAACACCAAGGCAAACAGGCCCAAAGAAATTTCATTTGGGATTTTAATACCTGCCTCCGTGTAGAAGCAGAGCTATTAGTTAAGTTATGATAGGAAATATAGAATGTCAGAACCAAAAATCAGAAAAAAGAATGATAATAATAATAATAATAATAATAATAATAATAATAATAATAATAATAATAATAATAATAATAATAATAATAATAATAATAAAATGGTAATAATAATAAAAACAACAGCAATAACACAACAACAACAACAACAACAACAACAATAATAATAATAATAATAATAATAATAATAATAATAATAATAATAATAATAATAATAATAAGAAGAAGAAGAAGAACAACAACAACAACAACAACAACAGCAACAACAATTGTGGAAGATCAACATTAACTTGGAGTTCTAATGTAGTTAAAGAATGATACTTCATTGTTTCAAACTGATGCAAACCATCATACTCTAGTTTATCATTCTATGAAATAATAATAATAATAAAATGGTAATAATAATAAAAACAACAGCAATAACAGAACAACAACAACAACAACAACAACAACAACAACAACAATAATAATAATAATAATAATAATAATAATAATAATAATAATAATAATAATAATAATAATAATAATAATAATAATAATAAGAAGAAGAAGAAGAAGAAGAAGAAGAACAACAACAACAACAACAACAACAGCAACAACAATTGTGGAAGATCAACATTAACTTGGAGTTCTAATGTAGTTAAAGAATGATACTTCATTGTTTCAAACTGATGCAAACCATCATACTCTAGTTTATCATTCTGCGTAGTCTTTGAATAAAACGTCTATCATAACTAATGATTCTTAGTACACTGTAGATTAAAAGATTTCAAAGTGAAAACAAAATCATTTTTCATATTCTTCTGAGAACAAAAATAAGGCCATTGCATAATTTGTACATTGTTTTGAAATCAAATAAATTTTGAGAAATAAATTTGGCACAAGCGATAATATTCGCTCTTGCCATTAACATCACACCTGGGCATGTATTATAAAGTCAGTGCAGTTTTTATAACCGCTTTCTCTAGTCTTTAACCAAGTCTCAATTCATAAAGAGAGAGAGACAGAGTTGCAGCTAGGCAGAGATAGACCTGCTGATAATAGGAGAGATAAAACGGCGATAAATGGCATATTCATTTGGCATCTCTGGCGACGAACAAAACAAACACAAAAAAACCTGCAGCGTCCAACAAAACATTGGAACAGTCCTAGCGCACGCACAAAATACATTGTTCAAGATATCTCTTCTTGTTGTCTAGAGTTACTCCCCCCTCACCAGTCAGAATCGACTAGTAATGACAAAGATAAGGCACGGCAGGGCGGAGGAGTGACCACTGCCATCTCTAATCAAACAGCGAAAGGGGATTAGGTTCCTAAGTATAGGTTTCGTTGTCGGCTTAAGTGCAGGGTTTTCCGGCTGTCTGCACATCCCAGCTTCCATTTGGGGGGTAGAATATGCTGTTTAATCCGTTTAAGCCTTTGTTCCTTCTACAGATTTTGGTTTTGCCAGGGATAGAAACAGACACGAGAAGAACTGTTTGTCAAAAAAGTGGCCATGATAAGAGGCAAAGTAATTGAAGATGGGAAATGGTATGGTCGAGGGGAATCAAGAGAATCAAGGGAAAAGGTTGGGGCCTTCTGAAAGCAAAACGTTATTTACTTTGAAGAGATATCTTTGAGATGTCAGCAAGAGATTAGGCACAAATCATAGTTCTCATCGGGATTTTTCGCTTTTTTAAATTCCTTTACACATAATTATTATTTTTTTTTTTAGAGCAGCATTGGCTTCCAGCTTGTATTATTTTACAAAATAATTTCATTTCAAATTCACCACTTTCATATCTTAAAAACATGCAGCACCAAGGAAGAATCGGTTTTTGAAATTACACTGCGTAAATTTAATTCCAGACACGAACCATTGCTCAGTCCCCTCTCCGCCTGTCTACCTGTGTCCATATCTGTCTCTGACACCGTCCGCTTTTTCCATTTCTTTCAATCTCTAATTAGTTAAAGTACTATCTCAGTCTATTCTCTCCATATCTCTCTCGCCATCTATCTCAACTTCGTCTCATAACTATATTCTCTCTATCCCCCCCTCTCTCTTTCTCTCTCGCTCTCTCTTTCCATCTCTTTCGACGGCCTAACTCTGCTGTCCTCCAAGAACTTAAAAACCAAATATTTCATTGTATACTACTTTAAAGCCCAAATCTCATACATGTTTCAAAATCTGTTGCGTCGGAGCCCGAGTTTGACATTCTTTCAATTTATTCGCTTTGTGTTTGCAAAAACTTACATCCGCCAACCTTTTTCTTTCCCGATTCCAACATGTAAAATAAAATAAAAAAATCATAATTCTGACAAGACCACCGTACTTCAGCTACAAGTATTGTTTGATTTCCAACAAAAGAAGAGCAAGAAAAGAACATTATAAAATAACTGCTTATGCTGATGCAAATTGAAGGCTAACAATTTGTCCAATATAACATCAAAGAATAATGCGAAACACGTGCAAATAAATGACAGATGCGACATTTTTTCAGAGGTTGAACGTCCCCTAAGTTTTCCTAGGAATCTTGTACCGAGACAAATGAGCACTTCAAAAACATTTAAGTTATACAAGTAAGGCAGCATGGGCGATGAAACTGTACAGCGAACAGGTCTACATCTAGCGTGGCATTGACAATGAAACTGCGCGAGGCATTCAAGTACCAAATTACACACACAAAAAAAAAATGGTTCTCTTGCGTGGCGTTGCGCCAGGCCTAGCGTCCACCAGGGAAATGTGAAACAGAGACCACCCCTGACAGAGGGCCCACAAACCTGGCACAGTGTCACTCCGGGCTGACGCCGGCCGATGTGAACTGAAGCGCACGTCCCCCGGCGCACGCCCGGAAGTGGTGACAAACTGACGACTACGCAATCTGACATGGTATCTCGCAATCTGACCGTCTGATTATCTCGCCCTCGGCTCGCGGCCTTCGCTTTTCGGTTTTGTTCCCCTGTCATAGCGCACACTGATGCTAGAGATTGCCCGCCGCAGAGATCGAATAACGATTCTCTCTCGGTCTAACTTTCACACATTATTGAACAGAATCGAAGCACATTGAAATTGGGTGTGCCATAAGTTATCTGAAAAAGACAAAAAAGACTTATTAACTTAGCTTAGGAAAATGAGGTCTGTATCACTGACACCCCTACCTCCTCCCCAGACAATCACAATTTATAGAGAAAAAAAATTTCTGAATTTTCCGCTTGTATCGCAACTTGGTATGTGCAGAAGTATGGCATCTCAGACACATAATTATCAAAGAGGTTGCAGGTATGGGATTATAAATTCAAGCAGAACCAACAAGATATTCTGTTGTCTGGTTTGTCAAAATACAAAAACAAAAAATAGCCTGATTCTCTTATACAGTGTTAGTATCTCTGCATTTCCCAACTTAATACTAATAATTAAGATTTCATTTACTTAGAATTCATGGTAGCAAGATCTTAGTGGAATCTCCGATATCATCGTAAATATAAATTATGAAAGTGGGGTTGACGGTCGTTTTTGGAATAGGAATATGTCAAAAACACTTATCTTTCATATTATGTCCGTGTTAGAATGTTTGATGCGTTGCAATCAAGAATAGCGATTTTTTTTAGCTAATATTTAGTAATTCCATCTCAAATTGATTGAAACAGTTGAATACAGTCACCAATTTCACATTCCCCATTCAGTTTTTCATGTCTTTTTAAAAATAAAAAAATCATTTCGATTTTCGGCGTTACTTTATCTATATATAAGAAGTTTACAAGTGTTATCTGAGGGACAAAAAAAGAAAAGAAAAGTAACACCAGACCTACTTAGCCATAGCCGTGTCAATAAGATGAACAATGTCAAAACCAATTTCTCTGTGTAATTCTATGCCCTTCGGAATCTCCCAAAAGTGTCGTACAATGAAAAAAACTGCTATACCAAAAACCAAACACTGGTTAAAAGTACTTTCTCTGTAGAAGACCGATGTATCTCAATCTCCGCTCAACCAACGCCTAAAACACACGACTAATGATGCTGTTGACAGTGGATAACTTTCTTTTGCTTCTAACGACAGGATGGTGCCAAGTCCCTTACGCCATGACTCAAATCTATCTACTAGTCACCAGTTTATTTTAACAGTAGCATCCTAGGCACAATTTGACCTATTACAATGAAATGTGAGAATGATGAAAAAGCAAATACGCTCACTGAGAAAGAATAACTTTAAGTGAACGTTGTCGTGTCTCCCGATACTTGGCTCAATATGGCTTTCTAAGTCATGTTTGCTAACTGTTTAGGAATGTAAAACCTCATTGACTCTATGTAAACTCCAGTCTAATGTACCACTCTTCACCTTTCTGCAGAAGATATTGATACAGGCGTTAAATGGGGTTGTAGCTGCTCTGAAAGACGGCTTCCCATTTGCTTGTTCTAAATTTTATGATTTTAAAATATGTCTCTGTCTGTGTATGAAATATCGAAACCCATTATTTTAGAATAAAAGTGCAAAGCTGAGTCCAGATTTCATGGTTGACACATCAGCTTTACAAAGTAGGTCAGCCGTTTTTCATTCTCTCTTGCTTTTTTTAATATAAAATTTTCGTAGTTTTATGCACTATATTCTTTGGCATAAAAAACCCCAAAACAACAAGAACAAAAAAACAAAAAAAAACAAAAAAACCCCAACAACTTATGCTTCATGAGGAGGAAAAGAAATACCGAACTTGAATAAGTTATTTTGATGCCATAGACTGTAATAGTAACACCATTAAATTTTGACGTTCATTTTTATCCTTTCCTTTTCTTATCCTTCACCCTTCTATGATTTGTTTTCCTCTGTTCCATTTTCCCTCCTACCCTATCGACCGCTCTCTCTCTCTCTCTCTCTCTCTCTCTCTCTCTCTCTCTCTCTCTCTCTCTCTCTCTCTGTCTCTCTCTTTCTCTCTTTCTCACTCTTTAACATTATAAACATAATCTTCCCATCTCCTACATGTGCTTTTTCACCCTTCATTCTCATTGTTCAGTCCACACATTGAGTAAAAACTTCATTCTCATTGTTCAGTCCACACATTGAGTAAAAACTTCATTCTCATTGTTCAGTCCACACATTGAGTAAAAACTTCATTCTCATTGTTCAGTCCACACATTGAGTAAAAACTCATTCTCATTGTTCAGTCCACACATTGAGTAAAAACTACATTCTCATTGTTCAGTCCACACATTGAGTAAAAACTACATTCTCATTGTTCAGTCCACACATTGAGTAAAAACTACATTCTCATTGTTCAGTCCACACATTGAGTAAAAACTACATTCTCATTGTTCAGTCCACACATTGAGTAAAAACTACATTCTCATTGTTCAGTCCACACATTGAGTAAAAACTACATTCTCATTGTTCAGTCCACACATTGAGTAAAAACTACATTCTCATTGTTCAGTCCACACATTGAGTAAAAACTACATTCTCATTGTTCAGTCCACACATTGAGTAAAAACTCATTCTCATTGTTCAGTCCACACATTGAGTAAAAACTACATTCTCATTGTTCAGTCCACACATTGAGTAAAAACTACATTCTCATTGTTCAGTCCACACATTGAGTAAAAACTACATTCTCATTGTTCAGTCCACACATTGAGTAAAAACTACATTCTCATTGTTCAGTCCACACATTGAGTAAAAACTACATTCTCATTGTTCAGTCCACACATTGAGTAAAAACTACATTCTCATTGTTCAGTCCACACATTGAGTAAAAACTCATGGAACTTCCAGTTTGTTTCCCCTGATCTCCCATTTCTGCATCTTACAATCTCAATTATTTTTTTCCCTTATTTTAAAGATGTTAATACCATTCCGCCCATTGTAAGCCTATTTGAAATTCTTAAGAGATGTTAAGCAGCTGAAGAGAACTAAAATTCAAAGAACTAAGCTTCGCCCGTCCTTTCAACCTGTATGAACTAATCTCATATAATCCTAAAATTTTAATGAACTTTTCAGATGAGAATCCGCTTTGCTACTGACTGGCTTGTTTCAAGATTAAGGCTGCCATCCAAATTCTTTCCCTTCCTTGTTCGGCCCCCTCCGCTTTCCTCCGTTTACCTAGTTCTTTCTTTCTCGCCTCACCACGCCCTTTTACCTCTGTCCTCTTTCGTTATCCTCTGGCTCTTCACCCTTCCCTCTCACCCCTATCCCTAGACCTTAGATATGTGACAAAAATTACCTGGAGGTTGATGGAATCAGTCCTTTAGATAATTAGGTATTACAACAATAATTTTGCACTATGCTGGCAGCCTACATACAACGTACGGTGGACTTGCCCGATAAGTTTATTTGACCGACCGCTTATCCGTTCCTGTTGATATTGGACTGCTATTTTATGTTTGTGTGTGTTCAAAATAATACATTTGTGAGCCTCATGAAGATAATCTTGATTCAGTCTACCAGTCCTTATCAACAGTGCTGGGAGAACCTGAAGTCTGAATACCAATTTTGTGTCTAAATAAATCACACTAATTCTCATATGATTGGAGAGGATTTGAACTATCAGAAAAGAAAGAGAAAGAAATGTACGCTAGATCAATAAGTTTGCTTTATAGCAATTATCTTGAACAGCTTTGAGCGCCATAAAACACACCTGATATGTCACTCAATCTTTATGCATCGTTACAATCAGTATCGTGCTTCACCGTACCTGACGGGATCACTGAATACACGAAGGACTTGACACAATTCTCTTTCTTTACTTTTTTCTTTTCTGTCTGTTGATCATCAATTTCTTTTGCCACATCACATTCCAGACGAGAAAAATTTTTACAGGAAAAGATTGCATTGCTCTTCTGCCTCTTGCTGGAATCCTTTGAAAAAATTCCCCGAAAATGCGTTAGATCGAGCCTTGCAATTAAGACAAATCAATAACCCACTTCTCTTTTTTATCCTTATTTTCTTCTTCAGACTGTTTAATACCCGCATGGACTCTGAGGAGACTGACTTTTCAAACAGATTTAGGATTTTCACTATTACCTGGTTTCTTTTATTTCTCTTATGAAGGACAAAAATCAAGAATACCGAAGAACAATAACTATTAGTAACATTTCAAGTAAAAGATTTATTTTACTCAGCAGCTTTCGGTTTATTCTGATAGATCTATAACTATTTTTCAATCGAACGGTAGTCATAGCGACAAAACTACTTTGACTAAAAACTCGTCCTTCCTCTTCCTCATAATGAGAAGAGTTATCAACTAACGTCTTTAAAATAATGCTGATTGACATCCATCATCTCGACTACACCTAGTTTTAGACTAGTTGAATTTACAATAATTTAATTATGTGATGAAAGCATAACAATGCCGCATTTAGACGCCAATGTATAAACTTCAAGAAATTTCTTTATGTTCCCTGATAGTGTGGATCATTCTCTAGTTATACATGTCAGGCTGACGAAAACTACCGTTGCTCTGCTATAACTTGAAGGATTGGGACTGAATCAACGATAGCTATAACACAAGACTGACACTCTGAGCACTGTGCCATAAGTTTCTTTAGTATTTTATTTTCAAACACACTAAGAGCTATTGTAGTGATTAAGAAAACGACACAACTTGATAAATAAATGAACAGGACAGTCTAAGTCAGCCACCTAAGTTATGAAAAGGTTGCTGCAACTAAAACTGACCAGTCTAAGTTGGTATTGATACATAATTATGTTCACACTTACTTTAAACAGCAGCAGCTCGTCTTTACCTGACAGTGACACCTCTAGTGTGCTAGCAGTAGAAGGACATCACGCCTAATTGTATGAATTAATCATTCAATTGATTGAATCACCACAGAATGCTGTCCTTCCCATATTTTGTTCTTAATCCGTATTTACCATGAAGTGTTAATAAATATAGTTGCAATATAATTATCTTCATTCGTGAAAAAGGTCCTGTTGTCATTTTCCATTTTTTAAGTATCCAGTAGATACACTGATAATATTCATTCATAAAATATAGGGATAAATAGATTGATGGAGGGATAGACAGACTGATTGAAAGATAGAGAAAGCGAAATGGACAGATAGATAGATTGAGAGAGAGAGAGAGAGAGAGAGAGAGAGAGAGAGAGAGAGAGAGAGAGAGAGAGAGAGAGAGAGAGAGAGAGAGAGAGAGAGAGAGAGAGAGAGAGAGAGAGAGAGAGAGAGAGAGAGAGAGAGAGAGAGAGAGAGAGAGAGAGAGAGAGAGAGAGAGAGAGAGAGAGAGAAGTATTTTGTTCTTTGAAAAACAAAATCTCCATAAAGCAGCTGTCAAGAAGGCTTTATAGAGACTTCATCCGCAAGCTACAGAGGTGTCATCCTTATGTCCTCGTATCGTTTGTTGTTATTCTGGGAAGGCAACGTGTGAAGAGGCAGCACGGAGAACTTAACAATCAAAACAGTTACAGTTTGTGAAATTTAACGGTTGCCAGAGCTCATTCAGGGTTTACTGCGGAAGCTACAGGACCCCGGAAACCGATGCTGTTGATACTGTAACGCAACCTTTTCCTCAATGAAGTTTACAAAGTCCTGAGACAGAATGTAGTTTTAGACTAAATTGGGAATGTGTAGAATCTGTGCTCGTCTTTCTCCTTTCTACCCTCTTTCTCTCTCTATCGTTTTCGTACCCAGTCTCTTTTTTTTTCTTTCGGTCTCTCTCTCCCTCCCACTCTTTTTCTTAAAAACAATTCATAATTCATATTAATAGAGTTTCATAGTGCTATTTCGTCAAATAGCCAATTATACATTAATCTTTCATGTTATTTTTGAGACAGTCTTATTTCTAAAGTAAGACCTCCAGCATTGGTAAACAGAGTGGTATTTTGAAATTAAACTCATATAGGGCGTTTAATGGTGATTTATGGCCTGGTGAGTCTAAACTTAATTCTCTCTGGTTTGAGCTTGTCTCTAACTCCAAAACCAAGCAAAGTCAAGAAGATGAAGTATTCGTATTTACTTAAAAAAAAACAACAAAAGACGAAACAAAACATATCGGCGATGTATTCATCAATTTCTAATTACTGAAGGTTATAGTGAATGTCTGTGAAGATTGTAAGGAGCTGTCTAAATTTTCTTTTTTTTCTTTTTTTTTTTTTTACAAATCTACTTTCCAAAATTAATGTTCTTTTCCTTTGCTATAATGTATGGATAGTTTGAGCCTCTCTTAAATTTTGCACCATAGTTTAGAAAATCATATTAGTTTAACAGTCTTGGGAAAATCGTGTAGTATTTTCAAAATTTAGCTACATTTGATAATACGGAAAAAGCCACGACCAGACCTTGGTGATAAGTCCAATAAGGCTGAATTCATGTTTTTGTTTTTTTTCGCTACTAATAATTAAAATAAGGCTATCTAAATTCTGAAACTTATTTGGCAGGTAATCAGAGTTACTCAACTAATTCTCTTTTCTGTTAAAATGCTCCGAACCTGAGCAGATGAATCAACTCATGCCAGAATGTCTACTTCTTACACTACGTACAAAAAAAAAAATTAAAAACAGTCCAGCTTGAATAACAAAAAAGTGAAGTAAAATTAAAAAAAAAAAGTTCTGGTAAACTCAAATGCGCTTCTTCAGTAATCATATTTTCTTTTTGAAATAAACAGTTTGATAAGATGGAGAAAAACACCCCCGAGGGTTCCATTGACCCTGAAAGAGGGCAGGAAATTTAAATAGAGAGAGCCTGTATAAGGCCGCAGACGCAGGGGTCCTCAACATACTACGAACTTCATCTAAAATTGTCGAAAAAAAAAAAAATTGGGAAAAGTGAGAAAGTGAAAACTGAGTTTGGGAATTTTTAAGGGTAAAAACACAGCCACGTGTAAGCTCATTGA
Organism: Elysia crispata; assembly: GCA_033675545.1. NCBI lineage: Eukaryota > Metazoa > Mollusca > Gastropoda > Plakobranchidae > Elysia > Elysia crispata. The sequence continues at coordinate 1,060,616 of JAWDGP010003216.1, read as the reverse complement.
CCTTCGAGGCGTAGGAGGGAGAGAGGGGGAGAGAATCCAATCTGTGGTAGTCGGCAGTGAAAGTGAAAGGATGATGGCCACGGTCCGTCAGGGATGTTAAGAGCCTGTTTTCAGCGCCATTGTCTGTGCGCGCGGGCATAATATGAATATGATTGTCCATAGCTGAAGAGGTTTCCTATAGACCGTGGGCCAGGTCTCGAGGGCCATCTTTCAGCTCGTGTTTACATTAATCTCCGAGACCCTTCACGGCCATGCTGGGGTCGGAGAGGTAGGACGAGCCTCTAGGTTCGGGTGGCTCATGGATCAGGGAGATCCAGATACGGCATGCTTCCTTACAACAGATAAAAAGCCGCGGGATCCACAATAGGAAGACAGTAGTTTTTCTCTTCCGTTGTGATCTGTCACAGAGGGAGGGACTCATCTTTGGGAGTTCAGCTCTGTGTGTGTATGTGTGTGTCAGAGAGAATAAATGTTGAAAAAGAAAAAGGTGAAGAGAGCAGGTCGCAGAACCCACTTTAAACTTTTTATTGCCATGGGCTGTGAGTGACGATTCAGAGAGCGCTTCAATCAGCGGCAGCTATCAAGTTGTACTCATCTCTCTCTCTCTCTCTCTCTCTCTCTCTCTCTCAATAAACATATATTTATATATGTATATATATTATATATATATATATATATATATATATATATATATATATACATACATTCATACATACATACATAAATAAAATATTATATATGAGCCCTATCTTTTGATTTGCCTTTTTTCTCACTCCATTCTCTTTGAATACCGTTTCTAGCTATCTTTGAATAAGCTTATCTTTCTCTCTCTTCCTATTTGGCTTTTACGTGTTCGTTAAATTTCTGCCGAAATTAATTACCTTAATCTCGATTGAAATTAAATCTTTTCACTAATAAAACCTTCCTGTAAAGCCCCCACATTGAGTCTCCAGTTTTTAAAACATTTTTCCATCTAATCTTTTTTCAAAACATGCTCTCACCACCATCCATTTATATCATCACTTTCAGTTTGTCATTGAGCTTAGCACCCGGTACCTCCCTCTCTGTCCGAACACATCACCGTTAATCATCATCATAACTCGCTTCAATGTTCACGTTTTCTTCAACTAGCCGCAGGGCAGTTATACTCAGAAGCTCCAACGAAAAGAGAAAATTTTCTCCTGAAATTTGGTCTCCGCCTTTCGTTTCGAACTGATAGAAGAATGCGGTATTAGCTGATGAAAAATTGAACCTTCTAGATTAGCATTGGTCTCCCACCCAATCTATGGCGCATGGATAAATTGGCATCATTAGAGATTGGCTTCATGAGGACAGTTTAAAAGCGTCAAGTATTATTTTTGAAAACTGTTGAAAAAGTCGTATCCAAAATGTCTAGTAATGTTGACCTCGTCTCTGTAACTAAAATCCTTTCCTGTGGCCAATACTTTGAATCTTCGCTATCTTTAATAAAGGAAGAGAAGACGTAGAGACTTAAGTGGAAGACGACAATGAAATTAAGATGACTTGTAGATGAAAGTCAAATACTAGTAAAAGTAGTACAAGAAGTAAAAGAATAGTAGGAGTTGAAGTAGTTACTGTCGAAGCAGTAATTGTAGTAGCAATATAGTAGTAATAATAGTATTATTATTATTATTATTATTATTATTATTATTATTATTATTATTATTATTATTATTATTATTATTATTATTATTATTATTATTATTATTATTATTATTATTATTATTATTGTTAGTAGTAGTAGTAGTAGTAGTAGTAGTAGTAGTAGTAGTAGTAGTAGTAGTAGTAGTAGTAGTAGTAGTAGTAGTAGTAGTAGTGGTAGTAGAAGTAATAATTATGATTAGTGGAAGCAGCAGCAGTAGCATAAGTAGTAGTAAAAGCAGAGGTGGTAGAAGCAGTATTAATCGTATTGGTAGCATTAGTTGTAGTGGTAATAGTAGAAGTAGTAGTAGCAGTAGTAGTAGTAGTAGTAGTAGTAGTAGTAGTAGTAGTAGTAGTAGTAGTAGTAGTAGTAGTAGTAGTAGTAGTAGTAGTAGTAGTAGTAGTAGTAGTAATGATAATAGTAGTAGCAGTGGTAGTAGTAGTAGTAGTAGTAGTAGTAGTAGTAGCAGTGGTAGTAGCAGTGGTAGTAGTAGTAGTAGTAGTAGTAGTAGTAGTAGTTGTAGTGGTAGTGGTAGTGGTAGTGGTAGTGGTAGTGGTAGTGGTAGTGGTAGTGGTAGTCGTAGTGGTAGTGGTAGTAGTAGTAGTAGTAGTAGTAGTAGTAGTAGTAGTAGTAGTAGTAGTAGTAGTAGTAGTAGTAGTAGTAGTAGTAGTAGTAGTAGTAGTAGTAGAATATTCTAGTTCAAAAGTGACAACTACAATTTAAAAGAGGCCTATCTTAGCTGAGAACACAGCATTGGCAAGAACAAAAAGCTAAAATAACTAACCCGACAACGGCAGAAGCAAGCGACAATAAACCTAGCAATAGAAGTTTGAAGAAGAAAATTATATTGCAGTAGCTAGTGCCCTTTTCAAAGATATTTGAATAGGACACAGAATGTAAACAGCTCTTAAATTACGGACGTTGAGCTGACCAATAAAAGTCACCCTGAAAATAAATTTCAATGAAAAGGATGCGCTGTCATTTAACAGAGAAGGCCGTTAGAATGTCCAGCGTTTATGGGATTTTTATGAAAGTCCTGGAGTAGAGCGACATTACCTAAAGCTAATGTACGAGTTATAGGTGTGATGGCTTCCGCCCATTCCAGTGTTTGAGGCCAGACATGTTGTTAAAGACTTCTCAACGATCTCCGCTTGAAGCTCACTCCAGCGAGAGCAATCTGGCCGAGATTTAATGCTCTCGATGAAAAAGCCTGACAGATGTGGCCTGTGAAGATGACAATACATTCAGGCCGTAGAGGAAATCAGTGAATGGCCTTGGCAATAGCGTGTTGTTGTTTCAGATACCCTTGTGTGAAAAATTTATCGACCGATGCAGGTTTACGGCTCAAACAAGTCGAACATGAGCCGGTTGGAGATTCAAAAAGAATTATTAATAAAAAGATTTAGTATCTGAGGGAAATAAATATTATCTATTGTCAGGGTCATTAACGTGCCACAAAAATACTGAGCAAGAAAATGGACTGGCTTGTATGAGCTTTTTTCTTCCCTATTTTCTGTTGCCTTCCAGTGAAGACTTTCATGAGAAGTCTTTTTTTTTCAATATCGTGCATTTGTAAATTTATTAAAAAAAAAAAAAATACTCCCCCCCCCAAAAAAAAAAAAAAAAAAAAAACAGAAAAAAAAAACTCACTCACATTTCTGTCTCTTACATCTTTATGTTGGGAGATAAATTTACAACAATCACATTGCAAATAACTCAATTAGGGTTATAAAATAACTGCTATGAAATAATAATAAACAGATAATTGATATAATTGTGTTTTTCGTGATAATGAACACAGCCCGACTGGCAAATAATTATTTGAAATTTGTTTTTCATTATGGTAGATAAGAATGATAAAAGAATCTCCTACCCTCAATCTATCTTTCATTCAGGATTATCGGATACTTTACACCTCCATACCCGACCTTTGCACCAAGTTTTCCTTTCCGTTTTCGGATGGCTGAATCCAAAAAAAAAAAAAAAAAACGACCACGCTGAGGCAAAAACAAGGAATCCAAATTGTGTTGGGGGCCAATATTTACAGAGACCTGCAGAGTCAGGCAAATAGAATAACAGAGGCCAAGAAGTGCTCAGTAGGAGGGAAGAGTATAACAGTGATAACAAGTCTTGGCCGCTTCTCCATCCACAGAAAGACAGTCTGAGGTAGAGGCAAATAATTGGATGGACCCAGAGAGGTGTTAGTGTAAACGGAAATTCAAGGCTCGTTCTACCATTCGCAGGTCTTTTGGCTATTCTGTGCCTAGCTGCTGGCAGTTTGTTCCCATGGCTAACGACTGAACAAGGAGACTGCGGTTCGCGAGGCCACGCGATGCTGTGGAAATGAAAAGTCTAGGATTACAGCACCTTAGACAAAAGGAGTGTCCTGACACGACATTAGCGGCCTGTCTCCGAGGGACGGCTGGACTTTTCAGTTCAGGCTAATTTTGACCACTGGGTTGTGTGGGCGAAAAACGAGCGCCATTTTTTACATTTTAGCTTGCGGTTTTCCCGGTCTGTCCACAAAATAGTAGCCTTCATGTAGGCACCAATTATCCATTCTGTTTAATATTTTGTTTGGCAAGATTCAGTTGTATTCCGATTTTTTAATTTGGAAAACTACTATTAATTTTAAATTGAGTTTCAATGAATGGTTGTAAACTTGTTTCCTCGAAGCAGAGTGGCAAAAATGTTACTTTCAACATAATGTTAGCATTGCGGAGGAATATTATACATGACGTTTTGATTCGTCTCAGGCTGATCTTCTGAACGGGGCATGCACAAAAACGTTTTGGGATGAGGGAGCCGAAAATAATTAAATATAAATGAAAAAAGACAGATAAAATACGTATGTTTTATCTAAAATAAAAAAGGGGGAGGCAGAAACAAAAATTGAAAGGAAATTAAGTGATTAAAAAAAATCTGAAAACCGTTCTAAAAATTTAACATTTTCCTATTTACTATTTGAACTCTTTTACTTATCTTTAATCCTCATAAGTTCCCTTTTTCAAAATGCTACTGATATTATTCTTTTCCTACTCTCTCCCTTTCTCTCTCTCTCTCTCTCTCTCTCTCTCTCTCTCTCTCTCTCTCTCTCTCTCTCTCTCTCTCTCTCTCTCTCTTCATCCGCTTTCATATTACATATATTTTTATCTTTTCACCCCCCTCTCTCTCTACATATATATATATATATATATATATGTACATTAAAATATATATCTTATATATATATATATATATATATATCTTTCATTCATTCTCTTCGTTTACACGCGACAAGAATGTTCGCGCATAATGCCGACAGTCAAAATCTTCCACATCATGACTGTGCAGCAGATGAGCTATCAGAGATAGTCCATCCGAGAAGCGCCGAGGCTGCCCAAAAACCTTGAGAGTCATTTATTACATTAGAATAAAATAATTTTACATACTCCAGATTATTTTGTCGAGCATATATTTTAACTAAATAACTATTTAAATAGATCAAATATATAGGTAGCAGATAGATAGATAGATAGATAGATAGATAGATAGATAGATAGATAGATAGATAGATAGATAGATAGATAGATAGATAGATAGATAGATAGATAGATAGATAGATAGATAGATAGATAGATAGATAGATTCATATTGAAAATGCCAATAATGATTTATATGGATGTGAGATAAGAGAGAAAGAGAGAAAATGGGAAAAAGAAAGAGAGAGACAAAAAGAAAAAGATAGAGAGCGAGCGAGCGAGCGAGAGATAGAGAGAGAGAAAGAGAGAGAGAGAGAGAGAGAGAGAGAGAGAGAGAGAGAGAGAGAGAGAGAGAGAGAGAGAGAGAGAGAGAGAGAGAAAAAGAGAGAGAGAGGGAGAGAGATAGAGAGGGAGAGGGAGGGCAGGGAGAAAGATAAAGAGAAAAAAGTGGCCATCTAGGAGCATTTTGAATTGAAAGAAGATAAACAAACA
>JAWDGP010003216.1:972500-1050000 GCA_033675545.1 Elysia crispata | reverse complement strand
TCCTGCTTTATACTGTTGTAGATAGAAACTATTACACCTATTACCTCTTCAGTAGTTGGAACTCCCCAGCTGCTTGTCAGGGTCAAAAGAATGATAAACAATAATTTGACATGACGCGCTATAAATGATCTACTAGACTAAGACAAATCGTTTATAGATAAATTTAGAAATCAGAGAAGCGCTAAAAATTTCTTCTGCTTCAGGAATCAAGGATGACTAAACTATGTTCATCACAGCCGATCTTTATGCAACATCATGTTCTCCAAACATTCTCTAAATTGATACAAATCCTTCTCACCCGACTGTGATAAATCACCATAACGTCATTGGTCTTTCTTTCACCTCCTATGAGCGAAAACGATTTCTTATAAAATAAATGCCGTCTTAGATTTATGTCAAAATTCTGTCTGAAAGGGTATATTTAAACAGCTTAAAAATCCAGTCAATGTGTTTTGATTTAAAAGTGCAATTTATATCATTCTTGAAAACCTTGTACCAATGAAAGAGTTCCAAGATGGAGAGACTCGGGCTTTTAAGACTCTAATATCTCTGGGCCGCCCACCTATTTGAGAACGGATCAAGTCTAGATCTGGCCTAATCGCCGTGTAAATAGCCGCTTCGCGGTAGCACAAATACTCATGTCTATCATTACCAACACTGTCACCTGAACAGGTGCGATGTTACCATCTTCCTTACACTCAATGTTTGTTTCTTTCAGCGAAAGTTTGCTCTCCTGGCATCCCCTGAAAATGGAGCGATAAATCCTGGGGTGTCAACTCGAACTAAATTAGTTTTCATTTGTAACCTTTTAGTCGTGATGCTACATAAAGCTTTCTCTTTGCGATTGATCTGTCAAGGAGATATACGACATTTCTCTCCAAATACTTTATAAGCCCATGTAATACTATTTCTGAAGAAAAAAAAAGAAAAAAGAACACAAAAAACCCAACCACCTCAGAAAACATTGGTAAAGGAAAAAAACCCAAATATTTAAAAAGCGCCTTGCACTGACAATAAAAAGATAGTGACAACACGGAAAAATTACATTGGAGAGTACAATAATCACTGCTGAGTTCTCCTTTAATATCAGTTATATGAACAGGTTTGCAAGACTTAGCGGCAATCAAAGGAAAGGAAGCTTGACCTAGTTTTATGAGGGACCAGTCTGTGATAAAGGACAATAAAGTCAGACTTTTCACACCTTGGGCTGTAGGAAAGAATCACAATGCTCATAACTTGCTGCTAGCCTCAAGACTAGAAGGGCTTTTTAATGTTGAAGAGCCAACTTAACGCCCTTTGCTCGAGTTGAGAAAATCTTTAAGCCTTTTCAGCTGATCCAGAAATTCCCTTTCACTAACCTCCAAGAACTATTATTTACTTCACACTGATTTGTTTCATTATTTAGACCATGAAGAAAAACAGATATGTTACCCTCAGTTTGTCCTCAAAAGAATTTTCATAATGATAGGTACTTTTCACTCTACCGTCCCTCAAGTAGTTTGTAACCGCATAATATTTTTGTCTAAAGTGGGTGAATTCAAAAGCTTTGACACCTGTAAATCACATAAAACAAGATTACTTTCAAACTTCTCATTTCAGAGGGAAAAACAAATTTAGAACGAGGTCTTCAGTTGAAACTCGCATACTTTACAATTTTGAAACCTTTTTTTTTTTGAGTAGTTAGACAATAGAATGAATAGAAATATATCATAAATTGATGTATATATAGATGCTAGTACAAACACCCAACTCAGCTTGGGTTTGGTGAGGGGAAAATAACAGTCAATGTATCGATCTATTTCTTCTGTCTCTTTGATGCTAACAATGCGGACGTCAATGGTTGAGTAGATACTGATAAAAGAGACCGAGCAAAGGAGCTATTGAAATACGTCTAGTATTATGCACATTGGCACTGACCAAAACAGACGAAGAAAAGTTGGACTCTTTCCATCGAAAGCAGCTGCGCAGGGTTCTGGGAGTTCAATACCCAACAAAAATTTCAAATAAGTCCCTCTACAAAAAATGTGAACAAACCCCAATTTCTTTGGAAGTGTTGCAAGCAAGGTGGAGGCTGTTCGGTCATGTACTTAGGCGAGAACCATCGATCCCTGCCAACAAAGCTATGGCATTCTATTTCCACGACAATGCCAAGCGAGCCAGGGGTAGGCCGATCACCACACTCCCAATGACTCTCAATAACGATCTCAAGATACTGCAAAATCGGAGCATCTCTCTCACATCACAAAAAGACCTGGAAACAATAAGAAAGATTGCAGAAAGAAGACAAGAATGGACTTCCTTCACCGCAGACATAAAGAAGGCTGCCGAAGCTGCGAGATCGGACGACACTCCTAGCGGATGGCCTTAATAAATAAATAATAAAAATTATGCTGGTATTTTATTTCACAACGCTTCATCTTCTTTTTCTTGTTGTTGTTGTTATTATTGTTATTATTAACGGAATGATAGCTATAATTCACATTTTCACAAGGCAAACAAAGAAAATTGATAATATACAAAAAAAAAAAAAAAAAAAAAAAAAAAAAATTCGCTGATAATAATCAAAACAATTTTCAAGAACGTAAATCGTTTTAAACCAATCCTAATCTCTAAAAATCTAGATTTGCATTCTCTATAGATAAAATTAATCTTCTAATCTAGACTGTCTAAAATTATTTTTTTAAGTTTCATTGTTACAATGAACACTGACTACTCTACAAAGAAGTAGAAATAGATTCCCATGTCTTAGTCTAAAGCAGATTAGTCTGGAATTTAAAATATAGATGTTCAAAGTAGATTCATTCTGTGAAAGCTAAGGAGATTTCCCAAGCAAGCAGGATAATTATATATTTGCATGAAATTTATGAATGAGTTTACTATACTCAATATGTATGATGAAATGAGTGACGGACCTCAAAAGTAATTCTATCTGTTAGAATTTGGTGTGTGTTTGTGTTTTGAGAAAGGGGAGGGATTAAATCGCGCTATTGTAGCTATTTCTGCTTTGTATTTTCTGAAGCCAAATCATTTAATATTTTCTGGTCCACATGTTTTTTTTTTTTTTTTCCCTAAAGATATATGCGGGTAGTTAGAAAGGCTGAGGAAGAAAAATGTTGCACAGTTATTTCAACAATAGAAAAAGATGTTTGGTATCAAAACACCAAAAGAGACAATTCAACAGAGGCTGAAGTAAACCAGGTTGAAAAAAGCAGACAAGCTGAGCAGGAGACAGAGATCATGTTCGTGAGGCGAGATAAATGCATTTTTAAGAAAAGACAAGTTTTATCGAGACCATGAGCATACTACAAATTTTCCGTCCGATCACTTCTTTATGCAAAATGCGAAAGGAGGCTAGAACATTCTATTCCCCAATCCTTCAGAGATGTTCTTACCCTATAGTATGCAGAATGAGCTTGTTTCAGTTGCGGCAACACCTCGCTGATGTAGGGACTGGGAGGTTTGGGTGATTCATCTCCTCCATTGCTTGCTGTTTACAAGTCTGGGAAGCTAAACACAATTTCACGAAGCAATCAGTGCCAAATAGCGCAGCCCAAATCCCAATGTTCTCGTCTACAACCCAAATCTTACAGATGATATTCTTATCCTAGACATCTGGGCGAGCTATGATCTTAACTTTATGGGTGAAGAATCAGTTAATATGGACATGCAAAAGTGGACATAATAATATTGAACTCATAATAATGGATTCAATTGCACATCTCGAGTAATGCCAAGTCTTGAGTGTGCGTCCTCGTCATTCGCTTCTTTTCTAATTTATCAAACAATAGAAAAGGACTTATTTCAAGTGTTAGTAAGGTTAGAAACAGATGAATAGAGATGGAGAGATAGAGAGAGAGAGAGAGAGAGAGAGAGAGAGAGAGAGAGAGAGAGAGAGAGAGAGAGAGAGAGAGAGAGAGAGAGAGAGAGAGAGAGAGAAAATGAGTGATTTAGTGTGTGTCAGAGAAAAAGAGAGAGAGAGAGAGAGAGAGAGAGAGAGAGAGAGAGAGAGAGAGAGAGAGAGAGAGAGAGAGAGAGAGAGGCGAAGATAAAGAGGTAAGCAATCAAGTCAGTCCAACGCAGAGGACAAACAGGTAATATAGAAAAAAAAGAGGAAGAAGAAGAAGAAGAAGAAGAAGAAGAAGAAGAAGAAGAAGAAGAAGAAGAAGAAGAAGAAGAAGAAGAAGAAGAAGAAGAAGAAGAAGAAGAAGAAGAAGAAGAAGAAGAAGAAGAAGAAGAAGAAGAAGAAGAAGAAGAAGAAGAAGAAGAAGAAGAAGAAGAAGAAGAAGAAGAAGAAGAAGAAGAAGAAGAAGAAGAAGAAGAAGAAGAAGAAGAAGAAGAAGAAGAAGAAGAAGAAGAAGAAGAAGAAGAAGAAGAAGAAGAAGAAGAAGAAGAAGAAGAAGAAGAAGAAGAAGAAGAAGAAGAAGAAGAAGAAGAAGAAGAAGAAGAAGAAGAAGAAGAAGAAGAAGAAGAAGAAGAAGAAGAAGAAGAAGAAGAAGAAGAAGAAGAAGAAGAAGAAGAAGAAGAAGAAGAAGAAGAAGAAGAAGAAGAAGAAGAAGAAGAAGAAGAAGAAGAAGAAGAAGAAGAAGAAGAAGAAGAAGAAGAAGAAGAAGAAGAAGAAGAAGAAGAAGAAGAAGAAGAAGAAGAAGAAGAAGAAGAAGAAGAAGAAGAAGAAGAAGAAGAAGAAGAAGAAGAAGAAGAAGAAGAAGAAGAAGAAGAAGAAGAAGAAGAAGAAGAAGAAGAAGAAGAAGAAGAAGAAGAAGAAGAAGAAGAAGAAGAAGAAGAAGAAGAAGAAGAAGAAGAAGAAGAAGAAGAAGAAGAAGAAGAAGAAGAAGAAGAAGAAGAAGAAGAAGAAGAAGAAGAAGAAGAAGAAGAAGAAGAAGAAGAAGAAGAAGAAGAAGAAGAAGAAGAAGAAGAAGAAGAAGAAGAAGAAGAAGAAGAAGAAGAAGAAGAAGAAGAAGAAGAAGAAGAAGAAGAAGAAGAAGAAGAAGAAGAAGAAGAAGAAGAAGAAGAAGAAGAAGAAGAAGAAGAAGAAGAAGAAGAAGAAGAAGAAGAAGAAGAAGAAGAAGAAGAAGAAGAAGAAGAAGAAGAAGAAGAAGAAGAAGAAGAAGAAGAAGAAGAAGAAGAAGAAGAAGAAGAAGAAGAAGAAGAAGAAGAAGAAGAAGAAGAAGAAGAAGAAGAAGAAGAAGAAGAAGAAGAAGAAGAAGAAGAAGAAGAAGAAGAAGAAGAAGAAGAAGAAGAAGAAGAAGAAGAAGAAGAAGAAGAAGAAGAAGAAGAAGAAGAAGAAGAAGAAGAAGAAGAAGAAGAAGAAGAAGAAGAAGAAGAAGAAGAAGAAGAAGAAGAAGAAAGTGATCTGGGACATTGGAATATGGAGATTTTGCAGATCTAAGAAACAGTGTGAGGTGTTTGGAATGTTATTTATATGTGTTAGAGCGCTCGGATATGAAGAAGTTTTAACATGTAGCGAAATGTTAAATAAGTCGGTATCGAAGTTCATGTGAGGTCAACATTTGCTTCGACCTATCCGCTGTTTGGTGTTTGTGCACACTGATGGGCCACTTGCTGTTCCTGAGATTTTCTGGCCTGCAGACCTGGAGCTTTCTGCAGCAGTCAATTTTATAGGTCAACTGATAAGACAGTCTTAAGGTGTCAAAATGGTTGAGGTAGGGACATCTTGGTGTCGCTCGGTCACGACAGAAATCATCAAAGAAACGTTATAATCATTACATTTATGCGACCAGCTGGTTTAACTGATGCGAAATAAAAATATAGCACGAAAAAATTTATAAGGCGTCTATGCAAGGTTGTATTATTATTATTATTATTATTATTATTATTATTATTATTATTATTATTATTATTATTATTATTATTATTATTATTATTATTATTATTATTATTATTATTATTATTTATTTATTTATTTATTTATTTTTTTTTTTAATTTGTGCTACTTTTCTTGATCATTTGTTGCCACCCTTGATCTTTATCATAGACATCGTTAGCAAAGAACAAGAGCAGTTCTTACACCTTTTTCGTATTCACTCTTTTCATCACGATAATTAACATAATTATGAGTACAGTCATAATGATAGGAAAGATCACCCCACTGACATGACTATTTATCATGATAAAAAGCGCTATCATTCGTCTCCTCTTCGTTTACTGATCACCACCTTTATCCCGATCATCGTCATTTGTCTGAAGCAATGCCGCTAATCTCACCACCTTTATCCCGATCATCGTTATTCGTCTGAACCAATGTCGCTAATCCCACCAACTTCATCAAGAGCATCACCAACACAATCACGCCAGTCCTAATCACTGATATAATTGCTTTTCCTATGATTCTTAGAATCACTATCACTAATTTGAAAACTTCATCACCGCCATCTTTCTTCTAATTCTTCTCGATAACTACCTCCTTTTGGCCTCCTCATTCTCATTGTCATCAAAACTGTTGTCAACGGCGACATTATCATTGTGTCTTCCCCTTTTTTCCGTCTTCTTGATCCTCATTCTAATCATCACCTTCATCCTCATCATCATCCTCCTCATCATCATAATTAACTTGCTTTCTCCTTCTCATTATGATTAAAACCAACAAGAAAAAAATAAGAGAAAACCACCACCACCACCAACAACAACAACATTAACAACAACAACAAAAATAATGACAAAAACAAAGACAAGACCAACATCAACGACGACGACAACAACAGCAAGAAACAACAACAACAACAACAACAACAACAACAACAACAACAACAACAACAACAACAACAACAACAACAACAATAACAGCAACAACAAAAATAATCACAATAACAAAAAACAATACCAACATCAACGACGGCAACAACAATAACAGCAACAACAAAAATAATGACAAAAACAAAAACAATACCAACATGAACGACGACAACAATATCAATAACAGTACTTAATCAACATCTTCATCCTTTTTAAAAGTTTTTCCTCAAACTAGGCCGTCATAGTTCATGTCTAAAAATAAAATAAAATTTCATAATTTGATACACAAGATTGTCATATACTGAAGGCACAAATAAAAACAGTTTTATCTTCGAAAAGTTTAATGTAAGATTTTTATTTACAATTTTTAAAAATACATTTTATGTTAAGGCCAAATTTATAAAACTATTAATGTAAAATATGTGAACAGACAAGTAAAAGCCTGGAACCTTAAAAAAGTTACGATTTTTTCCATAATGCATAGCCATTTCATAACATATTCCATGTATATAGACTTGCATAGGATTTTTGATCGAGAATGATAACAAAATTTTATCAGGCATAGAGATAAAAAATTTAGCGTTTGCATGAACAAAACAGCTTTGGAAGACATTTATGCAATAAGTATCTTGATTTAAGTAACATTATTTAGAAATCACATTGTCAAAAAAGATGCTTCCCTTTCAGAGCGAGAGAGAGAGAGAGAGAGAGAGAGAGAGAGAGAGAGAGAGAGAGAGAGAGAGAGAGAGAGAGAGAGAGAGAGAGAGAGAGAGAGAGAGAGAGAGATAAGATCATCTTCTGATATTTTGTTAAGTACACTTTTAGTTAAAAAACAAGAAAAGGTATAAAGAGCAACAATTTCGATTTGATCTGTTCGTTTTGAAAGAATATAATCGTGTGAAAAGCATATCGACATAATTGTGAGGATCACATAAAATGTATTTATAACAGGTGAAAACTAATGATCGATTTTAGCCTTTTGCCAACAATAAACTCCAGCTTTCGAGTTTTGTTCGATTTCAATCTCAGAACTCCATTGCTTACAATGATTTAAAGTAAAATATTAAAAGTAGGAAAAAAACCAACTTTGCATGTACCGATTTCATTCAAAACAATGGAGTGGGTCAATTTTTCTTCATTATAAAACTAGAAAGTTTGTAATAGAGGGATACAAAAGAGAACATTCTAGGTTATAAATGTATTCAAATTTAATTGTTTTAAGCACAGAATTTGTGCCTTTCACAATTCATAAATTAAAATGATTTACATTCAATCTCAAAATATTTTTTGCATAAAGAGTAACATTGGAATGTACACAGCCACCGTGCTTTCTCATATTTTTTTCTCCATTGTCCACGGTGCCACACCTCAAGAGAGAAAATATCTTAAGTATAAAATAGAAAAATTGATTTAAAAAAAAAAAAAAAAAGAAGACCAAAACGGCCTGGAATGTTACAACATCAATATTATAAAGAGATAAATGCACAATGGTATCATGAAGTTCAGGCCAAGCGAGAGCCAATTTTGAAGCAGACAAAAAGTTTGTAGACAAGGCAATGTTGAAGAAAGTAAAATAGAAGAGTATAAACAATAAAAGTGCATAATTACGAAATGTACAGATTTTTAACAAGTGTTTGGAATGAATCGTGGGAAAAATAAAAAAAGGAAAGGACAACTAATGCGTAAACCAGTTGATCCCTCTTAATGTCCAAAGAATATACATGTAAGTAACTTAATTTCCTGTTCCTACTTCAACATTCAGCGTTACCATTTACATCGATTATTACTTTCACAGCCCCACATGCAAACTGAACAAAGTTAACTATAAATGCTGCACTGGAGAGAAACTCCTTTTCCTATTAAAGACATTCGTTTTACATCTTATTGAAGGCCGCCGTGGTAATTTCATTCTTAATACTCCAACAGTTGAACACATTTAGGTGGTGAAAGATTCATGAAACAACGTTAAGCAACAAATGAACAACAATGGTAAATAATCGTAATATAAATGCGTGCATACGAAAACAAATAAGAAATGCCAATTGAAAATTTTGAGCTCTTAAACAAAGTGATCTCAATATTTTTGTATTGTGTAGACGAATCAGACGTTTTCTTTCATGCATTTGAAGAACAAAGATGTAACTAATTCCATAACAGATTAATACTGTGTTTCCAAAAGTACCAAGATGAGGAAATAATACATTCTATCGGTGGCTCACTTTTGAAGAAAAACATGAGCCGTATTAAGCAGGTTACTCAGAAACTACACCCTGTTAAGCCATACTGTTTAGGATACAAACACAAAAATTGAGCTTCCTAAAAAAAATTGCAATTCAAATTTAAATGAACACAATGGTAGTGAGACTAGATTCTAAACATTAAAAGTAAAAGCCAGTACGAAAAATATCATGGGACCACTCTAGTTTTAAAACTTAGCATAACGGTCCGCACCCCTTAATTTTATTATTTATTTTGGACTCAGTAGTGTAAAACGTAATAAAAATTAAACCTCAAATCTTTCCGATGACAAAAAGATACCCAAACAAATTTGTAGACGGACTTTGTTCTGAGCATTGGTGTGGGGCAGCCACCTCAGTGGCATAAAGTCCAATTCTGTTTTGACGTTTGAGACAGACAAGCCTCCCAAGCTCTCAAAACTAAAAGCTGTCTGGTGTTATAACACACACACACACACACTCTCTCTCTCTCTCTCTCTCTCTCTCTCTCTCTCTCTCTCTCTCTCTCTCTCTCTCTCTCTCTCTCTTTTCTTCTTCTTCTTCTTTTTCTTCTTCTAACTCTCGCTCTCACTTACTTTTCTTTTTTTTTATTATTATCCGAACATAATACAACTGATAGTATTCTCATGCACCAGATGTATCATTTAAGAAAAATACAAACCATTCGAAAAAGGAAACCGACTCGTTTGTTACAAAATTAATATGGACTCTCGTTTGTTACAAAATTAATATGGACTCTCGTTTGTTACAAAATTAATATGGACTAAGTCAATTTAAATTCTACTTAAAAAAGCATGTCAAACAAGCAATGCAGAAATATATCTTCTTTTTTCCTTAAGAAGCAATCTTGGGAGCATTATCAATGCGCACGCGAATGAAAAGCCCTAGAGATTGTAGCAACAAAAACTTGAAGATAAGCAGACCTTAAGATTGCTTCAGTATTTCCCTATAGAAAAAAAAAACCTAGCAAGCGCGTGCACTTTGACCATTATACATGAGATAAGGCGTTATCTTCAGATAAATAACAATATAAAATAACAATAGCTTCACTAATTTTGAAGCTTTTTTCAAGACGTCCTAAAAATGTGTAAAATCCACGGATAAATGGATTTTTTTCTTTAATTTTTTTTTTTTTTTTTTGCTGCTTGCCTGATTTTAATACGGTACATTCTGCCATAAGTCTTCGGCCTCTACGTTATAATGAATTCTGTAAGAACCGAGTTTAACCAAACATCCAGGATGATTTACTTCTCAGCTGTGGGCGATTTTTGTATGTAGTGAATGTAACCCTTTAGAGATGTGAGACAGACCTTGGAGACAAACAAAAGCGTCCAATGAATATAGAGAGATAGGGAAGAGATTTGTGCAGGGCCCCATCTGCAAGGGCCCCATGTGTTCCCAGTGGCCGCGTTTTGTCCCTATGTTCGTGGGACTCTATCAAATTGTCACAGCAACACCGCCCTCCTTATCCACATTAGACCATCAAAAACTCGACAACTGTCTTCCTCTCTCATTAATAAAGGAAAAATAGTGCTTTAAGGGATCTAATCTCAGTACTTTGCGTCAATATGTACATTCCGATACATGATAAAATTGTTTTCATCTTGCCTTGCATGCCCAGTCCGTCACCCCTTTAACCCTTTCCAAAATTAAAAAAAAAAAACCAAAAACCCTTTATTGAGTTGATAAACAGCTCGAGTGTTTAGTGTTTTGCTGCAATTGGTAGCTTGGATGGATCCAGCCTGACATTCTGAAGTGCCCTGTTCAACTGATACAGCTAGTTTCCTCTCAAGGCACAATGCTCAAAGAGATCTTTGTTAAGACTGCTCCTCCTACGCCTTCAAAAAACTCCAGTCCTCTGATTGTATGAATTCTTTCATATCCCCAAAATGTTAACTGCGGTCCAGCTGTGCCTAAAAACGGCGTATTTCCCAGTCTTGGAATCGTAAATATACTGCTACAGTGATTAACTTCCAAAATGATGCTTTGAATGGGGCTAGCTGGGTAACCTTAAGTCGGACACAAGCAGAAGACTGCAGTGACGGAGCAAGCATACAAGGGAAGCAATGCTAGAGTGTCTCTCTGAAGAAGTGTGGTAAAATCTTTTGTTGCCAATATTATTGTAACACACGAGTCAAAATAGTGATGCGAGTTTCAACAGTTGTCCAGGCAAGGTCAAAAGTTCGAAGCGAACAAATTTAGCGTCTAAGCTTGTCTTGATTCTTGCCTCTCTCTCCCACGACACAAAGCTCCCATAGAGTGATTTTAGAGGGACAGAAATCCGCATAACAGTAACCACTCTGTGGGTTTTGGTCTACAACCGGTGAATATCATTAAACTTGCTGAAAAGCATCTTTGTGTTGTGCACAACGTGAGTTCAGTCTCAGTTCGCATTGTCCGGACCAAATTCAACTGCTGGGCTTTGTATTTTTGGATAATATGGATATTGTGGATATATTTAGGCAAGCAAAAAGTTTCTCAAAAAATTCCACGATAAAATAGATTTTGAGAACTGACGGTGACATTTTTGAAGATTGTTCCAATTTTTTTTCTACATATAGGCCATTCTTAAACCCTAGGTTTTACTATATATTGACAAAATTGTTTGTTCATCTGCATTTTTGTTACCTTTACTAGTTAAAATTAAACTAAGATGAAAAATAAGCTTATAAGATCATTTTTGGCTAAAAACATAAGGTTTATGTGAAAACGTGTCACAATTCTTTAAATCAAAGTATACTAAATAATATAAATTGTGAATACTTTTGCTTTGGAAGTCACATTGTCAGTCTAAATAGGCAGATCTTAAGTCTCCTATAACTGGCAATGTCACGAGTGTTCGCATGTAGTTGAGACGAACAACTTCCATAGCGATTCAAACGAATGAGATATGAAAAATATTTAGAAGTGATGAAGTCAATCTTTAATCAACCTGCATTGCCACAGTGAGCCTCTTCAATAATTCATGCCCGTAAAAAAAACGAAGTAAGAACAGGAACAAGAAAGCGCTACAAACTCGAGGTCTAGCTTGGAACAATTGCCCCTGAGCCTGTGGTCTGTTACAGAAGTTGAGGCTCATGGGAATCGAGACTTTTTATGAGGCAAGCCATCTGTCGCGATTGTGGCTGTCCAGTGGTACAGCTGACAACGAAACCGTGGCCAAAGCTTGATGGAGCGGAAAACCGTCATGGCTTGTTGAAGAGTGCGGCAAAAGATATAAAGAAGGAAACACGAAGCCCTGATACATTTTGCATCATGGTGAAAAGGCGATTCAAAGAATTGTGACTTCTCGAGACATCAATGTTAAGACTTTAATGCATAATGCAGAGCTAGAGAGTTGGCAGGGGAACAGAGGGACGACTTTAGTGGAATTATTCAAGCATAGCAGAGCGCTTTATAAATAGACTTGGAATAGGAGCTAAAGCATTGCAAGAGTACTGAATTCAAGCGTGTAGCGAGTGTAACTGGGCTTTTTTTAAAAGTACTTTTGCAAATCACGTAATTGGGTCTATCCTCTAAAATGGATCCATCCTTTATTAATGTGGCTTGTCTATGTTTCATTCATTCCCAAATCAAAGAGATTTCGGTAGTGGGTGGTGGCTGCCGTATTTTATTTACCCCGGAAGGATTAGTTCTTTTTACGAACATTTATATAATATTGATAAACATCAAAGGCAGACTGTGCCTATGGTAAGCATTGTAGACATCTTATGGACTCCTACACTTTCTATTTTTTTAAATTCTCTGTGTTCACTAAAAAAAATCTGCATTCTTCTGCGCATGTAAAGCCACAGCCCTCTTCACCTCCTCTTCCTCCTAGATCCATGCCCTCCCTAATTTTCCAGTCAGTCAACTCCAGATATCTGTGAACAAATCCGGCTATGATCCCCCAGGCTGCCATCTGTTGCATTCTGGGATTAGGTCGCGCGGGATAAGCTGCCGCCGCGATATTTAATAACTGCCAGTAAAATGCTGGATCATACTCCACTGATCCTCTCTCGTTTTCTTTACCTATCCTTCACCCTCACCTCTTCTACGTTTAGTTCTTCCTTCCTCCTCAACTCGTATCCTTGTTTCGAAAATATTTATTACAGCACCCAACTTAGTCAACAGTGCAGTCTTTTTCTCTCTTAATTTCCTTCTCTATTTCGAAATTAAAATTCCTTGATATCCCATAGTAAAAAGCTAAACCCAAGTCTTTTAAAAGATGTTATTGTGGTGGAAAAATGCTCCGTTTAGAGCACCTGCGACAAATCTTTACACCCGCAACATGTGTTTTTGTAAGGCACGCTCTGCAAAAATGGTTAAAAACGCGCTAAAGCAAAACAGGTTTCAGAAAGAAATGTGTTGATAGAAGGGATAGAAGCTGCATGAAAAAAGAAAATGCGCGCGTGTGCTTAAGTGCGAATCAATATTTTCCCAAGGCAACGGAATAATGCAGTGAGGTGCATGAGGAAGAGAGTTTTATGGAAGCTTGGTAACGCAATCAGCAAAAAAAGGTTATTTTTAACTCCATGCATGACACTCTTTCTCTCTACCTCACTGGATCCCTCTCTAAATCTATCTATTTATTTTTATCCGTTTTTCGTTTTTACCTTTTTTTTTTGTTTGATTCTGCTGTTTTTTTCCCCCTTTTTTACCGCAGATATAAAGATTTGAGTGAAGATAATCCTATCTTGAAATTCCTTTATTTTTTTTTCCTTTCAACATTACGGTGACAGTGTTTTATGTACCATGTTCTTTGTTTTGCTTCTAACATTTTCTTTCTTTTCCCTCAACTGTTATAAGGTAACCGAAAAACATTAAAAAAAAAAAAAAGAAAATAACGGATAATTTCTAGGACACCTCAGACCGCAGGTGCTATCCGGTGCTCTTTGCGTCATTATTTTGACTGTCTCGGTATTTTCCTTGTTTTGCTGCCCGCATGTTCCCCACGGTAGCAGAACAACCTGTGAGAAAAACGCCTTTCGTCTCCAAGCTGTTGCAGCACCCCGATCATCCAGGAACACATCTGTTGCATAAGGGTGGAATTTTTAATTCAAAGTTTACGAGCCCGAATCTTAAAGGTATTTTCACCGGTTTCTCTCTGTACTTCTCTGACTACCTGTCTGTATGTCTGTCTGTTTATCTATATTTCTGTCTCTTTATCTCATTATATCTCTTCCTATCCCTTCTCCCAATCTTTTTGCCCGATCCATCTCATTCATCTCTTCTCTCATATTTTTTGACTAATAAATTCTCTATCTATATTTTAGATCTATCTATCTCCTATAACCATAATTATGGGTTAGATCGTTCTCATGATTTCAATTTATGTAGCATATCATAAGGCTGAAATCAACAGAAACCACTGTAAAATAGAGTCTGAAAAATGGAACGGAATATCTTAGATTAAAAAAATCCAAGAAGCATATAATTATATAAATATAGACATAGATTTCATAGCAGTGTGAGTGCAAAAAATTGATATACTGTACAGAGCAAAGAGGATAAATTAACAGGCACCTGCGAAATGAGGAACATTTTTTTCCCACGGAGGACAGGTTTTATCTTACAATTTCCGTGGAACTTTAAGACTATAAAATAATGCCTGACTGCTTTCATGTAAATGAATTTTTAACAGTTTGTATTTCTAGTATTTGGAGGACAAAAATATTATAACTTTCATATTTTAGATAGGTGGCACGTCATACACTTATATAGATATCTTTCGGTAAAATATTTTTGTTATACATAGATACATGTAATTATTTCTGCATCAACATTATAATATTCTTGTTACCTGTTAAAAATTAACCAAATTTGATGAGTTCAGTGTAAAATGTTCTAGCAACACACATATTTAAAGTAAAATTAATAAAATATCTAATTTGAAAACTTTTCATCGATACAATGTCATGTAGAAAAACACAAAATTGTGTTAGATATTGTATAAATAGCATCTTTCTGGTGACTGGCATATTTATGTGGCTTGTTACTTAGATAGCCCCTACAGTCTTTTCCAATTATAGTTTGTTCAATTTTATAATGTAATAAATCAACTAAAAATCCAACAAAATTAAAAAAAAAATACTACAACGACAAAACAAAACAAGAAGACCTGGAATTTGATAACGATTGCCTCTCCAAACCCGTGCCTTTCTCGGGCTTAAAGGCCTCCGAGGAGAGTGGGTGACTCAGCCTCGGGATGGCAGCGCTCTCTCTCTCTCTCTCTCTCTCTCTCTCTCTCTCTCTCTCTCTCTCTCTCTCTCTCTCTCTCTCTCTCTCTCTCTCTCGATTCAGCTAGAATGGTACTTGGACTTGTCACCTGGATAAGGAAGGCAGGTATCAGTTCCCAGGTCAGTGGCTATAAGCCATGGTCATCTGCTGGCTGTGGCCAATATCTGAAACGGGACAGAGGAAAATTTGCCTTGATAAAAATAACTCATTTAGAATATAATGACAATAATATTGTTATAATGAGATTTATAATATTGAGTATGTATGTATGTATGTATGACGAAAAATTAAACTGCCGCGTACAGCAATTTCAACATACTTATTGATTACACCTTTTTCCCTTTTGCATTTTAATTTTGAGCTTTTAATTGTAAATTAATCGATCTTTAACGATAGCTCATGAATCTACGACTCCTATGACTTTCGAAGTATGTATGTAACTTTGTCTCTGTTTGCCTGTAAATTAATTTTTTTTTTCTTTTTGTCTGACTGTCTCTTTCTCTCTGTCTCCTGTTTCTTGCTCCTGGAGTTTCCAATGCAGTTATCTACCGAAGAACACCGGAGAGAGAAGAACAAAGAACGCCGTCAACCTCGCTATGCTAGCTACTCTCATTTATCCGTGATACTCTTGTCGATCTGAGACTAATATTGACCTATTGACCCCTATGCACACACGCTGACACAACAGTGGCAACAGAGGCTCGTCAGTTCCTGGCACCGCGACGGCCAGCACTCTCTTCCAAAAGCGCGTACATGTGTACACAATGATCATTCTTCACTGTAATTATCTGACACGCCATGCCGATGGTTTACTTTACTTATTCCGGAAACTATACTTGTCTTCAACGCCTTACGCACGCGCACGTATCGTCGTTCGCTGGAGATTAAGCAGTTGTCAGTTCGCATGCCACATATGTTTTCTCTTTGACTCTTGTACGACTTCTGTAACGACAAATGTGCAAATAGGCTCGTGCCAATATGGTTCTTGATTATCCTTGACTATTGTCTCCGGGCTCGCTATGGTGTTTGGTGAGTTTCACCCCGGTGCTAAGCGTGTGTCAATTTCGCCGGAAATACCAATCCAGAAGGAGTCGATACTTGTTGCCAAAATGTTTAAGTAAGAGAAGAGTAGGATTTGCACAAGCGCTATTAACTTCTTTGACTATTCTTAGGTTTTGATTGCCCAGTAAGAGGTCACGCGAGCCTAAGATTTTTTTTTCAGAGATAAATATAACATTAGAGTTGAAACTTGACATCTGAAAGAAGGTTAAGGAGAGAACAATTAGATAGAGTAAAAAAAAAAAGGAGAGAAGAAGGACGGAAGGGGGCGAAGGGAAGTGGACATATGTGGAGTAAGGGTAATAAAAGGAGGGGGTACTGAAAAGCAAAATGAGGGAGAGAGAGAGAGAGAGAGAGAGAGAGAGAGAGAGAGAGAGAGAGAGAGAGAGAGAGAGAGAGAGAGAGAGAGAGAGAGAGAGAGAGAGAGAGAGAGAGAGAGAGAGAGAGAATTAGTAGGAAAAAGTGTGAGTGGTCACGTATACTTGAGATTCTGCGTCCATGCGACAATCTAGAGAAGTAAGAATGACATCAAAGTGAGGGGGAGATATTCAAAGTGAAAGGCGGTGCCCCGCAATATCCGGTGCATATTGCTACAAAAGAACAAAAATGATTCCGGGCGTCTAGGGGAGATTACTCAGATTAGCAGCACCCCATATAAGTCTTTGAGAAAGCGGTTTGAGCAGCATTGAATAAACACAGAGGAACTTCAATGGCAATCGAAAGAGTCGGAACCCCTTGTTTGTGAAGCATGTGTGGATATTGGGCCTTATGCCGTGTCATATGGAGAGAGATTGAACGGTTTTGTGTAGGACGCTAGACAGAGGGTAGACGCCGCCTGAAGTAGCCATCGGCAGGCTTCGAGAGTCCTGGAGCCGGCCGTCTCTAGTGGAAGTTAGTGTACATTGGTGCCAACTAGATTTTGATACCTGGTGAAGGTAGATTTTATGCTTTTTTCTTCTCTTTCTTGGAAAATGTTCTTTTTTATTCTCTGTTTATGACTCATCGTTAAATGCCGTCATGTTATTGCAAAAAACATGAACAAGATCAACAAAAATATTACTACTACTACTACTACTACTACTACTACTACTACTACTACTACTACTACTACTACTACTACTACTACTACTACTACTACTACTACTACTACTACTACTACTACTACTACTACTACTACTACTACTACTACTACTACTACTACTTCTACTACCAGTTATAAATTACGTCAATAACGGAAACATCATAGCTTTCAAACATCAGTAGTAATTGACACAAACAATTACAACACCTACATGTAAATTGTGAACCCATGTTTTATCCTCCTTTTATATTAAGGGAAAAAAGAGCAACTCGCTGGGAGTTTTCCTATAGATCATTGAGACAAAGTTACAAGTGATGTGGACCCCAATGTACCCGAATCAATTGTATCAATTGTGTTATCCCTGCTGGAGCCTTCAGAAATCTCCTCAGTATTATATTATGTCGCTCAACCCCTTTACCCCTCCCCTTCCCCCTCCCCTCCTTCTCTTGACTTACTCCAACCAACCGGGCGAGAAAAAAGGTATTATTCGGCTGCGAGCTTTCCAATACCAGCCCATTTTCACTCACACACTGATAGACACACCTTTTAAACCAATGCACTCTTGAGAGTTTATACCAATATTATGCATCAACAAATATTACCTTAACTCCCTCACCCCTAGCACCTTTCATGCTTTGTCCTATACCGTAAATATTTCCCCTCTTTTTTTTTTTCATTGTTAAACCTGGCCCAGCCTGAAAGGGTGCGACCTTCCAAAATCCATAAAGCTTTTAAACAAGGCTCTTAAAGATCTTCCACGCCCGTGGCACGCGTGCTTACTTTTTTGTGTGCCAAAAAATCTACTTTATATAAAATTTAAGAAGACGAATTATGGCTTTCATATAATGTTCTATTATGTAAAAAAGTGAGATTCTATGTTATATCTTTGGCGGATATTGTAATTTTTTAAAATAAAAATGAAATAAAATATATAAATTAGAAAAGATCACTTCCTCTTTATCCCAAATACACATACGCACTCTCTAAAATAATCCTTATAGATGCTAATATAACATTTTTTAAAGAGTTACTTAGTCGTTGGGGGGAAACGAAAAAAAAAAAAAAACCAAACCAACCAAAACACGTCAAAGAAGTCAAAGTTTCGATGATTTTCTGCAAAGAATAACACAGGATGATAAATGGAGAAAACAGGTATTGCAAGAATCTCAGGTAATTTGTATTGAATTTTCTATTTCAAAGAATATTACGGCAATCACCAATTTCTGCCAAAAATTATATAATGTATAATTATATCAACGAATTACTTCTTTTCCTTTTGATTTTACTTTACATTTAACATCACTTCCAAATTGCTTCCCTTGGATTACAGAAAACTGTGCCTCTATCTTCATTATTCTCTCTCTCTCTCTCTCTCTCTCTCTCTCTCTCTCTCTCTCTCTCTCTCTCTCTCTGTGCTCAACCTCGCTCCATTCTTTTCTTTCCAAAAAACAAAAAGAAGAAAAAAGTCCCCCCAAACCTCAAAGGCCAGTTAATGCTATGAGATGCAGATGGGGCCAGTTGTAGCGGGCGCGAGATTGTGGCTAGTGTTATTCCAACTCAAATCACCATAAATCCACAACAAATGCTCTTAAGGAGGCATACCTGGAACAACAAATGCCTTTGTTCGGTGTACAGTTCTCATGAAAATTCCTTGAAAAAACCTTTTATGTTTTTCTTTCTTTAAAAAAAAAAACGTTTAAAAAAAATGTAGTAGCAATGTTCCACCCGAAACATCTCCACTAAATGGAAATAATTATGTAAATGTTGTAGAGGGAGCGCGTGCTCGACCTGTTCACCGATTCACGGAGTCGCACAATGTATTCAGGTCTACCATATTTTTCATCCGCCTGCTGGTAAATAAGAAGCCTAGATTTGCATGAGAGCCGCTTTCTTTACACAGCTCTTTTGGACCATCTTTCCTATCTTTGTTTACTTTACGGAAATTCATAACAACCTGCCGAGGCAAGAGAATACCGTTGCAAATGCTATTTGCTTTGTGCATTTCTTGGTCGCAAAATATGGATTTTTGAATGAAAAAGCCAATTGGATGGAATAGTACTCTAAGTTGCGGTGAAATAAGTTCAATCAAATCGAAACTACGGACGGTCTCCTACTTTGAGTCTCATCCAAACTGTTAGCCTTCAACAAAGACACATCATGATCAATTTGGATAAATGATTAAATTGGCTGAATAATCAAAGTGAGAGAGAGAGAAAGAGGGAGAGAGGCAGATAGATAGATAGATAGGTAGATAGATAGATAGATAGATAGATAGATAGAGAGATAGGAGAGAGAGAGAGAGAGCGAGAGAGATAGAGATAAAGAGAGAGTGAGTGAGAGAGATAAAGATAAAGATAGATAGATAGATAGATAAATAGAGAGAGAGAGGGAGAGAGAGAGAGAGAGAGAGAGAGAGAGAGAGAGAGAGAGAGAGAGAGAGAGAGAGAGAGAGAGAGAGAGAGAGAGAGAGAAATTGCAAAAACATCTAATCTAATTATTCAATTTAATACGCCTTTCAAGTTAGTGTCCGCTAAACAGAGGAAAAAAATGGGACTATGTACCTCAGACATTAACTTCAGGATCCTCTTTCAATCATCCGTCTATCCGTATAAAATTTACTCTCCCTGCTCTCTGTCTTCTCTCCATCTTTTTTCCCCCTCACTTTCCTTTCTTCGTTTATGTATTTGCTTTTCAGTTGTATTTGACGGGAGTTGAATGAGTCTGCTTTTATTTCAGATCTGGTAAACGAAACAGCACACTTCTAGAAAGGTTGATATACCAGTTTGTTCCCAGGCTACTGGGCTTGTTAGCCAGGCACCCCGAGTGTGCGGCCCTGAGAGACCGACAGGTGGACAGGCAGCAGAACAGGCCAGGCTTGGGTTCTGTTTAACCAAGTTCATAATACATGTAGTATAGTCAAACGAGGATGGGCCGCGCAGAATCTGAAGAGAAGTTTTTTGGACTTAAAATACGATGATGGGGTAAATTAAAAAAAAAAAAAAAAGAAAGCAGGGGAGGGGGTGGGGGGAGGAAGAGTAAGGTAGAAGAGGAAAGTGAGAAATGGGAAAAGCAGAAGAGGTAAAAGAGTAGATTAAAAAGAAGAGGCAAGATCTGGAGAGAGAATGAGGCCGACGGTCTGAAGTAGGAGTTCGGAGATGTAAACGATTGAACGCTAGGAGCTGCAGGAAAAGCTGTGCAATATGCGCTCTATATTCTGTTCCTTAGTCTGCGCACATGAAAACAGTCAAAACCTGAAAAACCCATGCAACAAGAAAAGAATTTTTTTTCTAAAGTAAATCTTATCCTTACACAGAACACAGACTTGATTATATTGAAACTTGCCACATTTACATCCCTAAACATAACTAAAAACACTTTACTAATCGCCACACTAAGAATTCCTCCCAACGTCTACAATTCATCATTCTGTGCTCTCTAACCTCGTATCTTTTCAGCAAGGAGTGGCAGGACTCAGCCCGCGTAGAGCTAGAGGAGGGCCCAAGAAAGTTTTTCAGGGTAAAACCAGTTGCATGCCTTTCAAATAATTTTCATTGACAACACCATTCATCTCTTTGGACGAAACGGGCATATACATTTATTTAAACGGTAACCATAAAAGGCAAATCTGGGCATTTGTGAAAAAAAAAAAAATTTAGTAAGGCCTAGCAGATTTGGAACTTCAGCTCCTCCCCTTGTGCTGCTGCGGCATAATGCAAATCAGCCCGCTCGTTCGTGTTTATAAACCATTCGTGATAACTGTAGGTAGCATCGGAGAATTTTTCCCCTAGCCTCATTGCATAAAAAAGTAACAAATCAAAATGCATAAATGCAAAAAAAAAAAAAAAATCCAACCGCCCAGCGAGCCGTGACTGGTTTCTTTTATCCATGTATGAAATTAAAGCTCCTTCGTTTTGGTCCGATGCATAATAAATATATACATTTTTCAATCCACATTTATACATTTTTTTTTTTAATTCTCGTTTAATAGAATCGCCCGAGCAAATCGCAGACGTGGCGCGCACACAACTTGTCCTGGCTTCTGATTGGTGGAGTGATGTCGCGTGCCAATTCAGGCTTGCAGCAAGTCGTTCAGAATGAGGCTTGCTAGGAGAGCACGCAACACTTACCACCAACACTTTATTAGAGTGGTCATGATGTCAAAAGGATCTTAGAGATTTAATATCAATTGTGAAACTTCGTTAATAGATTAAGGAGCAGCGTATTAATCATGGCACACTTACTTTTATAAAGACGATCAAAAGAAGACGTAGAAAATAATAAACGATATTTAGAAAGAGATAGAAGTTATACTGAAAGAAAAATCTCAACCCTGTTTTTACTTCGAATATCAAAAACACGTGTAAAGATAACAATAACAAAGAGTGCCAAAGAGTGATTTTGGCATTTTAAGATAAAAGACGTATCTTTTCGTTGGAATAAATCACTGTTAAGAAACGAACTTCTTCAGAGTTGCACTTAACATGTTCTCAATATTGTGAAATAAACTACATAAATAATTATACTCATATATCTAACCCAACAATACGTCGCAAGAGACACAGCGTGCCATGTGCCGTTGCACATACATCGGGATTGAACATAATTATTCTTGTCGTGAAGTGCGAAGTATAAATTTCTTTTCCTGACGCACAAAGGCCTATTTATAAAAGCCTGGGTTTGACTGGCATAAATGGGATTTAAAAAAATAAGAAAGCTATCAATGTCATTGTAAAGTGAGGACAAATTGGCTGACACGTCAATGTTGAAGGCCAATATAGGCAAACTGGAGGGCAAAAAGAAATCTTTGTATCGTTTTTGAAGCAGAAATGGGTTTTATTACAAAGAAGAGATCCCCATAACTTTGACGTGGCTTGGAATATGAAGCGTTAATAGTCTGACAAGGAGAAGGTTGAACATTAGCAGAACATCAATGTCGGGAGAAAGAGGTAAAAACTCACCAAACCATTCGCTATATTAACAATAGATTTAGATATAAGAATACGAGATTATACGTATACATTAAGAATACACTTTACTGCACTGATAGAAATATGTTTTAATTTTGAAGATTTTCTGCCAAGCCAAGCTTTGTGGTTTTAATGCGGTTCCTGTTCAGAAATATTGAGTTAAAAGTTTACGATTTTCGCATTATCTAAAGAAAAAAACCCAACCAAATTTTACAGGACAATTCTAATGCTACAAACGTAGCATTTTTTGTGATTCTCAACTGTCATGACAGTATAAAACAAAAGTGGTATTTCACCGAAAACTTCTTAAAAAACAATGAATGATCCTTTCAAAGTAGACTTGAATTTTAACTCTTAAAAAAAAAAAGAAAAAGTAAGCTTTTCAGCAAAATAAAAGTGGCGAAAGAGATAAAATGACGAAAAAAAAGTAAGAACTCCCCTAAAAAAACAAAAACAAAAACAAAACAAAAAAAAACAAAAAAAAAAAAACAAACAAAAAAACAAAAAACAACCAAAACCAAAACAAAGAAAAAAAGATAAAGAAAAACGATGATTTCTCTTAAAAATCGGTTACAATTGTTTGCATTCACAGACTTGCAGAATTTCATCAGAGCAAGGCAATAATCGCATTTACGAAGTTTTTAACGCCTACAGTATCCTTGAACCAGCAATCTTTTTTTTTTTTTTTTACAGTATTCAGTTGAAAGAAATCAAGAAGCACACACACACACACGTGATATGACCACTGGAGCGGTCAAGTGTCAAATTCTTCAGAAGTGGCACTTGGTCCCCAAACTCTAACATATGGCGCCGAGTCTGCGCATCTTCACAGCCATTTCTAGCTCTGGAGCATAGGACTTAGCAGACAATTATTAACTGTTGTTTTGCTTGACAAGAAAAATATTGAGAGAGAGAGAGGCCAGGGCCGGCGCAACAATACAGGCGTGATTTAACTTGGTCCTGGCAGAAACGCCTTCATAACCCGAGGAACTCAATACTTCATTCTGCGGGACGGGTAAGTTGTTCAGTTTTGCTGCAGCTCGGACTGCGCTTTGAGTTGTCCTTTTTTTATATAAGAAATGGCCATAATTATGGACTTTCAGTCATGTCTCAAGAATTTACAGTCTTTTTCTAATCAGCTTTTAAGTGGGTTTCTTTATCGTCTCAAAACAATTTCCCTATAATCCTCATTTTTTTTGTTTTTCTCCAATCTTATCTTGAATCTTATTTTTTTTCCTGTTTCAGCCTTATGACGGAAAGTACTTAATCTTCAGGCGTAATCCAGAGCTCTTAATTTGTTGAAGAACTCTTCTCTTGAGCTTGTCCAAAAACACAATGCAATCTATCGTTCTTAGTAAAGCTTAAGGACAACCATAATAACCATGTTTGCGCTCGTTCTCTTTCAGTGCCTGTCAGAGGAGAGATAATATTCAGGCCCCTGCCATAAACAAGAAGTCTGTACTGGTATGGATGTGTGCGTGTGAGGGCTTTGGTATCATTATGTACGCCTACTTTGAATGGATGTCCAAGATGCGGCATGTTACCATGTAACACAAAGTGGAAAAGAATATCCAGCGTTACATTTTTCACAGAGAAAAAATAGGAAGAGAGACAACGTTTCAATTGTCAGTGGTTGTAAAGACTTGGTGTGACAAAGTGTCCAACCCGTAGTCTTAACAAGCCTATTACAAAACTTGATGGCAAACAAAAGAAGACAAAGTTTTAGTTAAGCCCCCATACTGAGCGGAGAAAGTTTATGATGAAAGTATTATTCTCTCAATGTGTCGTATTTCCTGAAAAGAGCTTCATTGGGTTTTCACTGGCGCTGTTTTAATCGCAAAATTGTGGAAAATGAACTTTCCGGCAGAATGTTATATGACCATGGATTAGTTCGCTGACAGTCGTGGTGATGGGTCTTTCTCAGGCACGGGGGTGTCACTTCCACTGCCCGTCTAGTTTTCCCATAGATGGAGAACCAAACAACATTGTCAGGCAATTATGGCCACAAGTGAATCAAATTCAGCCCGAACTTAATGAGACATAATCGTCATTCACTCTCCCTACTGTAAGATTACCGTTCCTAAATAAAGATAATAAAATTTTCGACTGTTTTATCATTTTGTAACTCTGTCTAAATATCAGCAGCGTTTTTCTTTCCCTGTACGAGTGCTTCTTTCAGCTTTAAATCATCTTCACAAGTTTTTCAATTCTCGATCTCATCCTATCTGACTTGGTGTTTCTTTCTAAATATCTTTACGCGTGTAGGGGGATCCTTTTTGCGATGTTCTCAGTCTGTTTTTTATTGTAATGTTACAAAAAATTATATTAATATTATGAAAAGGACGAAGTTCAATGCTATACGTTGAAATTATAAGATAAGCAGCTGAAAAGGAGGACTTTGATTATGTCATACACATTGCACTACCACACTGACAGCAGGTTCATGCTGCTCACGCTCAATATTATCGAACCATTTTGTAAAAGCAGCACAATTGTTCAACCTTATCTGGAAATGTATTGTGCCCAAAAAAAAAAAAAAAAAGAAAAGAAAAAAAAGTGGGTCAGCTAGAAAATAATCTCGAGTTCTGTGTTCTCTATTATAGCGCACTTGAAGAAACCAAAGCTGCCTACTTCCATATCCATGTCAGCTCAGGTGCTAGATATCCGGACCCACAAGCAGATTAACTATCATTGGGAAGTCTATCTCGTTACAAATGTGCCACCCTTATACATGATACGGAAAATTTAGAACAAATTTCCTTTGGATCTGAGACAACTAGCTGAAACTTTGGGCATCACAAACTGCTATTGGTTGAGGATAGAGCCCGTGACGCGCTACCGAAGTTGCCCTGCACCCTTCCTTCCTCCAGTCGCAGTAAAATAAGGACATAAACCTCATATCCAACGCCCTCAAAAGACACTCGAGTTTTTGAAGCGGTCGTCCAGGTGTGAGACTATTTAAATGCTTTCCACCCACTCCTATATTTTATGAAGATAAGAAAACGGGCATACACACCATATCCATAAATAACGGTAAAGTGTAAGAAGTACATTGCATCTTTTTCGACACATTTGAAATTTAAGATGGGCATGAAGATTTAATTGTCTCAGCCCTGTAGCATAAAACTCTTGCAACCTCAGATTCAATGTGCTGACTTGATGTGCCAAACATATTTCAGAAACATTACAGAGAAGGGCGTATCTTAGCTGCTGAAGGTTGCAATCTCTTGTAGAATGCTTTAAACTAAGATCAACAAAGCATTCATTATAATTTTTACTTATTTCGAATCCATGTATATTTTTTTTGTATCAAACCCAACTTTCTGTTAAAGGCAAAAAGATAAAAGATTACCAGGGATTGAATAAAACAGGTAAGAGCTTTCATCTGACTTTAAAAGTGTCTTCAGAGAAGAATGGAACCTCATCTTGTAAAATGGTGTCGAGCGGCATGAAACCTTTTCAATATTGTATTGGTTGTTAGCGGGAAATGGGAGTGATGAAAGTCATAAAAGATGAACCAATGGCTGCTAAAGAATGAAGCTATATTTGAAAGGATGTCAAGAATAAGATAAAGACTGTACTTCTTTTGAACAGAA
This sequence comes from Elysia crispata, assembly GCA_033675545.1. NCBI lineage: Eukaryota > Metazoa > Mollusca > Gastropoda > Plakobranchidae > Elysia > Elysia crispata. The sequence goes on along the minus strand of JAWDGP010003216.1, from coordinate 1,024,091 downwards.
TATCTCTTGTACCTCGCATCGGATAGCCAACATGACAAAAGACATGTACGACGTGCTTTACTTTATGTTTCGGAACAAGTCTAGCTTTTCTTGAAAAGATGGATTTTATGGTTGCACTTCAACTTTGGCTCTCTATTACAAAAAAAGAGGGGGACAAGTGGGAATTCAATGCTTTCCACAATTCTTTCTTAGCAGTTATGATGAGGCAAACAATCTTTAATAAAAATATCTCTAGGATGTTTACCAACACTTCTGATGCGAAAAATATATTTAGAGGAGTTTATGAAAACGGAAACCGGGAGAAGGCAAGAACCGTATAATATGTTACAAAGTTCAAGGAAAATATAAATTAAAAAAAAAACAACAACAATGCTCTCGTCGTGATTCAACTGATCTTCCAGCTAGGTTCTGGAAATAGTTCTGTATAGTCCCTTGCCGAACGTGTCAATATGACCAAGCTACTTGTACTGAGGTATCTGCGCCACAGGGCAAAATTCTAACTTTGTTCAAACGGAAAACGAATCTTGAATGCCTCATGCTTCGTTTGCAGGAATTAAACTTGGAAATTACTTCTTTTGAAAGCTTTGTGAACAAGTCGTAGGGGAATATATCAGACATCAAATGGCACCAATCTATTGAAAGATACGTTAAGTTAGAGTATTTGTAAACGGGGGATGCTTTCTATTCAAAGTGTGTAACTTGTGTGACCTAAATGTTATTATATTTGATTTGTAAAATTTTTAAAAGAAACTTCCGTTACAAAGCTAGCATGAAAACGATGCAGATAGGTTAATAAATTGTTAAATTTAGAAAAAATAAAAAAATAAAACGTGAACACATTTGAAAAATAAATGCGGGTGTTCATTGAAAAGTTTTAGTTTAGAAACATCTTTTTTAAAAGGAAATCTAAGAACAAATCCTGCAATGTTATTTCTATTTAATCCACGCTAGAACCAGTATAGACGAAGCCTTTCGAACTTTCAAACATCCCTTTAATGAGGCCTTTAACCTCTTAACAAAAGTGCCCCCAATAAGACTAGGACACATTGAAATCTTTCAATGTTTTGCGTGTTATAAAAACGGCTAGTATATTATTGTATCCAATTTATTCGTCATAAACCTCTTTGCTGTAATCTAAAATGGCTCTTCAACTAGTATTGCATGGATGGTTTTAGTTCACGGTATTTGATTGTTAAGAGTACAGGTATTTTGTGCGGCATCCGTCCTCTTTGACTATATTTTCATACAGATCTAAGCACTTCACACTTGGATACATGCGGCACGAGCAAAAAAGTTCCAAGATGGTTTTGAAAAGACGCGAGCACTTGTTTCCACAATAGATTATACCGATGATGAAAGTCTATGATAATAGATACAGATCTACGTCTTAAGAACCCATGCCATTAAAAGATTTATCAATCCGTGACAACATAGAAAAATGATTGCCCTAGCAGGGTCAAGAAATGCTATAAGGTCAATTTTCTTTTTGGCTTGCAAAAGTCACTTTGGGTCTTGGAAAATATGGAGGCTTATTTTCCACTCCAGTTTTGGAACGAAGAAACTTGGGGTCTAGTCTTGTTAACTTAATGATCGTATTTAACAATCTGGAATCTATCCTGACGCAAAAAACACCACTGTGACTGATAGCAATCTCTGGAGTTTCGCAGGGAAAATCCTTAGGAGAATTTTAAGAATATGGCAGGATCAAAGGATTACCGTGCAAAACAGATAGATAGACAGGTATTGGAGATATCTTATGGTCTAACAAGAAAAGCTTACGCGTAAAATATACGTGCTTTAAATTTTCTCCCACAGATGAAACAGTAAATGCCACAAGATTCTTCTCTTAGCGGGTCAAGAGGTGATATTGATCTAATAGAATCCGACACATATAGTAAAGAAAGATTTTGTTTTTGAAAGCCCGAGGACCTATCCAGAACCTGAGTTCATTGAGGTACTCTCTACAAGTTTTTTGGTAAAGGTATCATTACTTGAGACTGAAATAGTAGGGCATGAAGAACTTCTTTTCCCCTCAGTGACGATTTTGAAAGCGCCTGCCTGAGTCATAATGCTGCATGCAGTTTATCGCAAGCCTTGAGAGGTTTCCTTCCAAACAAAGCTTAGAGCTTAACTTTTTCTTTAGTTCATCGGACAATTTCAAAATATCTGGACTTTTTCCGAACTTTTGTCATATTTTCTGTAATTATACGTTGGCGTCAAAATCTAGGTCAGAAACCCTTGAGAGTATTACATTCTTCGCTGGCCCTACATACGGCATCAAAACTGTGTATGGCCAGAGGATTACCGGAAGTCTCTTGCAGATTTGCTTTCAGCTACATTATTTTGTCGGTGGATTTACCTCGTACCTTTCATTATCATTCACACTTTAGTAATGGATCTCATAAGAGAAAAAAAACTCCTCTATCTTTATCTCTATTTCTATTTCTTATTTTTATGTCTAATCTAGTATAACATAAATTATCAGTATATTGTGTATATCTGTCTACCCCCGCTCTCAGTCTCAATCTCTCTCTCTCTCTCTCTCTCTCTCTCTCTCTCTCTCTCTCTCTCTCTCTCTATCACTCTGTCTGTCTGTTTGTCTGTTTGTTTCTCTCTCTGTCTGTGTGTGTCACTCAATCCCCACCTACAACTTCTTCAATTTCTTTCTCATTTAAATTTATCCATACCCTTCCCCATCAGATCTCTTTCTCTCTCTCTCTCTCTCTCTCTCTCTCTCTCTCTCTCTCTCTCTCTCTCTCTCTCTCTCTCTCTCTCTCTCCCCTCTTTATCTTTCTGCCTCCTCAGAAATTTTCTGAAAAACCACCAATCTTCCATCAGTATGATTCAAACTGAAAATCCCAATTTGTCTACTATACGTTATCTTCAATAATAATTGAGAACTTAGGATCCGTCCCTCAGTGGGTAGTCTACCCTATCTATGAGGCGAAAAACGGTGGGCGTGTTACCCTTTTTATTATTAGCCTCCGGTGTTCTTTAGGGAAGCACTCAGCGTTATGATATGTTCATAAAGACTCTTTGGTAACTCCGGAGGATCTAGGTTCCGGGAAATATTATCTTCAATTTTGCAGGAAGCTCAAGCTAATAAGGGGCACAAGTGACAGACAATAGAACCGACTTTACTTACATCTAAACGAGGCAGGCAGGTATTTGAATTGAAGTATACATGTGTTATTGCTACCTATTTAAAAACTTGAAAATAAAGGTATTAATGTCAATAACACGAGTTACTCTCTTGTTTTCCTACAGTGGAATCCACAACGTATGAGACAGAGAGACCGACCCAAAGGGTGTTTGGAAGAGGATCGTGAATCACAACGGATAAAGATTTTTATCATCATCATCGTCATTAGCGAATATTTTAAGAGTTTTATGTAGCTATTTTGTAGTTTCCATTAGGTTTTCTAAATTATCGTTTATCTCTTATACTTGCTTAAGAAAAAAAATATTTGCGCCTGTCCACTTTCTTCGGTACAAATCAATGTCAAGCATGCAGAGAGACTAGACCGATGTCAACGTGCCAGGCACTTGTATCCAAAGCTCATTAGCAGTCTTGCCAAATAGGACCTCGATCTAGATCTTGGCGCCTACTTCAAGCATCGAGAAACGGCGGGCAATTTTTATTATGACACGTTGATAGTGACATTATGTCAGGGACGGAAACAAAAGAGTTGACGAACTTTGAGGCCATGCATTGTTAAGCTTGTCTAGTTCCCTCAAGCTTCTCTTTTGCTTGTTCGCACCTTTTACCTCATGCGGATAAATTATTACACTAAAAGTCAAGCCATTAAAATCTATGAGCGATATTAAGAGGGAAAACATCTTCCTTTTTAAAGAACACTGTAACCTCTATGATCGAGATAATTACTTTGTGTCTTATTTTCTTTAGAAAGCAATATAATAATAATAATAATAATAATAATAATAATAATAATAATAATAATAATAATAATAATAATAATAATAATAATAATGATAATAATAATAATAATAATAATAATAATAATAATAATAATAACAATAATAATAATAATAATAATAATAATAATAATAATAATAATAATAATAATAATAATAATAATAATAATAATAATCTACAACTACTACTACTACTACTACTACTACTACTACTACTACTACTACTACTACTACTACTACTACTACTACTACTACTACTACTACTACTACTACTACTACTACAATAACAACAACTACAACTATTATCATTATTGTTGGTGTTTCCTTTGTAGCACTGGCCTTCTTTTTTTGGAGCCGTTTTGTTGTGATTGAGTTGATGTTGATCTTTTTTTATGTTGATGTTAGTAGAAAGATAATGACCTGAGTGTGATTAGACATGATTGTGCAGCTTTAGATTTGCCATTTGATTGATAATTATTTCATTCATTCAAAAAGAATAAACTCGTATCACTCAAAACTTTATTGCTTCTCTTAGCTTCTACATTCTCATGTGGAGCTAAAACCTTTGGAGATAGCCGCTACTATGTCTTCCTCATTGCGGCACAGATATTACATCTCAAGCAAAACTGTGTTCCACATGGAAACTGCAACGCGTGGCTGGACGCTCCTAAACAACCATATAAGCATAACATTTATAAGGGCTTCCTGAGACGCTGAAATATTTAGAGCAGAGAGGAAACTTCTTATAATGAACTTAGCTTTATATCCCTTTTCCCGTTTTCTATTCCATCTTTTGGAACGAGATAAATAATGAATGAATCTGTGAACTGAGGCGTCCATTAGGGTAAAATTTTAAAAGAAACCCGAAGAGATTTTTTATTTATTCACTGATGCACACGTACGCCGTTGTATACAGCAATACACTGCTAGCTCTCCCCCCTCCCATTCTGCACTCTGTACTGTCATTCATAAAATGAGGTAAAGTAATATGTGGGCTCCTCCAGCAGTCTTCACGCTGATTATCTGTCTTATCTGGGCCTGTAAGAGAGGCGCGTGGACGGCAAGTGGAAGAGAAAACCCTAGTTTGTCATATGCACAATCTTTCTCATATCTTCGACAAGATTCTTCATTCCCCTCCCCCTATCCTTACGCATTTTACTCTTATATTTCTTTAGAAGTTGGCCTCTTAAAAACCATTATTCTCTCCAACGTGAACTCTATATTTTAAAAGAAAACTATTTCGCCTAGAGCCACGTGCAGAAACCACCAACGCCCACACTCTTTTATCCAACTTTAAAGCGTCTTTATCTCTTCAATCTGATTGCATTCTGATGACATATAACACTCTCCTCCAGAAGCACTTTTTATCTATCGCCGTAAGGGGCAACACTTCTAAAGATTCGTCTTCAAAGATTACCTTCCTCCTCCTCCTCCTCCTCCTCCTCTCTCTCTCTCTCTCTCTCTCTCTCTCTCTCTCTCTCTGTCTTCAATCCTTTAGATATCACAGGATAGAGTGTCATTGGTTCTAACTGGGCAAACAAATTTGCGATCCACACGCCACATCTTCGGGCGCCAAACTGCTCTCAATGGTCTCCTCAGTCTGTGGCTTGAGATGTTATACAACGCTGCCGCTTGGCGCTGTTGTCACAGTCGCGACCACTGCTGCCCTGGTTGTCCTCAAGACACCTAGCTGACTCGAGCTGTGTCTTCCACAGCACTGAGAACTATCTTGGTCTAAATTGATGCACGTAAATTAGCGTCCTCATAGCATAGGACAGTCCTGAAGACCATAACTGCTCATTGTTGTTAGTGATGGTAAAGTAGAGGATGATAGAAGTGATTTTGGGTTATACCTTAGGTCAATACAATGAAACTTCAATAATGTTTGGTGGTGATGTCTATCTTTATCTCTAAGGACGGTGGTCACTTAGTACAAAGTCAGAATACATTCTAAAAAAGTTTTAGTTCTCTTTTTTTTTTTAATAGTGGATTTGGTAAATCACAGTACCACTAAAATCCCATGACATTAACGGAAACTAGCTCTCTTGACGTTACTCTATATTTATTTGGATAGTTGTCTTTCATGTCCAAGGCGCTTGTCAAATGCACCTTCTCTTTATCTTGTAACCATTCGACAACCGCGTAGATTAAGAGGGTGGCTTCATTATAAGAGTATTGACGAAGTCAGCTTAAAAAAAAATCTGAAGAAAGACTCAAACAAATATTTCCCACATTAATCTATAATAATAATAATAATAATAATAATAATAATAATAATAATAATAATAATAATAATAATAATAATAATAATAATAATAATAATATATTATTATTATTATTATTACTGTATTATCGTTGGTGCTGTTGTTACCTTTTTAGTGATTTTATTGACTGATATTTGTAGTTATTCTTTTATTCATTTATACATCCATCCCCAATCCCATTCCTTTTTTTTTTGTTTCTGCCTCTCCCTTCCTTACCCCCTCCTTTGAACTAATCCTGTACATGCCCTAAACATACGTAACAACACTGCAGAGAGGTCAAGAGGCAAGTTGAAAGTTGCATGACAGAACGCAGCATTGTCCTTCAGCACTGGGCCTATCATATACAAGAGCCTTGCCGATTCTATGATAGAGCGTCCACGTCTAGTATGAAAAGTTTGAAGAGATCTTAACGAGACAAGACGCGCAACTGTTATCAAGAATTTGTTTTTCTTTTTGAATACACAATCGGGATTAGGATAGCTGAATAATAATAATAACAATGATAATAATAATAATAATAATAATAATAATAATAATAATAATAATAATAATAATAATAATAATAATAATAATAATAAAAGGCATAGACCTAATTGAACCGGTTCTGGAGCGGTAGGCGAATTTGCGGAAGCCTCGGTCTCGCGACCCGGCACGGCCCCTCGGTGCTGGCGCGCGCGCGCTGGTCGCTGGGTACGGTGAACTCTGCGGCAGGGGTCACGCCGCTATGCGAGAGGGACACGGCCTTGGTCGCTTTGCTATCACGGAGCTTCAGGTAGTCACACAGTTCTGGACAACCGCAAGATATTTCAAGGCATTTTAGTTGTTATCATGATAGAATCAACAAATCAATGATAGATTTCTCTGAATATTTCTCTCAACAGCGCAGAAGGATGAATTTCTATCAGTCGGTCTTCTCTCTGTTGTTATAATTGTAATGATTCTGATTTAAATTTAAGTTTTTTTGTTTTTTTTTTTGTGATTTGGCGAGGTTCATGCTTTTTATCTCGGATACCGTAAAACAATTTGTTTTAGGCGGAGAGAAATTTTCTTGGGTGCGCATAAAGCTTCTCATGTATGGACCTGCAGACAAAGAAAAGAGAAAGAAAGATAGACAGAAAGAAAGAGAAAGAGAGAGAGAGAGAGAGAGAGAGAGAGAGAGAGAGAGAGAGAGAGAGAGAGAGAGAGAGAGAGAGAGAGAGAGAGAGAGAGAGAGAGAGAGAGAGAGAGAGAGAGAGAGAGAGAGAGAGAGAGAGAGAGAGAGAGAGAGAGAGAGAGAGAGAGAGAGCGACAGACAGACAGATAAAAAGGGTTTTGTTTTCGATGTGTTTATTACTAAATTTGACTTTTAACTGAGCATTGTAACGGTTAAGGTAGTAGGCAAGAGGCAGCTCACACATCATCGTTCTGAAGTAATAAGTATATAATTATCTTCAATAATAAAAGAACATTGTGAAAATCTTGCAGCGCATTTGTCACGTTTCTGTCTCATTACTTTCTGGAGGCAGATCGTCTTAATTTTTTTCCTTTCGTTAATTTTTTATGCGTCGATTTTTTAAAATATTAATGTGTTCATTATTCATTCCAAAACTCAATTACAGGTGCACAAAGAAAATTATTAGGATTTAATTCAACTGCTCGATGCACTTTCCGCCACAGAACTGCGAACATTTCTTACTTTATAATTTTATACATTTACTGATACCCTGTTCTCATTTCCGGCGTTTTATGATTTTGCTAGTGCTCAATCGGAAACACGGCGGGGCGCATGCGTCTTTGTCGTGAGTTGACCTGTTACATTTCTCCCTTATCGTCCCAATCTAATACCAGTGATCACTTGAATTCATCACTGAACTAAGTCTTTTATTAATAATTACAGTTATGAAATACAATGTTTTAAGCATGTTTAAATATCTCAGATGGGTCGTATTTAATGGTCGCAGATGTCAGACTGTGTTCTGTCACAAGTCACAGTTGTAATTGTCACTCCTAGCGATCAGACAAGAGAATAAAAATTCTGTTTGCGCCTGAATTTATAAAATTTAATTCTGTAAGAATACTTAGCCTATTTATTGCATGGAGGTAGGATTTGAAATAGTAAGAAGAAATTCTGCGATTTTTATCAGAAAACTTCCCTGAATCTACTGAGCTGAATGAACACGTAAATATGATAATAGAAAAATATATAAATTATATTTTTTTAAAGACAGGCGAAACTGCAAAGCCGTGAAATTGGTTCCATCCAGCTGTTACTAAGTTTTGTTGGCGTAAACCCAACGTCTAGCTCTCCATGCCTCTATTTACCGATCGCATTCATCTCAGCATAGACAAACAGGTAACATGTTTCCCGAATTCAAAAGAATCATGTTTTTGGTATACATAAACTACATACCCCTTTGAGGACTTTCGCCCTATATAGTAGTAACAGCGCCGTGGCAGTGTCAGGCTATGAACAGTTTAATTGAGGTTAGCAATGCGACAGGTTGCCTTTACTCTTAACATTCTTTGGGGTTTTTTTTTCCCCCCCTCGCGCTGTTTTTAAACAAAAACCCGGAAAAGAGCAACTGAAGGCAAGGACTGAGAAGAGGAGGATAAGCTGGAAAAAGAAGAAGACGGAGGAAAAAGAAAAGCAATAGTAGTAGTAGTAGTAGTAGTAGTAGTAGAAGAAGAAGAAGAAGAAGAAGAAGAAGAAGAAGAAGAAGAAGAAGAAGAAGAAGAAGAAGAAGAAGAAGAAGAAGAAGAAGAAGAAGAAGAAGAAGAAGAAGAAGAAGAAGAAGGAGGAGGAGGAGGTTCCTACGAACATAAAGTCAACAAACGAGTGAGCGAGAGAGCGAGACGGAGTGAGAGACAGGGTCAGTGTCAGGCGCCGGAGTGCTAGAGGTGACAGATGGCCGACTGTCCAAGCAATACCCAGTTACCAGGAAAATGGTTTGGGAAAATAAAGGAAGGAAAAAAAATAAGAAAAGAACCGGTTTAGCACTGTTACGATTGAGGGAAATTTCCTGCACACTGACTCTGGTTCGCAATAGAGGAACACATTATTATTCTGGTTCGATGTGTGTCTGTGACCAAACTTTGTGATCAGGTGTTAACTGTTAGATCTAGTTACGCAGGATCTACCTTTGGGTAAAAGATTAATATATCTTAGTTTTTTTTAGATAAAAGGAAAGGGAGAAGAAGAAGAAGAAGAAGAAGAAGAAGAAGAAGAAGAAGAAGAAGAAGAAGAAGAAGAAGAAGAAGAAGAAGAAGAAGAAGAAGAAGAAGAAGAAGAAGAAGAAGAAGAAAAAGAAGAAGAAGAAGTTAGAAACTAGGTAAGAGCTGAGGAAGATAAAACGGTAAGAGTTGGAGAGAGAGAGAGAGAGAGAGAGAGAGAGAGAGAGAGAGAGAGAGAGAGAGAGAGAGAGAGAGAGAGAGAGAGAGAGGGGGGGAGAGAGTTCTATAACAAGAGAAAAAATAGAGAGACAGAAGCAGTGGAATATTGTAATAAAAGAAAAGAAGCAAAAAAGTAAAAAAATTGGGATTTAAGAAGATATGAAAATGTTTAAATTAATTAATTTTTTATTTCCCCAGCCCCCCCCCCCTTCCTCCCCACACACACAAAAAACAGAAAAAAGGAACTCACCAGCGCCATGCATGCCCTGGTTGCAGAGTTCGCTGATCCAGTTGGAGATGTCTTGCAGCGCTTCGCCGTCAAGGTTGTCATAGGTATCGATGTTGTTGCCGCCGTTGTCGTCATAACAGCTGCCATTGTTATTATTGTTGTTGCTGTTGTAGCAAACACTGTTGCCAGTGATGGTGAGGTCAACGTCAGAGCTGGTCACGGAGCTATTGCTCTCCAAACTGGGTGCTGGAGAGTGCGTCAGCTTGGAATTTGTCGTACTGGGACTATTGTTCTTGAGATTTAGGTAGTTGCTGAGACTGTTGTTGTTAAGTAAAGTGTTTACAATGTTGCTCGTGTTATTCAAAATAGCTGCAATGCTGCTATTATTGCTACTGATGCTGCTGTTTTGGCTACTGGAGTTGAGGACATTGTTATTAGTTGTTTCAGTGTTATTGTTGTTGTTACTATTATTATTGATGATGTTGTTACTGTTAAGAGAGATATTTCTATGATCGAAAGCAAAATCATCGTCGTTCATACTTTTGATAAAATGCTCTGTGTGAATAGCTTTATAATAAGTATGCAGAGCTTCAAAGTCTGTTGGGTTCGGAGGCGGTGTGGTTATAATGTTCATGTTATTGTCGTTGATATATGACGTTGGTTGAAGCATAGATGGTGATGTTGGCACATCCACTCCATTGGTGTCATTGCAACCATCGGAGAGAAGCTGGTTCCGCGCCGATAAGCCAAACTGCTGCATGCCTCTTGGTTGATCAACACGTACAAAGTCTGAAATGGTGGTTTGGTGCTGATGGTTCTGAAGAGGAATTGGGTGCGGAGGTTCGTTGCTTGTCAAATTCATGTAGTTCTCGCACTGGTCATCTTCCAAAGATACTGGAGAGAGCTCTGTGAAAGTGACCGGAGTGCCCGGGAGAGGGGACTCTCCATGGCTTTTTCTTCCACCAAACACTAGAGGAGAGCCTGGAATTGGGGAGTTCCCAGATACATTGCCACTAGCAGCGTATACAGATAACGGCGTATCTGGCAGTTGGACGTCTGAGCTCGTAGAGGCCGAGCGAGAAAACCCAAAGTTTGTTGAAGAGCAAGTCATCGCGTCGGTGCGCACTGCAGACGGATCGAAATTTATCTGCTGCGACGGTTGTTGTAGTTGTTGTTGTTGTTGTTGTTGTTGCTGCTGCTGTTCTAGATGAACTGTTTGTTGCTGTGGCTGGGGTGTTGGAGTCTGCTGCAACTGTTGCGCCTGGTCATGCAAGTGAGCTTGTAGACGCTGAAGCTGGGAAATATTCCCCCTGTTGAGCTGCTGTTGAAGAACGGAGAGGGATTCTTTCTTCAGAATAAGAGGCTGCTGCTTCTGCCTTATCTGGGTCGTGCGTTGTTTTTGTTGCCGCATCTGCGATTTGAGCAAGTTCTGCTGTTTTTCTTGTTGTTTTTCCAACTGCTCTTGTTGTTTCTCCTCTCTCTGTAGTTGCAGAAGTTGCTTTTTCTTCTGTTGCTCTTGGTGCTGTCGCAGCAACTTCTGTTGCAGCTCTTTCTGCTGCTGGAGCTGTGAAAAATGCTGTTGCTGTTGCTGCATGTGAAGCTGACGTTGTACTTGTTCATTTGAGGGGTCGTCTTGCATTTCTGAGTCTTGCTCTTTGCTGGCATGGCGAAATATTGGAGAGGTGATAGGAGAAGGCGCAGAGGATGAGGACATGGCGATGTGTTCGCTTTCTGTTGTGTCCATAGACTCAGGTTGATTAACGAGACTTAGAGTCTGGAACAGTTGTTGCTCAGTACGAATTATTTGTTTCTGTTGTAGTTGGTTCTCCTGCTGCTGCTGTTGTAATTGAAACAACTGTTCCTCATATCCCTGCATAAGTTGTTGCGGCTGGTGCACCAGCTGCTGTTTTTGCTCATTCAATATGTGATCCTGCTGGTCTTTTTGTTGAATCAAACTCTCCTGTTGCATCAACATTTGTTCAGACTGCTCAAGCAACTGAGACTGTTGAAGTTGCTGCTGTTGGTGCTGTTGTTCAGGACTGCCCACATTGAAATCATTGTCAGTGTCGCTAACTGAACACATGCTGTTGTCCAGGGGACTGCTAGGCTCTGTCTCGTCAATGTCTGCTGGAGACCCCAACTCCGGGAGCTCGCCATGAAGGATCATATACAAGTCTTTGATATACTGGGCAGCCGAGCGGAGAGTTTGCACCTGGTCAAAGAAGTAAGGTTTCATTAACTGAAGTTCACCTTGCAAAGGTAGTTCAACATTTTTAACGCCTCTTAAATTTATCCCAGAGTCTTATGTGTGACTTCTAGTTAGAAACCTTCGCCATGAGCGGAATACCTGCAGCTGATAGATTTAATCTATCTTCAAAATTGATGAAAATGTTTCGTAACATTTGTGATCCACACTTGCGTGCATTTTATGTGAAAAGGAAATCTTGCAATCCATAACAATTTCATAAGCTGTGGCGTAATGAAAATTAAAAAGATGAAGACAAAATAAACTTCAGTATATTAAAATTGTCCTGTTTTGAGTTATTCACGCAGAATGTTAGAATAAAGAAGAAACTGAGAGTGCAATAAACTTTACTATACTTTTAGCCTGTTACTCAAGCATGGACGACTGTGAATAGGCTATCTCGATTTAATCATAGGTTTGCTGCATTTTCGCTAAATCAGATCAAGCATTTATCTTGGTAATGCGATATTAGAAACATGGTTAAGAGGCAATCATGAATATTAAAATTAGTAAAGAAAGAACTATTTCAGCCTTTTAACATGATCAAATTTTAGACTATTAAGCTACCAATTTGATGCTTTTTTTTGTTAAACAGATTTTTTTCCATCTTTATGTAACTATAAATGGGTACTTTCCGCATTTAACAAGAAGAAAGCTCAAACGGAGCTTTATCAAATTTGATATATTTATGAATGATTATAAAGTTTATATCCAGGAATTGAATGGTCATCAAGAATCAATTAAAGATTAAATCTTCGGCTTCAATTTGAAAGTAAATTTAAATATATCATAAATATTATGAGCCATAAAAACACACCTACACACTGTGAGTTTACCAGCTTTCCTCTTTACATTAATATTTATGCGTGTTCAAGGAAAAAGACTCCAAACTTCACAATCATAATTATCATCCACATTAATTTTTAAACGTTATTATTTACTGTGAAATGCTTACTTTAGGTCACATCTTAGTCTGAGAAAAAAGTTTTTTCTCTTTTTAACGATTGCACACACACACCCACATACACAAAATCGTTAAAAGCTTGACCTACCTTAGACATCTTCTTGTTCTTTTTACCGTTGGGGACATGCTCTCGGAGAGTCTCGAAGCCTAGGTTGACCTGCTTCACGCGGTTCCTTTCGCGAGCGTTGCGCCTGGAGACAGAGGCTGGTTTAGCATCTGGCAGACCGAGCTTGCTGCTGATGTCTGCTCGCCGCTTCACCCGGAGGGCCCCACCAGTCGTGCCGGCAGGCTCTACCTGCTTAGGCAGTTTCTTGTCCTGCCTCAGAGCCTGCATCTGCTCCGCAACGGTGGCCGTCTTCACGAAGATATACGGCGTGATGGTTATCACGTTGCTGTTTGGGTCATGGAATGCGCTGACGGGGATGCTGATGGTGGATACGGATGTCGTTGCTGAAGGCGAATTCGATGAAGTAGTTGTTGATGTCGCTGTGAGTGACGATGCTGTCTGTAAAAGGGATTTGGAAAGCACACTCGCTGAAGATGATGATGTCGTGGAGGAGGCAACAAGCTGCTGCAGAGTGGAAGCAGTTGTTGTTGTAAGTGCTGATGGTAGCAAACTCGCTGGTGCCCTTGGTTTAGCACTGGCAGGGAGCATGGGAAGAAGTTTAGCTCCGCTGTGCGGCGCCATCGTTATGCTAGATGGCATGGAGACCAGCCGGTGGAAACTTCAAAATAGTCCACTAGAAAGTTCAATTAGACAAAAAGGAAAGAAAAGTTAATTAAATACGTGTAAAATATTATATCAACAAGACTAAAAAAACCATAGAACTAGATATAGCATATTCTAAAAAAAATATTTAAATATAATTCTGTTGAATAAGTAATAGCACTGAACGACGTTTTCTTGATTTAAATTACGAACGGAATCTGTAAAGCTGTTCCTATGATTGACCGAAATATTACTTTTTTAAATCCTAGTAAAAAGTTAATTATGCTCTCAACAAGTGGCTTTCAGTTCACTGATTGATTACTCCAACAGGTGTTTGCACAAATAATATCAACATTCAAAGCAAATAATATTTAAAAAAAAACAAGAACTTTTAAAATTTCTCGTCAGTCAGAAAAATAAAATAAATACTGAAAACTAAAAATAATATCAATAAAAACATCTCGAAAATGTTATTTTAAATCTTAAAATGTTTTCCTCGCGCCGAAAAATAATTGGCCATTTGAACGTCCTGTTGTAGAAATAAAAAAAAAAAAACGCCGTAAGAAAACAAAAGATCTAATTACGGTAAATCCGCTAGGTTTGAAAGAGGAAAATTTGCTGGTCTAAGCGCAGTCAAGCGTCTATTGTTTCCGTTACTTATCGAAACTACTATTATACGGCACTGACTACATTGGGAGACGGACACAAAATGAGAAGCTGCAGTGGACAAGCGAAGAGCGCTAATAAACACTAGCTCGGACGCACCTCCAACAAGTCGCTGTGCCTCCCTGTACAGTCGTGGGTACTTCTGTGACACGAGACCCTGTCTCGTCCGCTGGTGTTCGCGTGCAACCCTCCTCTACCGCTGCGGTGGCGCGCGGGTAACGGATGTTGAATTTGTCTAGAGTCGCAGACGAGAAACAGAAACAGGGTGGGGGAGAAGGGAAATAGGGCGATGGTGGGAGAGGGGGGGAGGGGGGGGGAGAGAGAGAGAGAGAGAGAGAGAGAGAGAGAGAGAGAGAGAGAGAGAGAGAGAGAGAGAGAGAGAGAGAGAGAGAGAGAGAGAGAGAAGGGAATAGTGGTTGAGAGCTTGCACAAGGGGGAAAGGGGAGGGGTAGCGCAGTGAGTGTATTTCCTTCGTAAAATTAATGTTCAGATTATATTTTGGAGGTAAAAGAAAGGTGCGACTCGGAAATGAGGGAGTGGGGTTTGTCTGGCGCTCAGGCGAAAGAGGAAGGTTTTTGAGATTCATGGGGAAAATCATTACTGCGATTTATAGATAACGAAAGGGCACCGAAACAAAACTGAATCAATGTGGATAACAGAAGTATGAAACCTAGAAAGAAAGAGATGCATACAGAAAGAGACGAGAGAGAGAGAGAGAGAGAGAGAGAGAGAGAGAGAGAGAGAGAGAGAGAGAGAGAGAGAGAGAGAGAGAGAGAGAGAGAGAGAGAGAGAGAGAGAGAGAGAGAGAGAGAGAGAGAGAGAGAGAGAGAGAGAGAGAGAGAGAGAGAGAGAGAGAGAGAGAGAACAAACGTGCAAATTAAAGTCGATGAATTTGAGGATGAAGGAAAAAAGGAGATAGGGGTAGAGGGTGTGAAAGGGAAGGGAGAGAAGCCGAAACAGGTCGCGTGCCCAGAAGCCGTAGCATCGACTCAGAAGTTCTCTGCGGTCCCCGCCAAACGAGGGTGACTGTCACTTCTGCTTGCTCGCTGGCTTGTCGCGCATCGCATAGCCTTCCCTCCCTTACCGGCCCCGTTCCTGGTGGGCGATCCAGACCAGTTCCACTACTCTCCCTCCCCTTGCGCTGATTGCTGTAGCTCTTACAGAGGCAAGAAGGGGAGGAGACTATCGTGAGTTACACTTCGCAGGCGCGTAGTCAATCAAACTTAAGCCACGCCTACTTTGTCATTTGATTTTCTTCTATGTGTGATTAGATTTACTTGCCTAAAGTTTCTCGGGAAAATGGAAACAAAATATATTTACATTGTCTTGCTTGCCATACGATTTCTATTCGAATCTAATCTCGACGCAGAGCACTATCCAAAAAAAAAAAGCACACACAAAAAAAAATAAAAAATTGCTGTTTAAAAAAAAGGAGAAAAAGAAAAGAAATATAATATGACGTGCATAAAAATATTCTAGGTTTATCTTGTACAGCGTTCTGAGAGGCAGAAAGAACCGATCCCAATCTAAGAAAAAAAATAGTATTCTTTTATTATCCCCTATGAAAAAAAAAACAAACCCAGAAACACCGCCTCTCTCTCTCTCTCTCTCTCTCTCTCTCTCTCTCTCTCTCTCTCTCTCTCTCTCTCTCTCTCTCTCTCTCTTGTTTCTTGTTTTTTTTTTTTAAATATATTTGCATCTTTGCTGACATTATGACTTTACATTTTTCTCTATATCTTTCTTTTTGTCTTTCTAGGTCTTTATTGCTCTAAATAGAACTATCCTCTGCACAGTGTATAAACCGCCCTAGCTAGCTACTTTAAACCCTAAACTTTCCGAGGCCAGTGATCGATAGAAGAACACTCGTGAACCTCGGTTGTGTTCTCGCAACCCTTTCCATAAACTGCTGCCTCGTATGGATAGATCTAGAATTCAGACCAGACCAGAAGCGATTTCAAAGTGTAGCATGTAGAGACTACAAAGATTGAAACATACCAGGGACGCACGGAAAAAGGTTGTAGTCTCACTTAAGTAGCGCCGGTAAAACTGTGACAAAAATTCTACTTTAAAATCTGCATGGTCGAGAGATTAGAGCTAATCTTTTCAGCACATAATACCCGACGGGTGCCTATTTCGTAAAGAAAAGGCTGGAACCTCCCAAAAGTGGACGAACTTGATCAAAGCAATCTTCCTGCTCACCATGGGCCTACAGTTACTAGTCTAGTAGAATCATGCAATAATTTCACTTTCCCTTTTCGTACCTCTCCCCACTTTCTGTCTAGGTTTAAAACATGAAAAGATAAAAAGAAAAAAAAAATTGATCTCCAACATTCTACATAGTGTTTTCTTTCCTAACATTGGATCTGCATCTGCAGCCAAGCGAGAGGACCACACCCATGAGTTTCCACCGCTTTACCCCCTCTCTATCGCCTCTAGTTCTCCCTATCTTTCCCCACTTAAGTTTACAAACATAGGCCTACATACAGTGTTCGTGTCCCTCTAATCCGGCGTGTGCAAAACGCGTGGCCTCTCTTCATTATAAAATCCGCTCTTTTACCCCCCCCCCCCCCCCTTTCCCCCTTTTCCAACCCACCTTCTCTTCCCTCTTCTACCCCATCTTCTTCACTCTTCGAATCTTTGTTGCAGAGATTTTGGGATTTTATAAACACTAGAAACGCTGCACCCAAATCCAGCCTGCGTCATGAAAGGTTCAAAATTGCGCCAACTCGCTCTCTTTATGCTTTCTTAAGGCTTGAATACAAGCCTGTCTATTGAATTCGTCAGGAAAACTTTGGAACTACTTATTTCTTTCTCTTCAATGCAAGCTCAAAAGGCAGTCTATTTATCACTGCTTTTCATTCTAACTCCCCCCCCCCCCCCCCCAATTCTCTCATTCTCTCTCGCTTCAATTAATACTTTTTTTTTAATGGGTTAGGGAAAGAGCTGAAATAAAATTGGTAGTTACTGCCTTTTCTTATTCTCATCCTTAATTTAAATTGCAAAAATCCATGTTTAAGAAAGCAAAACTACTTAGGATTCACCGTAATTGTATAACCATCACACTTGCTTAAGCGCTTATCTTGGTATGAAAGTAAAATTATCTTATTTTATGTCTAAGATCACTACCGCAGAAAGATTGCACTATTATAGCCTCCACCCCTCTATTACCGCCAAATATGTTAAAATGTTATTTCTGACACCTTTCTTGTTACAGAGGTTACACTAGTAAAGGGAACATTCATAGCCAGGACGAACACCGCCACTGTCAAAACTGCTGGCGGAGGAATGGTAGCTCCGCACAACCTGCAGCTGTTAGCAAGCACTACTGGCATTTGGCAACAGCAACAATTTTCATTGTATATCAAGATCATAACTACAAAAAATTTCATGCTGGAGAATGAAATGTATCAACTGTTGCCGTGTGCAAGATGGCACCAGCTGGTGGTGACAAACCTTCACAACAATCACCACTCCAGACTCAACAGTTCCTTGACTCGTAATTAGGGACGTTTTTAAAGTGCTGGGTTGGATCGACACAGAAAACTGACTAAAGTAGCACTGGCCTCAGGTGATAGACCATTGCACGCATAAAACATTAATTTTTCCTGGTGTTCAAAGATACTTTTAATTATTTCATTTTTTTTCTTTAAACCGTAGCATTAGCTTTTTCATGTAATTATGTGAAATAGGATTGTTTTAAACTCTCTCTCAAACTGGCTAAACATTTAATGATAAGTCTGCATTTACAAGTAGTAGTATTAGTAGTAGTAGTAGTAGTAGTAGTAGTAGTAGTAGTAGTAGTAGTAGTAGTAGTAGTAGTAGTAGTAGTAGTAGTAGTAGTAGTAGTAGTAGTAGTAGTAGTAGTAGTAGTAGTAGTAGTAGTAGTAGTAGTAGTAGGAGCAGCAGCAGCAGCAGCAGCAGCAGTAGTAGTAGTAGTAGTAGTAGTAGTAGTAGTAGTAGTAGTAGTAGTAGTAGTAGTAGTAGTAGTAGCAGTAGTAGTAGCAGTGGTAGCAGCAGCAGCAGCAGCGGTAGTAGTAGTAGTAGTAGTTGTAGCAGTAGTAACAGCAGCAGCAGCAGCAGTAGTAGTAGTAGTAGTAGTAGTAGTAGTAGTAGTAGTAGTAGTAGTAGTAGTAGTAGTAGTAGTAGTAGTAGTAGTAGTAGTAGTAGTAGTAGTAGCTGTAGTGGTAGTTACATGGTAGAAAGTAGCAGCAGCAGTAGCCGTAGTAGTAAGAGCAGGGAGAGAGGTGTATTCATTAGTACTAACTATGAAGCAGTGAATAGTCATAATGCAAGTTACAGAAGTGGGAATCAAACATCTAAGCGACCACACCTTTTTACTTTAAGAAAGGAATAAAATAAGTGTTTGTACACAAAGGTCGAGCCCTTGTGGTTCCAGGTGAAAATCATGTGATCTAAAAAGAAGCCTTCAATCTTTTGAGACAAATTTAACCAACAAAAAAACACTGTTTTATTGTGAAATGTTCACACTAACGATATTTTCCTTCAATTTCATTTTCTCTTGAAACAGATTTACCTCAAAATGAATCTGAGTGGAAAACCATTATAAAATCAGAGCTTTTTGTGTCTGTGCTTGTGTGTTTGTAAGTGACGTGCTGGGCTTGTAAAATATTCTTCCAATCTTCAACTTTTCCTTACCCAGGCGATAGTTGCGATCTTTCCTCAGAATGGTGTGGTATGGTCGTAAAGCTGCTAGAGTGGCACTTGTACAGCCGCGAGCTAGAAAAGACATGTGCGCGTCATTCCAGGCCTAATCCAGCTTGAATTACGAGTCAGGCTTTACCATGATACACCATTACAACTATGCATTTTCATTAGTATGGTACGAGAAAAAAATCCTTGCTTTAAGTGGCATTCGTTTTTCACTGACTAAAATAGGAAGGTTAATAACGTTCATCCTTGTAAGTCTAAGATGCACCATTTAGAGGTTAAGTCTTACAATAGGCAAGACTTATATTACTAATGATTCAATGATTCAGTCTCTCAAGAAATAGTGTTCCGTATTTTGTTGAGATAGCTTGGCGGAAATAAACCAGGTAAAAAGAGAAAAGATTACCTGAGACATTTCCCAAATTCAAATATTCGTAGTTTGCTCTTACCTTTGAGTTAGTTGCTTGAAGCCACTCGAGCTTTTATTAATTTAAAGTTTCACGAAGTTAATTTGATGTGTTTCAATCTAATTTGAAATTCTGGTCTGAGATACTCTGAGAAACAGGCCCAATTTCTGCTTTTAACTCACAAGGCCAGTAATCAACAAGATCCACTATTATAAGTCAACTCAATCTCCATCGGTTTAAATATCGATAAAACATGTTCATTCAAATATGCAATAGAATAGAAGAATCACCCTGTTGCTACCTAAGTAAGGCTTTGAATTGATTATGGAATCAGATAGCTCGAGAAAATTATTTTTTAAATTGAATCCAATATTCTTAGCGTGGTGGCCGGGGGTCCATCA
Source organism: Elysia crispata (assembly GCA_033675545.1). NCBI lineage: Eukaryota > Metazoa > Mollusca > Gastropoda > Plakobranchidae > Elysia > Elysia crispata. The sequence continues at coordinate 1,004,233 of JAWDGP010003216.1, read as the reverse complement.
CAGGCTATCTTTCTTTTCGTCCAATCTCCGGACAGACTGTGACAGTCAGAGCTGCAGTCACTTCTGACTTCCGTTGTTCCTGTCATGACTGCTTTGTGTGCGACTGTCAGCTGGAGAGATAAGCCGAGGATTAACGAGGCAAACAGCGCGATTAGTCCGCTCGGTTATTGCCTGGACGATGCTGGATTCCCTACAGATAGTTTAATGTCATCATTGCAGGTCATTAAATGGCGCTCCGAGCTCTGAATTCTTCGGGCTACAAAGACGTTTACGAGAAAATAGTGAAATAACTTTACGATTGTGAGAGATTAGTCAGGGTAAAAATAAACTTTTTGTATAACCCGAGAGGTAAAAAAAGTAATTTCTAGGTAGGTTGAACAATATTAACAAAAACAGTTTTCAAAACAATATGAAGAATTGAGTGAAATCTAGGGGAGGCGAACTGAGTGAATTACAAGGTAATCTGTTGTTCGATAAAGGTGGAAGATTTCTCTCTCGGATGTTATTATAAATCACTACTGTTATCTCCACTCACCTCTGGTAAAGCCACAAAATGCTCGCCTACAATGTCACTCTCTGGTTCTAGTCGATACTCATTTTTACACTTAGTGTTGAGAGGAATTTCTGTAAGTAGGCTCCATATTGCCAAATAAAAAAAAAAATGCTCAGCGAAGATTTGAAACATCATCACCCTTGTCCCTTAAGCTAGTCTTTAAAATTGGGGCATAGAATCTATGATTCACGTTAATCGAAATGGTAATGTTATAGGACTGGTAGTGAGTTGCTACGAAATCTTTGCTGATTTTTTAAAGAAGACAATGAAAGATATAGTAGTAGGATTCCAAAAAAGATACAAAATTAAAAAAAAATAAATAAATGAGTAAATTGTCTTATGGGTAGTAAAGAAAATCTAAACACAACCATATTATAGAGAGTTGACAAGACAGACATAATTGGCAGTAAAATTAATAAGAAGAGGGGTGATCGGTGGGTCAAAAGGTTTGAAAAATCTATTAGTTTATCTTAACTTTAAAGAATTTTAGAGTCTCATGTTATTAAGGACAGAAATTAAAGAATAATAATAATAATAATAATAATAATAATAATAATAATAATAATAATAATAATAATAATAATAATAATAATAATAATAATAATAATAATAATAATAATAATAATGATAATAATGGAGAGAAAGAATGAGTGTTTTGGCAAGAAGGTGCAAGAAGACAAAAAGAATACAACAAGAAAAAGACAAAGAGAATTTAAAATCATGAAGGAGAATTAAAAAAGGTACCAGAAAGATATAAAACAAGATAACAGTGGGCAATAAACAAAGAAAGCAGCAAAAGATGTTTACAGAAATTAATGAATAGCTTTATAGCAAAAGGAATTTTAAAAAGGCAACAGAAACAACATCAACAACAACAATTACAACACTTACTTACTGCCCTTTTTGCCGTGGGCAATTAGGGCAGCTTGCTGTTTCTGTAACAATATCATTTTTACAAGATAGAGTTGTTAGCCCTATGCTAAACCTACAAGTAGGGGGAGGGGGTGGATCGTATCTAGTCTGGCCTCTATCCTTTGACCTGTCCGGCTTGGGTGGCCCTACCAGGAGCACGAGGCTCTCGCCGGCATAGCTCTCAGGGTTATCAAGGCACGCAAGCTCGCTCACCTTACAATTACAACAGCAACAACAATAACAGCAACAATTCCATAAGTATTGCTTCTTTATTTTATTTGCAAAAGGTACCAGTTTAATCATGGAATAATCATCAAAATAGTGCTACTTTCATATCATACTAAGTTTTTTAAATACACATTTAGAACTAGCTTCACCGATGTCAACGTGAAGTAAATATATAAGATGAAAACAAAATCTGCAAGTAAATTGTAATCAAACTGAACGTGAAGTAAAAGTCTAAGAACTATCATTACTTGCAGTTCCGGTTTGAAATGTCTGTCTTAGTTGACCTATAAAATGAGAAAATTGAGTAGTCGTGCAAGAATTCCCATTAACAAATTAATCTTAATACCGAAACAAATTATCTCCTCAAAAAGCATCAGTCAAGTCAGCTCTAAACTCTCTCCCACATTTTCCAGCTTTTATTCTCTCTGTCTCTCTGTCTCTCTGTCTCTGTCTGTCTGTCTCTCTCTCTGTCTGTCTGTCTGTCTGTCTGTCTCTCTCTCTCTCTCTCTCTCTCTCTCTCTGGTGTTTTCAATGAACATGGAATGTAAATCAACATTGTCCCTTCTAATCTCTGCTTTACTACCTTAAGACCTCTGTCTTCCAAACCGTCCGTCCCATAATCTCTCCGTTATCCCGAGTCCACGCGGCTCTCTATTAAGTCAGATCGAAACTCCTTGTGTTTATCAGATCCAATAACACTATTGAAACCCTTGGTTGGCCATCAGTAGTAACCTGGGAGCAATCACGGGATTACGCCAAGGGACATAAATTTGTCACGGCCCATTCGGCCAGTCAGAATGACCTGGTGAGGATGTGGCGACGCGATATCACAGTCTTGGGAAAATCCGTTGGTCTATGGAGGTTCCAAAATATCACATAATTTTTTTCTCAGGAATTTTATGTATTGTCTGTTTATGTCTATTTCTCTTCCTTTCATTGTTTTTCCCTGGCTCTGTCTCTCTCATATTTCCCTTCCTCTTACCGCCTCTCGGCAATACCACAGGCGGTAGAGCATGCAGAGCACAATTAAGAGGTAGTTAAGACGCTCAACACTTAAAAGTAAAAAAAAAATGCAGGCTAAATCGGAGACAAAGGTTAGTTTTCAAACAAGACGTGGACTTGTTGGCTGATCTTTTAAAGAAAAACATTTTTAAATATAACTTCCGATACAAAAGTCTCTATCTTCGCCAAAAACCTATGCTTGCATTATCTTTGAACTAGATCTATATCATTGTTAAAAGATCACAAAAAAATGCAGTGATTTAACTGGCGGTACCTGAGAATGAGACTTCCCAAAGCAGTATCATTCTTTACCTTAGAACTCATTTTCAGGATTGGCTTCTCATTGTTTCTTAATAATATTATACTCTCCTTCTCTCCCATACACTCCAGCAGATGCACCTCACTTTAATTTCATATTTTCTCACCCTCTCCTCTCTTTATCTGTTTCTTTAACTCTCTCTTTTTGCCACTATCTTTCTCCTCAAATCATGTTCTCTCTGTCTTTCTTCACTTTCTCCATCTTACCAAGACGCCTTTGCTTATCCAACGATGACTCATATTGTCAGAAATATTTGATTTGACAGAATGTAAGGAGACCTTTGTGATTGTTTTTCCGATTTTTAATTTTAAGACGCTCCATGAACCAGCCTCAACATATAACTATGATTTTAACATTTTTAAACATTTAAAGTAGCTGTAAAGTAATAAGAAATGTTATCATTGATGGCTCAATATTAGCGTCTGGTCCCATCAATTCTTATCGACCCTTTTCATTCTACAAAGATTTTTATAAATTCTAAAAAAACGCTTTACAAATACATCTCATAATCAATCAGGATTTTTATATGCGTTCTATATTCAAAACCTTTTATTTTACTCTTACACAACTTGGAGAGGTAGAGGAACATCACTGTGATCTCATCTAAGAACCCTTCATAGATTCTTAATCAACTTCAAGTCAGCCAGACACACCACTTTACAATCTCTCTGTGACAAAAGATTATTTTGAGTAGCTTCACGTTCTCGAAACTTCCTAAAGATGCTTATACGGAGGGAGAAAACACTTAGACCTTCGTACTTTCACTTCCAACAAAACGGATGAAAACCCCGGAAAACGGGATTATGGCCAAGAGTAAACAAGCAGCAGGGAGTATCATGGTCGGCCCAGCGGTACCCGTTGTGTTGGGGACTTGGAGAGAAGCTCTCTTCAATATGGGCACCAGCTTGGCCTGGAGTGTTGACCTATACCTAGTGAATCCCTTCCGTGTCTGGATTACTGCCATGGATTTCTGGATGGTAAAAAAAGGTGAAGAAATGAATGAAAAGACAGGATCAGGTGGGGGTTGACAAATTTTGTTGGACAGAGAAGTGATCGCAAAAGAAACACTTTATAAAGTTCATGAATGAATGACCCAGTTCGCTGCTCCTCATCCTCTGGTGAAAGTTCTTTCCTTTTTCCGATTACGGCAGGTTGTCGCCTCCCCTATCTCCATGAATGAGGTTCTCAGCTCATTGGGATGTCCAGACCTAATCTTACTGGGAGTTTCTAACCTCACTGGCTTAGAATCAGTTGTGGTGAGGAAACACAACAACGTAAGTTCTTTTATTATCAGAAATCTACAAGTAAATAAAGTAAACAATTTCTTTCTCTCTCATTTTTATATTTTATTATATGTCCACCACCTAAAATTTTACATAGCATGCACCGATATATCTGTCGATCTCTATCTATCTATCTATCTATCTATCTATCTATCTATCTATCTATCTATCTATCTATCTATCTATCTATCTATCTATCTATCTATCTACATACCTACCTAGCTTCCTGACAATCTCTCTCTCTATCTATCTATCTTCCTATCTCTATCTATATATCTTTTCATCAGCCTATCCATGTATCCATTTTTTTATTAATTAATTTATTATTCCTCTCTCTCTCTCTCTCCCTCTCTCTCTCTCTCTCTCTCTCTCTCTCTCTCTCTCTCTCTCTCTCATTCACTATGTCTCTTCTTTTCAGCCTTCTCTAACATTGTTCCCTCTAAGGCTTACAACTTGTCTCGTCATTCCCAGCGTTCAAGCCCCTCTTTCATCCTCTCTTTTCTGTCTCTCCACCATCCTTTTCTCCTAAAACTCTTCTTTCATCAGTCTTCTTATTTTAATTCTCAACACTATATCAATTTAAGTTGTTTGTCACCAAGCTATCCATTTTCTCAATACCCCGCCCCCTCCACCCTACTCCATCTCTCCCCCACTTCTACACCCTTGACCATTCTTCTCTCCCTACGGCTCCAGGGTTTCTTTCCCACAGGAACTCACATCAGCCAAAGTTCATCTTCACTTCAACTTAAAGCCGCTCCTGTTTTGGTATCAAAGACCACAAAACTAACGGTCATTCACAGACAGGAAAGCAAAATGGCCGTCTTTTGTGTCTCATCTCTCTCTTTGTCTCCAGGGTATCTAAAGGATTCGTGGGAGAGCAACAAGTCCATGAGAGCAACTGTAACGATTTGGATTGAAGAATACACACTAACATAGAAGCTTCCGATGGGATACTCAGCGACAGGAAACGACGAGGCTTAGCATAGAATACTAAGCTTTCTAGATGGTGGGTACATTTCCCAAGGCTGAAATAAGTTTATTAGTCGCCTTACCTGATTACCATAATGTCAGAGAGTTTATTTTGTAATGAAGGATTTTGCGCAAAGAAAATATTTAAGGGGTGGAGGTAGAGGTAATTATCAGTAGCGTTGTGAATGCAAGTCAAACTACCCAGTGTTTTTGTAATTTTTTTATGCTTTTCTTTAAAATTTTATATCACTAAGAAATTTTCATGCATGAGCATATGTCAATCTCTATGTGCCAAGCACCATATAACTACAATTAAGGAAGAGCCTGATAACTCTCTTGACAACGAAAAGGACACAAATAAACTGAATTATGCTACTTTCATGGATAAACAGAATCTGATCATAAAGGCGGTAATTCTAATTTGCCTTTTCCCAAATTGGTAAAATTATGAATAGCATTCTCGGTTAGTGGCTATGTGATCACCAATACATGTTTGAACTGTTTCGCACATATTTTACCCTTATTTTTTTTGCGGATGTAGAAACTTTAAAAAAAATTACAATGAAAAAGTTGGATTAAACCAAAAATACTCAGTAATAATGGTAGCATTTTCCAATTGTCCAGACCTACCTTGCAGATGAGCGAGCGGTTCTGTCAGCGCTGCCACTGACAACATTATTGTATTTTCTGCTGTGACTTGAAAGGTCCAGCCTATAACCATCTATGTTTATGTTGTATGTTTTCGGTAGGGATTTTCTCGACCAGATAGAAATGTCATCTAGATTCTTATTAATGAGGAAAAATTTAGTATGTTAAAACGTACATACTCTTCGTTATCCATAAACTAAACATACACACACACACACACTTCTACCGGTTTAAAATTGATAACAAAAATTGAAAATAATAACGTAAGTTGTAAATTGTTTAACGCCTCCTAAGGCTCCTTTATAGTAACAAAAGCGAGGAAAGTAAGACAGAAAGTCATTTCTTGAATCATCCAGCCTGTCACACAAGTTCAATATATCGCATTGAGCGTCAATGATATCAGATAATTATGAAAAAAGGTAAACCTTTTCCATCCTCGAAATTTACTACAGCAATTTACATCATACAGGAAGCTGGTCTAAAAAAACAAATAAACAAACAATGACTGAAACTTTTAAATTATCAGAGCTAGAAGGAAATCATTGTTTGTCCATGTTACAGAGGTTTTTTTTTCTTTTCTTCTTCTTTTTTTTTTTTTGAATGTAGATGAAAGTCAAATGGTTTAATCATAAAACTTTAGAAAAATTTCACGCTATTCTTTGCTTTCTAACATACGTTAGATTTTTTTCCAAACTTTATATCCAAGCAATAGAGAAAGATAGATAGACGGGCAGACAGTCAGATTGATTAGTAGAGAGATATAGATTGGGGAGGGGGGAAACAAAAAAAATCAGAGAGAGGATCCGTAAGAGAGGGAGACAATGAAAGAGAGGAAAAAAAAAAGAAATACTGTGGGAGAGATACAGAGAATCGAAAAAGAGATAGATAGAGAGAGGAGACAGGGAGGAAATGAGAGAGAGATAGAGAGGGAGAGAGAGAGAGAGAGAGAGAGAGAGAGAGAGAGAGAGAGAGAGAGAGAGAGAGAGAGAGAGAGAGAGAGAAAGAGAGAGAGAGATGAGGCAAGGATGTACAATGTAAAAACAAAGAGAATATGATATTATGAAGAGAATGCTACGAAGGAATTAGAAGAAGACCATCCAATACATACAATCAATCTTTCTATCAACTGTCGCGAAGCGTTCCTTTCAACCATGATCCTCTACAACCCTGCTGTACATCTTTTCCTACCTCGCCGACTCCTTTTCTTTATTTCTTTTTCTTTTTTATAGTTGTCTTTTCTTCTTCTATTCCTATCCTCGACTACCTCCTCATGGGGTCCAGCGCGTTACTTACATGTGTTTTGCCAAGATTTAGACTCTCCGACTAACGAAGAAAAGCTATCACCATCCCCGTTTTTTATCACATTATGATCCCATAAAGAGAGGTCTAGAGCCCTCTGAGGGCAAGCGACCACTCGTTAGAATCCCATTTCTCTAGGGCGCATCCCTCTGACCTCTGGCCAGCCGCCGGACCATCTATCATCAAGCCACTGGATTGTCTGCTCCTGGTTACTGGTTATTTGTCCTCAACTGACCATTGCTTTGTCTTTTTCTGCTTTGCAGGCGGTGTGCGGTTTTTTAATTGTGCTTTTTTGATAATTATAAGGCATTATCGATTTTGCTTAAGCTTGTTTTTTTTTTTTTTTTAATTTTTTTTCTTATCTCCAGACCTTTGAGTGAAATTCCGTTTTATTCTGTTTATCCCTTTCTCTTTCACTTTTATCAACATAATTGCCTCACCTAATTTCTGTCATGAGATAAATAGGCATGGAGATACTAAAGGTTAAAAAAGTTTATGTGAAAAAGACGTTGATTAAACAAAATGATAGAAAAGCTCCATTGGTTCAGGGAACTAAACACTAAGTTAACAAGCTGTTCATCATTAAGCTCAGAAGGGGAAGAGGGATGGCTTCTGCTTGGCTAATATTTCAAAACTTTGCCATCTGAAACGAATGCATTATTTCCAACCATTGTTCCATATTATACATCATGTATTTTAAATGTAATTTTCGCGTTCTCGCTACACAGTCAACAGCACACAAAACAACGTATACTCCACTTGTCGAGTTAAGGCAGATTCCCGTAAAAGAACAATAAAAACATGACACCACATATTATTAGAATGTAGGAGTCGTGCTCTTTAGCCACAGGAAATTAATCGTTCTAAGCATTTTATGGTGGGTATTAAAAGACTCGAGCCAAATTTCACAGACAATGCCTTTTTTGCAGCTGAACGCCCAGACAACGCCATTCGGTAATGTCTCAAAATGGTTCACCTTCACCACCTTGTCTTGAACATCTCTTAAAATTCCTATTTTCTCTCTCCGATCTTTTTTGAATTATGAGTTGACACTCAGATACTAGATTAATAAATTTTTTAAATTAAAATTATATCCGCCTTGTTTAAATCTTAACATATGTCATAAAAGCTTTAGATTTTTACAGGCTTGAATAATAGTTATTATAGATGTTTACTGTGTTCGTTCAGACAGACTTTGCCTTGAGACAACATGCATAATTTATGCCTTTACACTTACGTGTTAAATCGTGAGATCTAATTGTGTTTTTCTCATGTATGATGCATCAAGTAGTTCTTGAAGGTCCATAGGAAAGAAAATTTCCTCATGCGTTTTAAAATCTTCGTATCGCGCTCTAGTTATACGCTTAGATTGACAAATTTACGAAAATGACATGAATTTGACGTTAATAAAAACATCACAAATAACAATATAATAAGTTCCTCGAAAGCTGCCAACAGAGTCTTCCTATCTAAGACAAGTTTAAATTCATTTACATTCGGTGTGGAAAAAGGCATATTAAAGTTACATTTGATTATCATATACCAGGTCGACCGTGTAATACCAGGATGATGTTCAGAAAGTCTGCTGAGGATCCTCAGAGTCTTTCATGTGTAATGATATTGGCATTAGAAATCAAACGCGACACATTTCCTTTACATGCTGGGCTAGATTATTATGGAAAGTATTAGAAGAGTGATGTTGCAGATTTGTAGGTTAATGTGTCATCACTCGGGCATTATTTTGAATATTTTTTAATTCTGAATAAACCCAAACAAGCTTACCGGGCTAAACAAAGATCGCGGACTTAGCTCAACCCCTTATCTCTCTCCTTGGATTCCAAAACATTCCAATCTCTTTTTCTCCGTACAATAGTTCTGTCACCATCTTGAAATGTTGCTAATGTTAGACTCTCTTAGAACTAATTCGGAGTTCAATCTTTTAGGATTTTCAAGCTCGACTAATCACAACTTAATTTCCCTTTTAGTTAAAACTAAAAACTGTGTTGACGACACTGAAAAAAAAAATTAAGTTTACCATATGAAATTTATACATGTACAAAGAACACAAAATATGTCAGCAGACCAACAGCGTTGGTGTAGAGGGAAAAATGGAGAAAAATTCACTCGTAAGTTCAACATGCCGGTCATATCAAGAGCGAGGACAAGATCTTCCATCTGTTCTTCATCATGACGTCTTGCAAAATTAATGTCATTTATTTTCCCCACATAGACCACGAAAAAATTGTCATCACGTTTCATTCATAATAATGATATGTTGCAGGATGACTAAAGAAATATCTGGTACCTAAAAAACAATATTCTATCCTTATTACCGGAATCGACCCGCATAATTGTCACTTTAAAAAGAAATAAAGAGGGGAGAGAAAGAGAGAGAGAGAGACAGAGAGAGAGAGAGAGAGAGAGAGAGAGAGAGAGAGAGAGAGAGAAATAATGAGAGCAATAGAGAGAGATAGAGAGCGAGTGAGATAGAGATAGAGAGAAAGTCAGAGAGAGAAAGAGAGAGAGAGGAGAGAGAGAAAGAGAGAGAGAGGGGGAGGAGAGAGAGAGAGAGAGAGAGAGAGAGAGAGAGAGAGAGAGAGAGAGAGAGAGAGAGAGAGAGAGAGAGAGAGAGAGAGAGAGAGAGAGAGAGAGAGAGAGAGAGAGAGAGAGAGAGAGAGAGAGAGAGAGAGAGAGAGAGAATAGCATTGTTTTGGCACTCAAGTGAACCGATAGGCTCCGAGGCGTGGCAGGAATACAATCAGATTGATTTAATCTGATGAGGACTGGTCTCCTGTAGCATCTCTAATGTCCAATTAATCATACCAGTGGAGAGATTTCGCACGCCCCACAGACACTGACCTTTTTTTCTCCCTCCTTGAGAAACAGAGGCGTTCATTTCTCCAGGCTCCCAGACTATCTCACTCACTTCTCATTTTTTTTTAAATTCTATTCACCTGGCTTAAAAAAATTACAGTATTTCATGAGAATAGCAACCCCCCCCCCCCAGCCCACTCGCTTGTTACTTCTTCTTTTTCCCCCTCTTTCTATTCTCCGTCGTCTGTCTGTATACATATTCCTCTTCTTCTTTTTCTTTTCTGTCTTTCAATCTTTCGTTTTATCACTTTTCCTCTCTTTTCAGCCATTTCTCTCTCATTGTGGTTGTCCGTTAAGAGTAATGCTATCTTGTAACTTGCCCGCATGGTTATTTCTTCTCTTTTATTGTTTGTGAAGAACTGATCAAGCCTCAAACAATAGCCTCTCCGGTACTTTATCTTGGTGTGTTGAGGGAAATGACTGCTCAAGAAATAATCACAATGTTTGAAAATCTCATTCTCACTCAACCATCAATCTATCTCCACCGTTGTGCCACACCATATGACTGTTCCCGCCTCACAACCACCCCAAACCCATCTTCCTCAACGGTTTTCCAGAGGAATGTTTTCTCCGGAATTCAGCCGCTTCTTTTCAATAATTTTGAAAGTAATAATCTTCCTACTTTGAATTCAGATTGGCCACTTTACATCTCAGCAGAAAATACCCCAATACGCTGGAGAACCCTCTTGGAAAATTATTTTCCGTGGTGAATGGGTAACAAAAAATGATCGCTACCGAAACAAAAAGTTTCACACAGATGAAATAAGAGACGTTAACTTTAATGGTGTTTTTCAATTCTATTTCCTAATGAGAAACATCTTGACCTGGTCCCAAGATTAATGCGTATATTAAAAGAATCCAGTTTTTTCCTTCCTTCCTTATAGGAATTATAGAAAGACCAAAGACAGGCTTTAGAGACGATGAAGCCAGAGGAATCATATTCGTTCTCCCCATAATGCCAAACTAAACACGATGAACAGGATGCGAACCGAGACATTGTTTAGAAAGGCAACACCTCAATTTCCACCCGAGCCGAGCGATTCACGTCTGACCGCCGCTCATCGCAGCTGGACACAATGCTAGCAGCCTGGGCACCCATGGAAAAAAAAAGAACCACGGATGATAAAAACCTTTACTCGAAAAACAACTGGCAAAAAAATAACCGTATTCTAAAAACATCCTCTGTCCCAGGTGTTTTATCTGATGAAGGAGACGAGCCGGTCTGTGATATGATACCCAGGGATTCCTATTTTTCCGGTATCGCTCGGCTCGTATGCTGTGCGAAGTGCCAGGATTAGTGTAGTCGGGTCCCGACCATCGGGTACCACAATCACCACACAGAGGAAGCTGCAGGTCTCCTGGCCGTGACAATGAGCTTCAGATAGTGCAGAGCATGGCAATGCGTTGCAGAAACCAGAATCTTGATCTAATGGTTGAACAGTTTCACGAACATACATGCCGTCATACTATATAGTTACCTCTTGGAACATAGAGAAACAATGTTTTTATTTTGAAAAATCATAAAAAAAGATTATAAAATAAAGGCACATTGTATTCCATCAAAATAAAGCATGATGAAGGGAAAAAAATACGAATAAGTAAATAAAATCAATCTTGACTGTATTAGGTTTTCATTTATTTTTCTGTGTTTGTTCTCGTTTGTTTCCTCTATCTATTTCTCATATTTTTACTCCTATATAACTTTATTAAATTGTCTCTTACTGTTTGAATCAGTGGGTGCTTTCCTATAAACTCAAGGGCCTTCTTTTTACTACCTCAACAGTTTATCTCTGAGTGGTGGGTGTGTGTATCTCTATGTCTGACTGCCTGTCTGCCTGTCTGACTGTCTCTTTCTCTGTCGTCTGTCTGTCTGTCTGTCTCTGTCTGTCTGTCTGTCTGTCTGTCTGTCTGTCTGTCTGTCTGTCTCTCTCTCTCTCTCTCTCTCTCTCTCTCTCTCTCTCTCTCTCTCTCCCTCACTCCAAACTAGCCATCCCGGCCTGTAGACAATCGTTCTCCTCCAACCTGCAGCACTGTTGTTCGTCTAGACCCAGGAACCATAAGGTGAGAACAATGACCACAATACCATCTCTTGTGGAGCCGCCAGCTTTGATGGGCCGTCAGGACTCAAAAAAAAGAGACAATATTGCTGATGTCGAAAGAGGGAGGACAGGAATATGAAAAGAGGAGAAAGAGCGAAGCAGGGGGTGAGGACTGCCTTATAAGAAGTATTTATGATAAACTATATTTTTCGTTCTTTCACACATTTTTTCCTATACCCTAACTGCGTAATAAATCTCGTAAATGAAATAGATAGAGAAGAAGAAAAAAAAACATTAGGTGTTTGAAATAAAGGATTTAAATTGTGGCATGGGACAAAGAAGTTATTGGCAGATGTATGCGGGTACGGGTAATAACTATGATCAAAGAGTTGGTGAAATATGCTAATATATAGAGCGTTTAATAGAAAATAGAAAAACAGTGAGCGTAAAAACCGGATTGGCAGGGGGATAGAAAGGTCAATGGAACGACGATAAGATAAAATGTTATTAAAGGTAAGGCTGAACATGGATAAAGAGACGGATAAAATGATATCTTGTCTTATGCAGAGTTAATTTGTCTCTTCCTATTGAAACCATCCTGCATGATGAACACTTTCATTGTTTTTGTACGATCAAAAGATAAATCAATAACAATCATTGGAAAACTTTTATTTCAGTACATTGCTCAATGCTCTCTATACCTTAAAATATGGCCTTAAACAATCGTACAGCAACAACAGAATCAACAACACCAGCTGCGCCAATAGCAACAAAAATAACACGAACAACATTCGCGTTTGGAAAAAAATAAAAGTGTTTGAAGCAAGCGCACTTTAAGCAGCTACAAGAGCAACAAGAATAACAAGTACAATGAAAGCGATAAAGAAAAAAAAATTCACGCAAAAAAGAAGTCTCTCCAAAAAAAAAAAAAAAAAAAGGAAAACAAAGAAAAAGAAAAAGAGAAACAGGCAAGTATGAATGTGAGTGAAGGAAGGACCAAACAAAGCTTTAAGTCTTTAGCAGGGGTAGAAAAAAAATCTGATCGCCTGCCAACAAGAAAGTGAAACCTTTCACCTTCCATGTTTTCCCTACTAAGTAGAACATATAAGTCTATGTGGGGCAAAAGGAAAATGACCGCATTATTGACTGACTACAACCATTCAACTGAAAACGATGATTGTTGCACTGACCCTCATCATTAGGACTATATTTTTCCACGATTCTTTCGGTTCAAATTTTCTTGTTTTTTTTTTTTCTTTTTAAATTTTTATTTGATGTCTTGATTCGATTTTCCGAAATTTACTAAAAGAATATAGTTTGTCTATTCAACATTATTTTGCTTTTCCTCTTTCTCTTTAAGAGCTGATAGGCAATATATAAAGCCTCCTCTACACTTTCAATAATAAAAGAAGGTTCCATTAAATTGAACAGAGATTTATTTTTATTTCATTCTCGGTTTAAAACAATGGATGATACTCGCTGAAGTTTTACTCGATCTGAAATCGGTTTTATTCTCAACAAAAAAATGGGATGCTCATCTACCTCTGTTTATATTTTTTTATATTCCTCTTGAAATTTGCTGTACGATAGATCCGTGCCATTGTATCACTTTACTACGCTTGCTATTATTTCCACTTTAAGCACATCCCATTCGTTTCCATTTGTAAGTATAAACACACAGACGCAAAAAAAAAAAAAATGTCACGCAAACCCACAAAGACTCTTGGTGTCAGCCCAGACAGCCGAATGCCTGTTAAGGCGCTGAAGCCGAAATTCCCGTTAATAATGCCATTTCTCCGTGTGTTTTGTTGATATCCTCTGACATGGCATGTTGCCTCTTGTTGCCAACACAATACGCAACCGATGTGGGTCAACGGACAGGAAGTCCCTTCAGGAGCGACCTCTTTCCGAATGTCAGCGTTGACCTCATTACACCATGTCCCGGAGTTCCCACAGAGCCTGCTTCCTGTCGGCACCAGTTGTCGTGGTAATGTGACCACGGCCCTACAAGTCTATCAGAACAGAAGGACCATTCTGAAATATGAATGACCTTAACCAAAAGAAAAAGACGATTTTTCCCCAATTTATTGATATTCATCGATGATTTCGCAATGAAAAGCGTGACAAAGAGAGAAGTAATCCTGCACGTAATAATCTCAATGCAGAATGATTTTCAAGTAGGGTGTCGCGAGAAGACAGAACTGTAATTTATGTAGTTTTAAATAAGAACTTATTAAATTTAAAGTAAATCTCAATTTAGCAGGTCTTCTAGGCGTTGGAACATTTAGATCCTCGACAACATTGAAAAACATTTCTAGGAAAACGTCGCACTATTAAATTTTGATTGTAAGATAGCTGGATTTTTTCTACTTCGGTACTATGCAGAAAATCAATAATTTGGCTTGGGTGTGGAAAAAAAATAATGTCCAGTGTTTTATCTTGTGTTTTACCAAACATAATGATTATTAAAGAATGGAATCATCGGGTATTGAAAGGAAAAACTTCTTGCTTGGTTGATTGAATAAATACGTTGCTAAAATATTCCATGCCTTACGTGACAATTGTGCACTTGATCCACTTGTACAGTTGCAAAGAAAGAACTTTTAGCCAAAACATTTTAAAAAATAAAGCTTTTTTGTTGAATTTTTGTTAAATACATGAATGTGTTTCATATTTCAATAAAGTAAAGAAAGGAAAGTCAAACAAGAGCACGCAGAATGTGTTGGGCTGCTCGGAGTCATTTAATGTGTGCAATGCTTAAGGCAAAACAGAGCTAATCAATATCAGTCCCACGGCTAAACTAAGAGGGTGAAATAACATGGTGGTATAGGAATGAGGCTGCGAGTCTAAGATCAAGATATCTCGACCTCGCATCAATTGGAAAACTTTTTGGGACCAGCACAGAGATTTCCTCACTCATCAACAGATACTGGCTTCTGAAGTTACAGTGTGAAATCCGCCAAAGTCCACAGTTTTTTTTAAAGACTTGGCGCAAAGCTTTATTTGTAATTGACCTGTCCTTACTTGAAGAAAGTGTAAGCTTGAACTGCTACGCATGTCCAGCTGACACGACAGTAAAAACGAGCTTTACTTATGTTAGCCATTAGCGTGATGGGTTTGACTGTAAGGCAGCGTGAGGAGGGTCTACTTGATACCCGGCCCTGACCAGTGAAGATGTCTTGAGGACGGCGTAGATGACTGTGTGTTCACGAGAAGGGCTGTCTGAAAGTGACAGTAATTCCTACAATAACCTACACATGATGGAAGGCTCCGAGCAGCTCGTCTGCACTAGGGACTGCAGCTTAATAACACAGGACAGTGCAGAAGAGGACACTGAGACCACCAGAAAGTGGTAGTTTGATAGCTCGGCCTGGCTCGGTCAGGCTCGGTCAGGCTCGGCCAGGTCTAGCCACACTGATGGCTTCATTGAGACCAAGCATAATGATACCAGAGGCCAGCAGTTCGTCTTAATTGTGTCTCTGGGAGATGTAAAAAACGAAAGGATAAAAAATGTTAATATGAAAGAGAAAGCGCTCGTTGAGTTTAGAAGGTGCCCATGTGAATATAATTATAAATGTGTGTGGGTATTTTTTCTTTTTACTTTTTTTTTCTAAGAGTAGAAAAGTGAGGGAAGAGGTCGAGATGAGTAATGCTACGTTATCTTTTCTCAAGGGTTTAATTGCAATAAGTCCCTCTCACTTTAATTCTTGACATAAAAAAGCACGGAGCAGGACTATTATCTCCCCAATACCTCCTTATTTGTCAGTATTCAACAATAAGTATTCTAAAGATTGAATTATTTTCGTACGGTCTCTGCCATTGTTTCAACTTAAATTTTTATTCGTTTTTCGTATAGCCATCATAAATAACTATTTGTATAAAGCAAAATCACAATAAACAACATAAATGATCAGAACAACGTCAATGAATTGATGAAAAAAATGAGACGATGCGAGCAGGACGAATAATTACGGAACACCAAATTGTAGGCAGCATCGGCACTTCAAAATCTTTTCAATTGTCATGAAATTGCAGGGATTCTGCTCTACTGTTCCTTGAAAATTAAAATGCTACGAGACCGGTGTCATGTACATTTTTTTTACCATCCTGCTTTCCATATCCCTTTCCTGCCTGTTTGTTTAAATAGAAGAAACGAGCATATTTTGACCTAACTTGGTAATCAGCAAAATGGTGTCTCCCTCTCTAGATTTGTGCTATTAAAGAATAATCGAAAAAAAATAGTATTGCTTTCGTATCATGTTTTCACTCCACAAAAAATAAACAAATAAATAAAGAACAAGTAACATAGAGTTTTTATGATCCATAAAGATAGCTCAGTGGCCATGTTTCTTGTCTTGTCTCGTCAAGGCGATGGGTGTCGTAAGGAAGTGCGAAGTTCGATACTAGTCCATTCTGTCCTTCATTATGTTTTCACGTCTTTCCTTTCTTTGTCAGTCTCGAGTTAGATTCAGGTTGGTGATTTATTTTTCCATACCTCTTATTTATTTATTTATGATCACTCACATCTATAGACCCTTAGGTCTAGCTCCGTCTGTTTTGCCTTCTTCTTTGTTTCAATACCATCTTTTTTCTACAAAGAGAACAACAACTCTTCAATCCTTCAACAATGTCCCTCACATCCTTCCCCTTTGTTGCAATAAAAAACCGCATTCTCGTTGCGTGCAGAAAGAGAAATAAAGCGCGATACCTACAAATCTGCCCTGAGTTAATCTGGACATCTTTACGATAGGAGGCAGTGAAGACAGCCATCAGCAGCAGTCACAGAGTGACAGCGACAGAAGCTCTGCCGTCAGCTTTACATACGTCACCGGCAGTTCCAGGTTGACAGCATCAGGTCACAGCAGTACCGAGAAAAACAATGGCTCCAGCGTCAAGAAACGTAAGAGAAGAGAAGAATAAGCAAAAAAAAACAACAAAAAACAAAAAAACAAACAAAAAAAAAAACAAACAAACAGACAGCAGTTTGGGAGAAAAGGCTTTGGATTGGTATAACATCCACCGATGTTGGTGATGTCATAGACCTTCACCTCAACGTACCTGCCTTAATAGACTTTGTTTTCTATGTATAACCAGGCTAATTTCTGAGAGATGTGATAATCCTATGTATCTCAGTGGATAAGGGGATGAAAAGTCCGCAAGTCTAGAACTAAATTATTATCTGATGTGTGCAGGTTTTCTCTTGCCTGAACTCTGACGTGCCCACGTGCTGGGGCTGTAAGAGTCTTACCTTAATGGCCTGGCATCAACAGCAACATGCTCGTGATTTGTGACTGGCAATACCGTCTCGTCCAGGCAGATGTGCATCGCCTGATGTTTGATGCTTGGACAATCTGACAAACTCTCAAGGCCGCCAAAATAGAAAGAGTTGTCTCTTTGTCTTTCATCTTGTTCTATCGCTATATACAATAAAGCAACTGTTTGACATTTTAAAACTCAAGAATGAAGGTCACTGAGATAAAAATCTGCCTCCATAAGAACATAGTGGATAAGGCTGTAATTAGAGCCAGTAAATCTTTTCAGCTTAGTTTTTATGTTGAAAAACGCTTAATCATGATGCCTTGACAAAATCACAGTAATCACGGATATGATTTTTCCAATCTTTTCTCTCCTTAATGACGCGAGGCATGCAGAAGTGTACTTTAAATGCACTTTTTTTTTTACCTTTTTATTTTGACTGTCAGTCACTTTCAAGTCAGGAATGAAGGTTTTTTTTTTTTTCCGTCTATCTGTGCATGCCAACAGGTTAGCATGATTTAAAGACTGGTATTACTGAAGTAGAGCTATGCATAATCTTTTTTTGTCTCATTTTTGATAGGTTTGAAAAAAATGTAATGAAACACTTCATGCGTACAATTTAATTGCCTCATGGGTAATTATTTCGCTGTAGACATGAATTAAGTGCGGTGTAATTATCAACGGCAAAACAAGAAACACCACTGGCACATCCCAGATCACATCAACGGAAGTCATTTCTATAAAGCATTTAAACTTATTTGCTAAGTAAAATACATAACCGGACCGGTAAAGGGCAATTTAATATTTAATTTTACTTTGAACTACATAATGCGGCGCATGGATGTGGTACTTGGAATTTAGCGTCATTTTCTCTTTTGCAATTTGCCGACCTTTTATTTTCTGTCTCCACCTCCTCTCCCTTTTGCACATCTCTTTGTTTTCTTCCTTCAGGTCCAAGACTTCAGACAACATGAGCTTTATTCTAGTCTTCTCTCTCTCTCTCTCTCTCTCTCTCTCTCTCTCTCTCTCTCTCTCTCTCTCTCTCTCTCTCTCTCTCTCTCTCTCTTGCCCTCTTTCTCTCTCTGTCTCTCTCCCTGTCTCTTTCTCTGTCTGTCTGTCTCTTATAAACATTCTCTTTCTACCTCACTATAATTATTGTAGCTCACTCTCTTTCTTATTCTTCTCCTCTCTCTCTCTCTCTCTCTCTCTCTCTCTCTCTCCCTGTCTCTTTCTCTGTCTGTCTGTCTCTTATAACCATTCTCTTTCTACCTCACTATAATTATTGTAGCTCACTCTCTTTCTTCTTCTCCTTCCCTCTCTCTCTCTCTCTCTCTCTCTCTCTCTCTCTCTCTCTCTCTCTCTCTCTCTCTCTCAATCTCGAATCTGAGGCTTTCTTTCCGATCCCCCCTCTACTGATCTGTCTGCCTCCATCTAACCCCCATTTTTTCTCATCTTGTTCTCGCCCCTCAGCCAGTGCTTCCCACCACTCACTACCCATCATTTCCGGAAGAGTGTATCATCAATACCTGGCGCCGAAGGTGCATTATTGGTGCGTCGTCGGTGCAGCAGTGATTGTTCTCGCTTCCTCTTGTTTTCAGCCGATCTCTATTCATTCTATCCGGGGTGCGCTCTATACTCATCTAAAAGAAAAAAAAAATGAAAGAGCAGAGTGCATTTCCATGCATCGGCACTCAGGTCCGTTCTGGGCTTTGCAATTTTGTTCTGGGCGGTGTCAATGCGCCTTTACTTCGATGCCGCATTGTCACTGTCCGTGATCCATTGAAGGACCCCTCCTGACATATCGAGAGGGGGGCTGGTCAGGGAGACATCCCATCTCCCGTCTAATGAAAAGGATTTCAATTTTGAGTTGTGGCGGAGCGTTAATGTACACCTGCTAAAATTAGCTGGCTCCATACTGCCCCAACTCTCCATTTACCCTTCTTCTTCTTCTTCTTCTTCTTCTTCTTCTTCTTCTTCTTCTTCTTCTTCTTCTTCTTCTTCTTCTTCTTCTTCTTCTTCTTCTTCTTCTTCTTCTTCTTCTTCTCCTCCTCCTCCTCCTCTCTCTCTCTCTCTCTCTCTCTCTCTCTCTCTCTCTCTCTCTCTCTCTCTCTCTCTCTCTCTTTCATTTTGCCTTATAAAGCCTTTTCCCTCTCCATCCCTCTCTTGCCTCGTGTATCTGCTCCTATTTCTCTTTGTTTTAAAAACCGTTAATGTCCAGCAGTAAATGAAACGATTGCTTCCTCTCTTTGTAAAAACTGTTTTAATCGGTTTTGTATTTATTTAAAGAGTTTTCCGAGATGGTTTGCTTTGTCATTTCTAGGTAAGTATTAATGTCCTAATCATAATTATTTTCTTTGCTCAGAATTCCAGCTGTTTGAGAGTAGATTTGAGCGTAGGTTCAACTCATATTTTTAGCTGTTGCTGAGAGCCTGGAGGACGGATTCAGCATCTGTAAGAAATACGTTTCTATTGTTATAAACAGTCGTGGTTGCCACTTCCGCTATGACAGGAGATTCTGCTCTTAGTGTGGTAGAATATTTTCCAGTTGATATTGGTGTTTCAATTATTTGCCTCGTGGACTGTTCAATAATGTATTCCACCTCCTTTTTTACAGCTTTTTTATACTGATCCGTTGGTATAGGCTCTAATCCATGTCGCACTAGGGTAGAATGATGATGTCTATGTGATCAATATCTAATTTTTCTCAGCTATTTTTGAGACAGTATCTACAGTGGATTCTTTTCTGTGGCACATATTGGAGTTGTTACTCAGATGGCAATGTATTCTAGTGTTGAATTTTTTTGCTGTGTGTAAACAGCATTCCCTTTCCAGCCTAAGTTTTTTTTTTTAAATTGAGGGTTGTCAAAGCACCCAAAACATCGTTTTATTTGTAATTCGTGGAAGTTGTTTCTCATACTTGCCGCACATTTGTGACAATTTTATGGAATATCGATAAGCAGTGTATTCAAACGAAACCATTTTTTGGCCAACAGAATATCCGTCAAAAGGAACCTAACCTGGAAGTAGTATCCCTCTTGTATTTTCGCCATGTGTGCGCTATCCTTCTTGACTGAATTCACTTAGTGCCTCGGACGAAATCTTTGCTGATGTTAAAACAAACCAGTTTTTGTTTAGGAACTTAAAACGCATGCACACGCACACACGAATATTGAATCGAAAAAAAAACTTGTGTGATTCGCCATCCATACAATGTACACCAGTCCTGTTTTCCCTCTCTTTCTCTCTGACTCTCTCTCACACACTATCTTATTCTATCTTTTTTGCTCTAAATGTATTCTCCTTCCCTCCCTTTTCGTTTAATCTGTTTTTTCTTCTGTAAAAATAGATCTATCGTTTTAACTTTCTTTTTCTCTCTGTTACTTTCTCTTTTATCAAAGTCTTTAATCTTTTCTCTCTCTCTCTCTCTCTCTCTCTCTCTCTCTCTCTCTCTCTCTCTCTCTCTATATATATATATATATATATATATATATATATATATATATCCGTCTTTATACCAGTTTAATCTAAGCTCTAATTTGTCATTATGAAAAAAATGATAACTCTGACGAGTAAAAAGATAAAGCAATAGGTGACCATAAGACAGCGAAAACTTACTGACCAGACTTGTTCTCAGGAATGGAGGTGTCACATGTTTGTATTGTGGAAGAGAGAGAGAGAGAGAGAGAGAGAGAGAGAGAGAGAGAGAGAGAGAGAGAGAGAGAGAGAGAGAGAGAGAGAGAGAGAGAGAGAGAGAGAGAGAGAGAGAGAGAGAGAGAGAGAGAGAAACGGTCAGGGCAGAGTAATTTATTTGACAGGGCTATTACTTCAACAAAGATATAGACGGTAGAAGTAAAAGGTCCCAAACCTCTTCTTATTTATGATTATTAATTCTTTTGGTCAGTCCGTAGGAGTAGGGTGAATGAAGAAGGCCACTTTCGATTTGTTTGTCTGCGGGGGCTGAAGACTCTCACCTCTGCACTCTGAACGTCCATCTTACTTTTTCCCATCTCCTCCTGTCTACTTAAGGGTCAGCTTCTGAATGGGACGAGCCTCTCGCTATGATAGAGCCTTTTGTCCCTGGGCCAGTTCCTCTTGGTCGTAATTAGGACTGGCGGGTGCCTGGACATAGATTAGTTCTTGGCGTGGCCACTGAGGAGGGAAAAAAGAAGAAAGCAGTACAAAAGTGACCTTGAAAAAAAGAAGCCATTTTCTTGGTATTATATGCAGTAAACCACAGTATATTCTCGCTGTATAGCCATGCACTGCAACCATAGGCAGGTGAAAGAGTCGAAAAACAAACACAAAATGAAGCAATCAATTAAAATGATTGAAGGTAGGTATGTGGGAAGTATAAATTTTTTACTTTAATTAAAAAAAGATTTTGCAGAGGCTGTGTTCCGCAAATTTCAAAAATAAATTTACTACTACCTTCCTTCATTTTTCTTTTGTTTTGTTTTTAGAGATTTGATAATGTCAGGCAAGACAAAAAAAAAAAGATTTCAATTACGATAAAGAATTCAACAGTCATCGAGTTCAACACGGGCTCATTTAACAAGGGGAATCAGATATCATTGCAACAGAAGAAAAAAAAATTAAAACGTAGAACCACCCATGTAGGTAGTTACTGCAAGGTTTTATTTCTCTAAATTCTTGTCCTAACTCTTCTTTCTTTTCTTTTTATTTTAGATTCAATAGTTTTAACTCACTAAAGTCTTTGAAGGTCACATTACACGGAACAACAACAATTATAAAATCATTGTACTCTGTATTCTGCAAAATGATAATACTTGCTTTAGCCTTCAATTCCTTAAAATCGTATGAGTTTAAATTAGGTATTGTAAAGATTTTACTTGTTATTTGTACGATTTTATTTTTAGGGTAGGATGTTACTTGAGAAATTTTGTCCTATCTTGACGATGTTTCACTTTCGCAAGAATAGAAAGAGAGCAGAATATGTCCTTCATAACAACTTAAAAACAAAATGATAGATTGGATCTTATTATTCCTAGGTTGCAGGAATGTTCAGATCATTCTGGTATCATCCGTTCCCACCCCCCCCCTTTCATTCACAATTTTTTTATATGTGTATGTGCAAAAATCTATTTTTTTCTACATTTTTCCTTCCATAAGCGAAGTTGACTGCTCTTTACGTTTAAAACATTATGAAGACCTTTGAAAGCCTACATCTACAGGATTGCAATTCCATAAATGTTTGATATTGGAGTTGAGAGAAAAATTATTTTCGTCACGTGACTGTTTACGGCGACTAGGGAAAAGAATACTGTTTAGTTATGATTGTTTTCGATTTCCCTGTTGGTATTTTCCCCTTAAACTTTGTCGCTATTTAAGAGAGAGAGAGAGAGAGAGAGAGAGAGAGAGAGAGAGAGAGAGAGAGAGAGAGAGAGAGAGAGAGAGAGAGAGAGACAGACAGACAGACAGACAGACAGACAGACAGACAAACAGACAGACAGACAGACAGAGAGTGAGAGCGAAGCAAAACATTGCGTGCCTGGAGTGCTCACACTCACACGCCTTTTAAGCCTTGACACGTGTCGGGTTCGTCAAGTCCAGTCTAGCCTTGTCTGGATGTATCCAGCCTCTTCCCCCCCCACTTCAGGGTCACTCCCACTTTACGCTCCAGACTGAGGTCTCTGTGGCTCTGTCTCAGTCTGTTTGTCTGTAGGTATGTCTCTGTCTTTCTGTCTCTTTGTGTCTGTCTGTCGGCCTCTCTCTCTCTCTCTCTCTCTCTCTCTCTCTCTCTCTCTCTCTCTCTCTCTCTCTCTCTCTCCAACGCCGATGAATGAAGGTTAGAAGCTGATCTACAAGAAAATTCCAGTCGCGAAGTGTTTTAAAGAGCGAGATCTTTAAAATTCCCCTGCCTGACAAAAGTTTACTTGTTGCATCAGAGAGCTATAATATACTGTAGTACTCTGTTCTTGTTAAGCATAATTGACTCGCGGTGCGTAGGCTATATCCGAGCAGTACCTAAGCGATTAAATTCCTCCTCCCCCCTCTTCCTGTCTCTATCTTTGTCTCTGTATCTATCTCTCTTTTGTCTGTACCTCTCTGTCTCTGTCTGTCTGCCTGTCTCTCTATCTTTCTCTCTCTCCTCTGTGTTCGGGTCTAATTCTCAGTCCTGAACGTCCTCTTCTGACTATCGGTTGAGAGATAACAGGACGGCAGATGGTGACGACAATCAAGAAGGATAAAGGAATTGTAAGGGGTCAGGTCAAAGTTGACACTTGGTGGAAACAGATTGAAACTTTAGGGATATAAAGGAAGAGACACAAGGGAGATTGAAGGACAGAACAATGGATTACAAAAAAGTGACTTGCTGAAACTTTAATATTATCAGGTTTGGAATTTAGATTAAGAGTTGTACTACACCACCAAGCGCCGTTAAGTTGTGCCTCAGTTCAAACTAATCGATTCTTCATGATGATGAAGATATTTGTCTTGATGGATTTTATTACTTTAAAAAAATGTTCTGCATTGTGTAATGCTTCAATCCTCTACAGAATAATTCATTCCCGATTCTGAGATTTTGAATTCTTTTAAAAAGCCTATTGTTATCTGTGTCCCTCATAGCAGTGTGTATCATGTTGTTTCTTGCTGTTTACAGGGCAGATCACTAAAAATATAGAAACTTCGATCACTTGAATATGTTTGATGGTGTAATTTAGTGGTTATTACGAATAATGGAATTAGTGATAGATTATGGTTTAGTACACTTTGGAATAGGGATGTTCATGAGAATTTTCATAGAAATGACGAAATGAATGGGTGAAATAATAAATGTGCTAAGTCGTATTAAGACAATGCAAAAGATGTACCCGTGCCAAGTAATAACATGTACAAATTTTAACTGGGTGAAAGAAAGAAAAAAAAAGCATAATCAATAGGAAACATGGAGTGTGAAAAAGGCTGCGAATATCAGGGTGAGAGGGACGAAGGTGGAGTGAGATAGAAGGAGAGCGACATACAAAGATGAAGCACAGAGAGAGAATCATACGACTCGACAAGAAGAGCATGAGAGAGAAAGCACAGAGTTTGAGAGGAGCCCCACAAAGCCCCTGATAGAAGGACCAGCGGATGAAGCAAGCCCCGTTATTTCAGCCCTGACCACTCGCCAGGATTGCGTGACTGGACGACTCGGGTTTCTAATTGCACGCACTGCCCAGTGTCCAGTGTCCAGCGGGCGCTAGACGATGATGGGTGACACTGACCCTCTAAACATAGACTAGGCCACCCTGACTGTCAACAGAAGCAAGCTTGCCACGCCCCACCATACTGCCACCATCCCCCTCCCCACTCCCCGTGCCACTCAACCCTTGCTGTAGACTGACCATGAAGATGACCACCTTGTCAGCATAACCCGGGACTAAAAAGCAATGCTAATGGGAAGCGATGTCAAGAGGACTATGTGGTAATTTTTATATGCAATAACAGTACTCTAGCGTGGGTACACAGGTCCAAATTCTTTCTCTCCTATTTTTGTATTTCTCTAATCTCCTCCTTGAAACCTAGTTGTTGCTATTTCGATTTATCTCTTTTAGGACTCTTAAAAACTCAGTGTGAATGAAACCAATATTATTTACTTTTTTTTTAACTTTAGGTCACAGTCAGATGCATTAATTTTTGTCCTCTTCCATGCACTTTTTCATTTATATCTTCGACACTCTTTCCGTAGGTTTTTTTATGCCATACATAGCTGTCTATTTTCTTCATTTTAGCCCAATCCAGGAAATTTCTACCATATATAATTAATTCTAGAGCAGTAAGCTACATGATTTCTGCCTGCCATGGAAACCCAGACTGACAAATTAATGTGACTACTGGAAGAATAAAAGTAATTCAAAGTTAATCTCAGATTACACCAATACACATAAATCGTTGTGGTACAATGACACTCGTCAGGCCCACCGGGAATGTAATAGTTACGTCTATTGTCTGTAACTAACGAATAGCTCGTGAGTTAGTGTAATGTTTCACACACGGTGTTGCCCTTGCACTCCCTACCTAGGGGAATTATTAGTGCCAGCCACGAGTCTAAGGAAACATATCGCATTTCAGACCTGGCTTATCATAGACGTGCCTGAGAATTACGTCATATACCTGGGCTTTCGGCTTATTACGGAGGAGGTGATGTCTCCAATCCAGTATTCTCCTGACTGGTCTAATCAAGATTTCCTACCGCTATTCTCAGTGCTCGAAACTTGTTTAGACTCCGAGTTGTTACACATTACTTCTACCTAGGCAAATAATGCGCAGAGTTGTTTCGGTGACATGGAGTTAAGATTTCAGATTTGAGCTAACGACTTGGGCTCAAATCATCGCGAAAGGTTTACTTTGCACGGGTTTCCCCACCGTTTATTGATATTAGTTATACCCTAAAATAATGAACATGTGAGGCAGCTGAGGACTTTCAGTCGTAAGTAGCTACTACCGATTTGAGTAACAGCGTTATAAAGAAAAAAAAATCGATTCTTGGTCGATGTAGAGTTATGGTCTAACTGCAGTCTATACTTTTTCTTCATGCTCTGAATAAAACATTTGAAAACAACTTACTGTTTAATGTATTTATTTTGTATTTTTGTGAGGCTACCTCTGTTGGCATGAATACTAAAACATAGAATCTAGTGCGGATCCTCCTTTTCAACCGTTTGATCAATTGTCAATTTATGGTGAAATACGAACGTTCTACTCTTTATAACTTGTCATCTCACAAAGAAAACATTCATAGACATTGTAAATTATATATATACATTATATGTATATTTATATTTGCCATAAGCGTATTATTTATATTTGCTTAATAACACTAAACAGACAGAGCTGGCACGCTTATCTCTATTGATACAATAAATTACGGTACATGAAGTACATTGGTGACGAAGTCTCTGTGGCGCAATCGGTTAGCGCGTTCGGCTGTTAACCGAAAGGTTGGTGGTTCGAGCCCACCCAGGGACGCAGACTTTTTGGCACATTTTGTAGATCACTAGATAATTCATCAGTAATTTTTACTTCTTTTATTTAAACCTAATTAATGTTATTATTGTTATTAATAGTAGTATTAAAAATATAATTATCCAATGTACTAAACGTGGTGCCAATGATTGAAAACACCGGCTGCATAGAGATAACTGAAATGTTATTAACTGAGAAGCGGCGGCGGCTTCTGACTAGATAGATCGCCCTGAAGCATCCTGATATAATCCGCAGTGGGTTTGAACCTCTTGTCGCTGCTACAGTCTAATATTTTGACGCTAATCAAAAGTTATAAAGAGATCTAAACGTGTAAATGTAACGCTAACGCTGGCAGTAACCGTTGCCATTTAAAGAATCTGTGATGTATTCGATTATCGCGCTGAGTAACTGTTGTTAGTCGAAAAGTGACTAGTTGAAACCTACAAAAGCGCACACTAAGGTTACTTGGTGCTACCTGTGTGTAACATGCATTGATTTAATATTTGAACAAGATTAGTATTTTTCTTTCATCAAAGACAGAAAGGGTATTATTAATGATCCCGAGTTGCATAGCCATCTTTGTTTAATTTAAGTTTTTATTTTGAAAAATCTTTTTGTTGGTTGGTATGATCTTGATGGTAACTTGATTTTTGTGCAACAGCGAACCAAGATAACCCCTATAGTTAATGATCAATTAAAAAAATTTGTTGAGCTTATGAACTTCTCAATGCTTGAAATTTTCGGCGATATTATCAGCGTAAACAGTCAGATTAACCAACCATCCATTAGACAATATTCAGTTGATGTAAAATAAAAATATGATTTTTTTCTGCCTATTTTTTATGGGAAGAATTTGATCGAATGATTTGGAAAAGAACCTCAACAAACTTTAGAGTGGAGGATCTTTTTTAAATAAGCAACGACCTATGTTAAGATCATAGTGGACATTCACGATATTTAAAACATTGAAGAAGATTTTTTTAATTCGAAATTATTTGCTCTGACATTGTTCATTTTTCTTAATATAAATTAAATATTTTTTAAACTTTATTTTTAATTATAGAGTTCTCTGTTTTGGAGCTTTAAAAAGGTGAAGCTTGTTGCTCTTTAAATAATCCAGGTTACCATCAAGCCTCAAAGTTATCCACTACGAGCAAATTGAAATGCCTGCATCCACGATTTTTTTTTTTTAATTCAATGATTTTCTGATACAATCATGTTACTTTCTTTATCTCGCCGCTGCGATTCCTTGAACCTCGTTATTTCCTTGCAGGGGATATTCTACAACTTTTTTTTTGTCCAGAGAATAATAGTATCGGCAAAATAAGCTGTTTATTTTTTCTGACGTCACCGATTTCCTTAGTGTAACGCTACCCTTAAGACTGGTCACATATCATTGAAGTATGGGCGTATTGCTTACTTGTAACGCTATATCTCAAGTGTTTTTTTTTTATTTTAATGGGCGTTTTGCTTACTTGTAACGCTATGTCTCAAGTGGTTTTTTTTAATGCATATGACAATAATTATGCAGATGGCACAACTTGCAAGATGTAATGCTGAATAAAGGAAAAGTTGGGACAAACTTCATTTTAGTTCTACGTTTTGGTTTTCACTTGGAGCAGTTATAGAGTATACGCATGCTATGAAATTATGCATGTCCTCTTACAATAGTCATACTGCATGAAAAGTCATAAAGAATGAGCCTGTAAATTGACAAGCCAATAGAATCTTAATTGTGAAAAGTGATTAAAATATGTTAGTGAATGTGTAATACAATATTAGCAATGTATAACTCATTGTTAATAACTTAGAACATTTCTATTGGATGTGAGTTCAGACTGATCTCAATCCTAAATCAGTAGCTGTTCTTTATGAATTTTTGTCGGAAAGATGCCTTTAGCATGCAGAAACCTGATCACATCTCGTAGCTTTGACTTATACCAATTTTCATAACGGCAGCCATCTTTCTTCTGCCAAAATCTATTGGTGCATTCATCAATGATAACTATATTCCGAACTGAATAGCGCATGCGCATTGAAAAACCTACTGCGTAACTTTTTCAGAATAAAAAATCCTTATAATAGGTTTAGAGTTATGGTCCTTTTCACCTGTTTTTCTTTTCTCTGTGTGTGTGTGTGTGTGGGGGGGGGTGTCATGTATAATTATCTAACTTAGTATGCATCATTAATTTTATCCAGATCATATAAATTCAACCGCGGGAACGTCCCCTTCCTGCAAACTATTTTCAATCTGTACATTAATAATTTTATACACGTCAACTCTGTAGAGAACCTAGTCTGGTTCCAGTGGCAGTCTGGGACAGCCACACGCCCCTGGCACTCTGTCACAACCTCCTTTATCGGATTGCCGTCTAATCTGAGCACTGCTTCACATAACCGTGATTGTAGGGTAACGAGCGCCACGTAAATCAGACCTTGCCCCGTGCTGAACGTAATTGATGGCGACACACGGGACCAGAGGACAGGAGGGTTCACGGTAAACTGAGACGGACGCCGTTTAAATGGAGAAATTGAGGCAGGTTCGAGCTGAGAGTTGAGGAAATTTGAGAAATGTTTTCAATCTACGTGCGCCGTTTTCCAACTAGATGGCTTGAGTAATAAAAAATGAAGTGGAAGGCAGGAGAAATAAGAGCCTATTTCAAGGATGTGTGCAGAAGCAAGAGAGAGATATAGAGATAGATAGATAGATAGATAGATAGATAGAGAGAGAGAGAGAGAGAGAGAGAGAGAGAGAGAGAGAGAGAGAGAGAGAGAGAGAGAGAGAGAGAGAGAGAGAGAGAGAGAGGGTGGATGGGTGGAAAAAGTTCAACTCCAAAGAAAGAGGTGAGAAGTAGATAATGACAGAGGTTGAGAATGAAGACATTCATTTCGTTGTCTCCAATTCCAACCGTGCAGGTGTTGATATGGGGCTTACGTGATACCGTAGGAGATCTGTCTGGGAGATAAACGAATTATTGGTGTTGATTCCTACGAACTTTTTCAAGTCTAGAATGTATAGTTTTTTGCCTGTTGGATATTGTGACAGCTTCATAAAGGTTCTCAACATGGTTTCAGAATTTTTTTTTCCACCTCAAGAAAACTCCCATCAAGCATAAAATTTGAAACTATGAGACCCAAATCCTCCCCTTAACGATCTAGAGTTACCTAACTGCTAGAGAATGGTACTCGTAGGTCAAGGTGAGGGTGTTCAAACACAAGGTTTCAAACTTTCCAGTGCTCTTGCTGTTGGGCGTGAAAAAATATCGTTATAGATGTGTTGATGGTGCTGGTGGTGATGACAATGGTGATGGTATTGAAAGAAAGAGCGATTTTGAATTCAAGGATAAAAATGGTGGACAGAGAGATGATGATGTGATAATGATGATGTAATAATGATAGTCACGATAATAATGCTAGCCATAAAATGAAGACGTTTTGTTGCGAACACACAATTTCACCGTAATTATGATGGAGTACAACTTCTGCCCCTTCTCAAGTCGAGCTGCTAGGTTCAAACATCGCATTAGGTCACTTCATCGGACTTCTATAACAATAATATTGTATATTCGTGGTTCGACATAAATTTAACAAAGAGCGAGAGCAAATACCACATCGCGGGTGGTATTGATTACTGCCGTAAGTGACATTTTTTTGCGAAATGCGTTTTATTGCATAGTTATATGCATCAGGCCATGGTGCGTTTTTGTATCTGGGTTCTGAACCTCTAGCTTTAAAATTGGCGCCCTAATTCAAGTTTAAAAATTAACCGTATGTACATTGTTCAAAAAGTAACTTTTGATTACAACTGTAAGGGCACTTATGGCTGTATTCAACTGCGTTTCCTTTTCAGCATCTGGAGACAATAGGTGAAAACTGCGGTAAGTGCGCACTTACGGTTGTATTCAATGATACTATACCCTAGTCAGACACATCAGTTAAAGTCGATAAATAACACTTATGGTCTCAGTTTCTTTTACAACTGCAACAACTTTGGATGTCTTGTTTATGTTTCATTTATCTCCTGAATTGTGTCACTGTATTATGGATCAAGAGTGCAGCCATTGTCAGATTGATCTAGATCACCAGGTCAGTCTTTTGTATGTGCAACTAGTGCTACCATAATCTGATACCTCCCTAATATCAGGATAGACTCTCTCTTGGGCGTTGTTCTATTTTAAAATTTAACAGTAAATAGAATGAGGAAAATAATGTATGTTTTATATTCTGAAAGTCAGTAGCTTAAATAGCAGACCTAGCATCATGTTTTGCGGTCACTGTCGTAATCTTATCTTGCTGTTAAGATCAATTTTTATTGTGATGTTTCAATGTTACCAGTTTTGCCTGTCTGGTTCAAAGACATAGAAGGCCTTCTATGCTCTTTGAAGAAGCCTTGAAAAGAGTTGACAAATACACCATTCTGACATTGGGATCA
The DNA here is from genome assembly GCA_033675545.1 of Elysia crispata. Taxonomy (NCBI): domain Eukaryota; kingdom Metazoa; phylum Mollusca; class Gastropoda; family Plakobranchidae; genus Elysia; species Elysia crispata. The sequence continues at coordinate 973,452 of JAWDGP010003216.1, read as the reverse complement.
TCTATTTCCGCATACTCGTGGGGGTGCAGTCTTCATATTTTATTCACACTCTAGAAACATGGATGGGATGGAGTGTGGGGATGGTAAAGCAACTTTGATATCGCACTTGACATATGGTTCCAATCTTCCTCAAAAATCTAACAAACTCTCTTGCAACAGCTGATCAGTATGAACTCACTCCACTCAGTATAACAAGCATACCAGAATCTACATCTCTGATCCCACTTAGAATCCCTACTGCTGTGTCAAGAGTTGAATGACTTTAATTCAGACTCATCCTCTGAAATTCCACTTGCAACTGTTAAACATTTCGCCGATCTGGTCAACCAACAGTGTAGTGTAAGATCGAAGACAGATGCTCATGGACAGGGTGATGAACCTGATCAGCGCAGCAGCAAAAAGAAAGCCCAAACGTTTTTTGAGAGAACTTTCCGTGGCTGTGTTTTCGGATGAAGATAGATACGGCCACATTTCAGACTCAGATGGCGATGCTGATGAGACATAATCATACTCTCCCAAAAGCGAAGAAGACAAAGCGTTTCAGCATTGAGCAATTCACAACACAACCTTCCACCAGGCCAATACCAATTCTGCAGCTGGGACCTGGAGATGCTGCAAGTAACACCACGATATCTTTCAGCGACAGTTACATCGAGGACAGTTCTCTCTTTACAGTGTGCAGGTCCTGCTGTGGAATCATCCTCCCATGTCGAGAACTCTACCCCTTGTGATACTAAACGTGGCTGGAGATGACAGAGGCAGCCTGACAACTTACTGAGGATTCAATGCTGCTAAACACAAATGGAATCTTGGTCAGGTGTATACAACGAGGAAAAGTAAACCAGTTAGAGCAAGAGCCATAAAATCAGGGTGCGGGGAAGGCTGCAGATTTAAATGCCATACAAATATTAGCTTTGATAGAGAATTAATTACCTTAAGCTCAAAAGAATCC